>CM076584.1:383792769-384174332 GCA_034641835.2 Pinus albicaulis
AAAAAAATAAGATGAAAACCTGGAAGATTTGTTGGAGAGATTTCATTACAACATCAAAAGAGAAAAAATGGAGAACTTAGATCAAGACACCTTAAAAGCTCTCTTGTTGAAGACAATTAGGGATGAATGGTTGGATATCCTTAACATGATGGGAAAAGGGAATATATCTCAGCTCACATTACCTGATATATCTGAGTTATGTA
Organism: Pinus albicaulis; assembly: GCA_034641835.2. Classification (NCBI taxonomy): domain Eukaryota; kingdom Viridiplantae; phylum Streptophyta; class Pinopsida; order Pinales; family Pinaceae; genus Pinus; species Pinus albicaulis. The sequence goes on from CM076584.1 coordinate 383,792,973, forward strand.
TCAACCTTTCAAGAGGGAAATCCAAAACTGTAAAAGGTCCAAGAGACCCTGCTCTTGCAAGGGCAAGTAAGTCTGCTTATGGGACAGTAAGTAGGGCAGAGATAGGGCATATGCTTGATGAATTCAAATTTGACATCTTAGGGAGTCTTAGTGAACAAATAAACACCCTTAAGTTACAAAACAAGCAAAAAGCTGAGTCTGATGCCTTAGCAATCTTTTGTCCCAAATGTAGAAAGAAGCATGCCTTGAGAGAATGTCCTTTGGATGCAAAAGTTGCAGAGACCTGTGTAATTTGTTCAGAAAAACATGAAACCAAGAGATGTCCTTCACTTCCTGGTCTTAAAGCTGTCTTTCAAGAGAAAAATCCTACAAATTCCACAGAATCTCTCAATTTTGTCTCTAGAAGGCCTTGGCAAGGACCTCAAACACAAGGATTCCATGATCAATTGTATAATCAACCTCCACTAAATTGGAATTCTTGGCTGCAACCTTGGCCCCAATTTCAAAATCAATCTCAAGCTTGGGCACAAGGAGCACAAAATCCCTATGGAAGATACTCCCAGTACTATCAATATCCACCATCCTATCCACCATACCCATGTTTTTCTCCTCAAAATCCTCAACAGAATCTTCACAACCCACAACATCAAAATCAATCACTCCTATTACCATTGCCTCAGAAATCAAATCAGTTGCCTGCTCAACCCATACCAAACCCCAACAATAAAAATCCTCAGAATACATACATGATAGAAGGCCAACAGTTTCCAAATTATTTAATTTCTCCTCTAGACCTTAGTGATGTTCAACTTAGGTCTGGAAGAATACTTGAAAAGAGGAAACCTTTTGTGATCATACAAGAACAAGACAACTCTGAGGAAGATTCTCTACGGGGAAATAAAAGTCTTGAAGAAGACACATCTTTTCAGGACCCAAACATTGAAAAACCAAAGCTTGATTCCTAGAACATCTCTTGTTTCACCTAGACCAGGAGCCAACACACCTCCAACTCAGACCCACATTCCATCCTTTACTGATCCTAGACTTCCAGAAGACTTAAGATTAGATATTCCATTAGAAAGACCTTCCACTTCATCCATTGAACCTGTCTTAGGAGAAGATTCAAGGACCCTTGCTAGAGATACAAACTTTTCCACCTCCACAGAAGAATCAACTATGGCAGAAGAAGGGGGAGGAGGAGTCTTTAATGGAGAACACACATTATTTGGAGGGGGTAGAGGTAGAGGTAGAGGAGAAGGAGGTAGAGGTGTAGAAGGAGAAGGAAGTAGAGGAAGAGGTAGAAGAGAAATGGGAAACTCTTTTGGGTTTCCTATAGTAGATGAAGAAACCAATACAGCTATGAAAAACATTTCACCCTCTGTCCTTCCAAACTTCTATGGACTTAAAACTGAAGATCCTGAAACCTTCCTATTTGAATTTTAAGTCCTATGTAGAACTTATGACTACTTACAAGATGCTCAAAAACTTAAACTATTTCCTTCAACATTGAAAGGAGCAACATTGAAGTGGTTTATGAGTTTGATCAACAATTCTATTAGGACATGGGAAGACATGAAACAAGCATTTCTAGAGAGGTATTTGGATTATTGTATGCCAATCAATCATAAGGAGGAAGTGTTTAAGATGCTACAAAAAGAAGATGAAAATTTGGAAGATTTGTTGGAGAGATTTCATTACAACATCAAAAGAGCAAAAATGGAGAACTTAGATCAAGACACTTTAAAAGCTCTCTTGTTGAAGACAATTAGGGATGAATGGTTGGATATCCTTAACATAATGGGAAAAGGGGATATATCTCAGCTCACATTACCTGAAATATCTGAGTTATGTATCAACCTTTCAAGAGGGAAATCCAAAACTGTAAAAGGTCCAAGAGACCCTGCTCTTGCAAGGGCAAGTAAGTCTGCTTCTGGGACAGTGAGTAGGGCAGAGATAGGGCATATGCTTGATGAATTCAAATCTGACATCTTAGGGAGTCTTAGTGAACAAATAGACACCCTTAAGTTACAAAACAAGCAAAAAGCTTAATATGATGCCTTAGCAATCTTTTGTCCCAAATGTAGAAGGAAGCATGCCTTGAGAGAATGTCCTTTGGATGAAAAAGTTGTAGAGACTTGTGTAATTTTTTCAGAAAAACATGAGACCAAGAGATGTCCTTCACTTCCTGGTCTTAAAGTTGTCTTTCAAGAGGAAACTCCTACAAATTCCACAGAATCTCTCAATTTTGTCTCTAGAAGGCCTTGGCAAGGACCTCAAACACAAAGATTCCATGATCAAATGTATAACCAACCTCCACCAAATTGGAATTCTTGGCAGCAACCTTGGCCCCAATTTCAAAATCAATCTCAAGCTTGGGCACAAGGAGCACACAATCCCTATGGAAGATACTCTCAATACTATCAGTATCCACCATCCTATCCACCATACCCACATTTTTCTCCTCAAAGTCCTCAACAAAATCCTCAACAGAATCCTCAGAACCCACAACATCAAAATCAACCACTTCCATTACCATTTCCTCAGAAATCAAATCAGTTGCCTACTCAACCCATACCAAACCCCAAGAATAAAAATCCTCAGAATACATACATGATAGAAGGCCAACAGTTTCCAACTTATTTAATTACTCCTCTAGACCTTAGTGATGTTCAACTTAGGTCTGGAAGAATACTTGAAAAGAGGAAACCTTCTGTGATCATACAAGAACAAGACAACTTTGAGGAAGATTCTCTACGGGAAAATAAAAGTCTTGAAGAAGACACATCTTTTCAGGACCCAAACATTGAAAAATCAAAACAAAAAGAACCAATCATTTCAACTCCTGTATTAGAGCAGCCATCAACATCCACTTCTACACCTCCCTTTCTAGAAAGATTACAAATTGATAGGGGTGTAGAAAAACAAATTATGGTGCCTAATTATGATTTCCTAGATGAGCTGAGAAATGTTTGTATTAAGATCCCATTATTGCAAGCCATCAAGGAAATTCCAATCTTAGCAAAGACAATAAAGGAGCTGAGCATGAAGAAAACAAGAAAAATAATAAGAGAGATAAAGAAAATTCAACTGGCAGGAAAAATAACAGATATCATGATGGGTAAGATTGCTATTCCAAAGTATCTAGACCCAGGAAATCCAGTTGTTAAAATTCACATCAATGGAATTGAGATCCAAAACACACTCATTGATTTAGGAGCAACAATCAATATCATGAGTAGACAAATCATGGATAAAATGAAACTTCCTAATCTTCTTTTTACACCCACATTATTACAATTAGCAGACAGATCTGTGATTAAACCTGATGGGGTAATAGAAGACATTCCAGTGTCCCTAGATTCTTGGGAGTATCCTGTGGATTTTATGATCCTAACTCCTAAGAATAATCTAGGAGGACATCCTATTATATTAGGAAGACCTTGGTTAGCTACAAATGATGCTTTCATTAGTTGTAGATCCGGTGATATGTACATCTCTGATGGTAGTTCAACCAAGAAATTTAATTTGTATCCTCCAGCAAGAACAATTACAGAATTAGATGATACTCAATGGATAGAGGATGAAGAAGACTTACAACCTCTCTTCACAATTTCAGAAATTAGTGAAGATAGCCAGATTCTGAATACCTTAGAAAACTTTGAATCCTCTTCGGAATACAAACATGAAAAATTTCAAGAAGAATCCAACATTGAGTTTTTATCATCAAGACAGATGTCTCTTCATTCTATGGATAAATTTGGCAGCTCTACAAGTGAGATATTTCCAGGCAAAACTTTAAACATAAACAAGAACTTAGAAAAATCTCAACAAGAAGAGCTAGTCAAGATCTTACAGAGACATTCTTCTGCATATGCATGGGAGTACACTGATATGAAAGGGATAAGCCCCAAGACTTGCACTCATCACATCTACATAGAGGAAAATTGTAAACCAATCAGACAACCTCAAAGACGGATGAATCCAAATCTTAGGGAGATTGTTAAAGAAGAATTACAGAAATATGTCCACTTTATCTATCCTATTTCAAATAGTCAGTGGGTTTCTCCTTTGGTAATTGTGCCAAAGAAAAATGGTAAATGGAGGGTATGTATTGACTACCGAGAATTAAACAAAGCTACTCTTAAAGATCATTTTCCCCTACCTTTCATAGATCAGGTGTTAGATACCTTAGCTGGCAAAAAATACTTCTCATTTTTAGATGGGTTTAGTGGTTATAATCAAATTCAAGTAGCACTTGAGGATCAAGACAAAATCACATTTACCTGTCCTTGGGGTACCTATGCTTATCGAGTATTGCCATTTGGATTATGCAATGCACCTGCAACATTTCAAAGGGTAGTCTTAGGAATATTTTCGGATCTAATACATGATTGTGTAGAGGTATATATGGATGATTTCACAGTTTATGGAAACACATTTGAAGAAGCCTTAGCAAACTTGGAAAAAGTTTTAAAAAGATGTAAAGAAGAAAATCTTTCACTTAGTCATGAGAAGTGTTTTATGATGTTTACTGAATGAATTGTTTTAGGACATCACATTTCAAGGGATGGGATTAGAGTTGATGAGTCAAAAGTTGAAGTAATCTCTAACTTATCTATTCCAAGTTGTCAAAAAGATGTTAGGAGTTTTCTAGGATTTACAGGCTATTATCGAAGATTTATAGAAAACTTCACCAAGATAGCATCTCCACTCTTCAAATTACTTACCAAAGATTGTGAATTCAAATGGAGTTCTGACTGCCAGTTAGCCTTTGAGACCCTGAAAACAAAAATTTCTGAAGCACCTATTTTAAGGGGACCTAACTGGAAGTTACCTTTTCATATTTCAACAGATGCCTCAGATACAGCTCTAGGAGCAGTATTGGGACAAAAGGACCTGATTCCTTATGCCATCTACTATACCAGTAAAAATTTGACTCCTTCAGAGTTAAAGTATACTGTAACTGAAAAAGAATTTTTAGTTGTTGTTCATGCCATAAACAAATTCAGACACTATATAACAGGCTATGAAACTTTTGTTCACACAGATCACTCTGCAATTAGATATTTAATGAACAAATCAATTACTAATGGCAGAGTCATAAGATGGTTATTGATTTTACAAGAATTCAACATTACCATTCTAGATAGGCCTGGAAAACAAAACACAGTAGCTGATTTCCTATCTAGACTCCAAAACATCAAAGATGACACTCCAGTTGAAGATCAATTTCCCGATGAATATCTTTTTGCAATTTCTACTCAAACTCCTTGGTTTGCTGACATTGCTAATTATTTAGTTTCAGGAAAATTTCCTTCAATAATGAATGCAAGAGATAAAATAAAAATCATTTATGACAGTGCAAAATATTCATGGGTTGCTAATGAGTTGTACAAGACAGGTCCAGATTTTATCATTAGGAGATGTGTTCGGGAAGATGAGATGCCTGAGATTCTCAAAGCATGTCATGATGAACCTTGTGGCAGACACTTTGCTGATAAGAGGACAACTTATAAGGTCCTTAATTTAGGATACTATTGGCCATCCCTTTTTAAAGATGCTAAAGAGTATGTCAAAAGGTGTGACAGTTGCCAAAGGGTAGGGAAACCTTCTCCTTCAGGTGAGATGCCATTGCAGCCTCAGGTACATATTGAACCTTTTGAAAAATGGGCTTTTGATTTTGTAGGACCTATTAGTCCTCCATCAAGACAAAAGAGATATATATTAGTTTGCACTGATTATGTTACCAAATGGGTAGAGGCCAAGCCATTACTTTTTGCTAATGAAGCATCTGTAGTTACTTTTCTTTTCGAGGATATTTTTACTCGTTTTGGTGTCCCAAGGGAAATTGTTACAGATCATGGAGCTCAATTTACATCAAGGCTAGTGGAACAAATAATGGAGAGGTACAAAATCAGGCATAGAAAATCTACTCCTTATCATCCACAAGAAAATGGTCAAGTGGAATCTACTAATAAGGTCATTGAAGGAATCCTAACAAAGACTATTCATTTACATAGAAGAGATTGGGTAGATAGGCTTCCTGAAGCCTTGTGGGCCTATAGAACTACATGGAGAAGCACAACAAGCCATACTCCTTATGAACTTGTTTATGGAAAGCAAGTTTTGTTTCCCATAGAGTTCCAGATTCAAACTTTCAAAATGGCAGTTCAGCTAGGACTTGATCTAACAGAGGCACAAAAGCACAGATTGGAGCAGATTAATGAATTGGATGAAATCAGACAAGATGTAGTTCAGAAAAAAAAGTATATTCCAACAGCAAAGGACTAAATGGCATGATAAGTACATCAAAGAAAAGAAGTTCAAAGAAGGTGACTTGGCTCTCTTGTTTGATTCAAAGTTCAAAGATTTTCAAGGTAAATTCCAAACACATTGGCTTGGGCCATATGAAATTGTGAAAATTTTTGACAATGGAGCAATAAAAATCAGGACAATAGATGAAGAAGAGGTCACTTTTCTTGTGAATGGTCATAGATTGAAGTTGTATCATAAGCCACTTTCAAGAGAATAATTTGTCAAGAAGTTCCAGGAAAACAGTGATGTGAAGTTAATGAAGAAGAATCTTTCTTCTTCATCAACTTAATTGAATTTTCTGAAGTCATTTTATTGAAAAAAAATAATAATAATAATAATAAAGTATAAACATGAAAACTAATCACTGATTAGCATGTTTATACAGAAAAGGTAGAGTGAAAATCAGAATCTTTCTGACACTTTAGCTTTTCAAATTTGTTTTTCTGCAAGCAGTTGTTACAAAATCATAAGTGTAGATCCATTTCACTTATGGTCCATTTCATTTCATTCATCCATACTTCATTTCATTCATTCATCCATACTCCATTTCATTCATTCATCCACACTTCATTCATTTCACTCCATGGTCCACCTCATTTCCATTCCAGATTTTTTTTAAAGTTTGATGTCTTTCTGCAATTGAATAATACATATCATGAATTGCAGGCCACTTCTCATACTTCACTCCATTTCATAAGTTTTGATCCATTCCACTCCATTATTTACTTCATTCATATTCCATTACATCATATTTCATTATCCATCTTCACTCATTCCATACAACATTCCACTCATGCTCCAAACCATTCCATTTCATGTTTCAAGTTCTCTATAGGTACATTCTGCAATCAATCAGACATTCTGCAGCCAGTCAGACATTCTGCAGCCAGACAGACATTCTGCAGCCAGAGATCCTGAAGGCACTGTCTAGTAATCACCTGATCTGCAATAAAATGATCCTGCATATCCATGACAACAAGAAAAATCAAGAAGGTTATGAAGACTCAAAAATTAATGATTTTCAGGAGAGAACAAAGCATATGAAGAACACAAAAAAATCAGAGGAAAGGCAAAGGTAAAAGTTCTGATTATAATGACATATCATGAAAGATTTTAGTATAGTTAAGTTATGAATAATTCAAAAAGTTGTTTTAATTAATTTTGTTGATCATGCCTAACAAACCTCCCGCAAAAAATTTGGATAAAACTCCTTCTATTCCACCATTTCAAATTCCATATCCGATCATCATTTAAAAATCTAAACGGTTAAAGTGCTGAAGTGATTGGATTAGTCACGTCACTAGGCCAAAGCATTTAATGATGATTTTGAATTTGTTACAAAATATCTCCGCGGTCTTTTCTTCTGTGATATCTTTCAACTCATATACATCATCCTCACCTCATTATATTCATTCCGCAATCACTCCATATCATTCTTTCCCATAGCCAACTCTTAACCATTTCAGTCTGTAAAACAGAGGAAACGTCTGTGGGGTAAAAACATCCCTGTAACAGCCATTGTCACCGTGAACATAGGAGCAACAATTTGAAGGTTGGAAAGAGAAGTGATGGGTCTCATAGTGAGGACAGAACCGGTGGGAACTAAGTACTTGGAGGGTTATCCTCAAGTCAGAGAAATGTTACAACAAGCAGGGTGGTTGCAATTCTTTGAAAAATTCAGTGGGTTTCACAAAGAGGTGACCAAAACGTTTGCAAGATCCTTCAACGGAGCTGAGGTTGAGATAGGAGATATTAAATTCACCATTATAGAAGCTTCCATTGCAGAAGCAACTGAATTGCCCAGACAAGGAGAAAGGTGGTTCAAGAATAGAGAATTTCATAATGAAGCATGGAAGCAGATACTCAAGTCACCAGGTATGGATGTTACCATTTTTAAAAAGGGTATCCATAGCTCTGCACTAAAGAACAAATGGAGGAACATGTTGCTTATCTTGCAAAAATTCATCACTTGTGAAGGAAGATATGGTACTTTCTATGTCTATCATATTCGATTGATAATGCATTTCCTAGAAGAAGAACTCAATTTGCCCTTTTTCTTGCTTCATAGTTTAAAGAAAATGGCCTCAAGTGTTCAAAAGAGAATTCAATTTCTGGAAACAACCTTATACCACAATGGTTTAGTCAAAATTTTGATTGAACATCATTTGAGCAAAATGGGAGATAATTGGGAAGAGTTCTTAGTGAGAAATCACTTTGAAGAACCCAAGGAACCTCCACCTGAAGACAAACCTACAAAAAGAAGCAGAAAATGGAAAACCTCCAAAATTGAAACTGGTAAAACAATACAAGAAAGCAGTGAAGAAATGATTTCTGAGAAATTGACTCAGATTAAGAAGCAGCTTAAGAAAGAGAGGATAATAAGAAAATTTGCCAGAGAGAAAGGAGAAGGGCCATCTCAACCGAGAAGGAGCCACAGACTTAGAGGGATACTAAAGAAAACAAAGGTTAAACAAACTGGAGTCATAAACATAGAGGATGAAGAAACACCTACTGAGGAGGATTTTGATGAAGGAGCTCCTAAAATAGACCCTGCACAACAAGAAATTTACAACTATGTTGAAACATTAGAGAAAAGAGCTTCAGAAGGAAGAGACAGAACTCCTAGTCCACCAAAATCTGCAGTTGATATCCTAAGGAGGGATAAATATGAGTTAGAAATACTCAACAGACATATCAAGAATGAGAATGAAATTCTAAGAGAGCAAGTTAAACTGAAAACTGATATGAATTCAACTCTGTCTCTACAAATGCAAAAGTTACACAAGGCCAGTGAAAAATTGAAGAAGAGAAATAAAAATTTAACCAGGGCACTCACAAATTTGAGATTCAAGTTAGTCATAAGGAAGCCCAGAAGGCCTTTGACTGCTAGGAAAAGCAGAAGAAGAGGGTTGGATGTTCTTGCAGAGGTGTCAGAGTTCATGGAATAGTTGCACGAGGACATGCAAGAATCTAGCAGTGGGGGTATGTTGAGCTCCAAAGATGTTCTTTATTCCACCACATTCCACTCCATTTCCTTTGTCCATTATTAATCACAGGCTCAAATGATCAGTAGAATTAGTTAAAATTGCTTTAAGAATATATATCATGACTAACTTGCTATGTTTTTATGATTTTTTCGTTGTAGTACTTTTTGAACTAGAACTAGCTGCAGAATGCAGACATTCTGTAGCTAGTGGCCGATTTTGCAGCTGTCTTCATGTCTACGCAGGTTCCAGGTGTCATCTCAGAGGAAAACACATATGGTCATATTACACATCATTCCCTCATCATTTGTTTCTCTCCACGAAGTTTGAACGGAATTCTATAGGTGGTTATGCACGTGGGAACTCAAACTAGGAGAGAGACTCCTAATAGGACAAGGACAGTCCAGATGTCCTTAATTATATTACGTGACCACCATCAGAGTCCTATTTTGGTTTTTATTTGGAAATAAAATTATCCCTAGGTTATCTCAAGACAGTTATGTAAATTTGTTACAAATATGGCTCGGGAAACCGAGGGACAAGGTTAGATTTTGTGGTTGATTGCTAGATTTCAGAAGTCTGAAAACACTCTGTTTTTGAAGTAATTTCTCTTTAATGAAAGAAGCAGCACTTCCTTGAAAGCGTTGAGTCAATTTTGAAGTATATTTCATGTTACTCCGATGGTAGAGGGCCCGTGCTACCTGAGCAGCCTTGTTTATACGGTTTAGATAAGTATTTTAGTCTCGTTTTCATTTCTAGCTTAGGCAAGTTTCTGAAGTTTATGTTCATACTTGTTTACATTAATTATCACAGCTAGACTTACTCTTATAAACTCTTCCAAAATATCATCACGATGAATAAGGCATAGCTATGGTATTGTAGGTTTTAGTTGCATTTCCTTTCGAATTTTATGATTTATGCTTGTTTACACTAAGTGTCACAGCCGGTCTTACTCTTACAAACTCTTCCAAAACATCATTAACAATGAATAAGAAACAACTGTGGTGTCTTAGATTCTAGTTGTCTTTGCTTTCAATCTTATGTTTATGTTCAATTGCATTGAATAATATAGCCAGACTTGTTTTACAAACTCTTCCAAAATATCATTCCTATTGAACGAGATGGGCTATAGAATTCCATAGACTAGTTGCATGTTAATTTAGTTATAGCACTCTGGAGGTTGATTGCATTTAGTTCAGCTCTGTCACTACATTTCCAGTTTGATAATGGCATTTTAGTTTAACTCTGTTCACTGTACTTCAAGTAGATTAGAAGCACTCTAGTTCAGTCTCAGTTCATTTTGTTTCAAGAAAAGATTAATGGCATTCTAGTTTAAGTTGTAGTCACTGTCTTTTAAGATTGATAGACCGCTTTCTAGCCTAGGTTATCCATTGTATTTCAAGTAGTATTAGTTGTCAAAATTAGTCTCTCGGCCTTCATTATTTACAAACTTACTTTTGTTCTAAATTTATATTGATACATCATCACATGAACAGGCGTCAGTCATATTAGTTTAAGGCTTTGATCACTCTGCAAATCTTTTACAAACTCACTTATAGCCTTTTTCCCAAGCATCATTTTAGAAAATCTCAAAACTTATGAATAAGGCCTAGAAGTGATAAGTCAAGTTGTAGAATAGGATAACTTCAACATCATAGGTTAATCTAGAATGATATCTGAGGTAAATCTGCAAACTTTCAGTTTGATAAATTGAGGAAGTTGGAGCTTCCCTATCAAGTTGCAGCTTGATAGTCGTCAGTTGTAGCTGACTGAGGTTGGAGCCTCCTGTAGGTTGGTGCCTGCAGAAAACTGAAGGGAGTTGGTGCTTCCTTGCAAGTTGTAGCTTGCGGAATTGAGGTAGGAGCCTCCTGTAGGTTGGTGCCTGCAGAAAAACAGTGGTGAGAGGGAGTTGGAGCTTGCCTTTGCATCACAACAATAATAAGATGTGGTTTTCTCCCTTTATGGGTTTCCACTTATATCTGGTGTCTTTGTGCATGATATTTATGTATTGATCTGATATGTATCATTTGCTTAATACCTGCTGCTCTCAAATTAAGTCTACTTCTCTATTAAACTAATACTTTCAGATTACATTCTAAGATTACTCTCACATTAAATAGAGTTTGAAATGAAGGTGTAAATAAGTTTATTGAAAAGTTTAAAAGATCAGGAATGTATTAAACTGATTCACCCCCCCCCCCCTCTCAGTTTAATTAGAGATTCAACATTACATATGGAAATATATCTAATTCTAACCTTATTACATCCAAGGGCTCAGATTAAACTGTTGAGCTCCTTTATTTACTCTACCTATCTACTTATCTGCCAAGATTAAACAGTTTGGTCAGATTTTATTCTCTATCTCTAAAACATAAAATTGAATGATGAACAAGTCAAGCTTAAAATGTTTGACTGTTCATAAATTGTGGCATATGATACAATTTGCACACAATTTTGTTTATTACATAAGAGCAAAAAGTAGTGGCATTTAGACTTGCACACTTTCCTTGGCCTTTCTTTTGATGGGGTTCATTTTCATTTACTTTTTTGGCCATTTTTATTTTTTTCACCCTTTGATGTTTCTTTTAGGGTATACCCTCTTTACATTTAAAAAAAAAATATATATTTTTATTTTTTGACAATATGGAAAACCTTTGCAACAAGAAAAGGTATGAACATATTACATATCTCATCAAGTCAATCATGATATATGACACCTATTGGTATAGGAGTCTAACACTGGCTCCACTTGGGGATGGATTTTCCTGGTGAAAAGTCAAGAACAACAGGTCAGTTGTCCTCAAAATGATTTTGACTGAACCATGGAATTTTCTTCTACTTGTTGCTTTATTGTATGTATGACAGTATTACTTCTGAAGCTTAGGGCCTTCTCCTCGGGCTTCAACTCCAGCAAGTTACTATCCACTCAAAACTGTAACATTACAAAGGATATAATATGTACATGTTAAAAATCAGGATATCCTAATAAATAGGATCAAATTAATGTTTCAACATTCGACCATTAATTGGTCCTTCTTCAGTTTCTGTACCATCCATTTTTTTTAGAAAATATGTATTATTTCCTTGTAAAGCATGAATAATATAAGGTCCTTTCCACAGGAAGTCAAACTTCCCATGTTTTCCCTTATTCTCTCTTCTGGAATCCCATCTTAAAACTTTGTTTCCAATTTGAAAATATTATGCCTTGGTCCTTTTATCAAATATCTTCTTTAGTTTTTCTTGCAATACTTGGGATCTTTGCTATACTTCCTCTCTGGTCTGCTACAAATTGATAGTATGATTTATTCTCCTTTGAATATCATTAGGTTCAACCTGAGCTTCTTGAAGTAATTTCATTACAGGAACTCCTAAAGATGAAGGAAATATAGCCTCAATACCATAACCTAACTCCTAAGGACTAGTCCCAATATATTTTTTGGTGGTGAGTCTGTCTGCCCATAGTGCATTTGTAAGCTTCTTGTGCCAATTTTTCTTATTTTCCTCCAATAATTTTTTAATAATATTGATGAGACTCTTGTTGGAGGACTCAGCCAGTCCATTACCTTGAGGGTAATGGGCTGTGGAATGGCCTAAGGTGATATGATATTTGTTACAGAAACTTATCATCTTCTTAGATTTGAAGGAAACAACATTATCGGTTATAATTTTCTCAGGGCAACCAAATCTTGATAATATATTGGTTTCTAGGAATCCTATAATCACAGTGTCATTGGCTTGTCTGGAAGGAATTGCTTCTATCGATTTGGTGAAATAATCTGTAGTAGTGAGGATCCATTTATGTTCGCCAGAAGAAGGAGGGTGGATTTCTCCAATGAAATCCAGGCCTCATTTTTGGAAAGGTTTTTCGGTGGAAATTGGTTTCAGGGGTAAAGGTAACAGTTTTCTCTTGCCTTCAAAGATTTGACATTTATGGAAAGTAGTGACAAATTTCTTTACATCAGAAAACAAGGTTGGCCAATAAAATCCAGCTCTTAGGATCTTGTCTGCAATTGATTTCCAATAAAGGTGTCCAACACAGTCTCCTGCATGGAATTCATTGAGAGCCTTGTCAGCTTCGTCTTTTAACAAACAATTCAATAGAATACCTTCATGATTTTTCCAAAAAAGAAAATTATCTAAAATAAATTTTTTTGAAGATGTCATCTTTAAAAACCTTTGCTTTGTTCTGGATAACCCTGGAGGAGCTTGCAGGTTTAAGAGTACATAAATTATATCAGCATACCAAGGTGAATCTAAGAAGGCCTGGTTGATTTATGGAGTCGCCATCTCCTGATCGTCATCCAATTGATTAATATCTAGGGCTTGACAATTTGTTTCTGTCATGAGTTGAGCCAATCCCTGTCCCTTTATAAGCTTTGTAGGTTTTATTTCAATATCATACTCTAATATGGTAGCAATCCATTTACCTCTTTTGCCCTCAATTCCATCTTGAGTTAAGATGTCTTTGACAACAGCATTTGGTACATAGGCTATCACATGGGAATACAATATGTAGATTCTAAAATCTTTAATGGCTTTTACAAGTGCAAAAGCTTGTTTTTCCATGATTTTGTATATTAGTGATCCATCCCTTAGTGCTTTACTAAAAAAGGCTATAGGTTTTTCACATCCTTGATCATCCTTTTTTAATAAAACCACTGCTACAGTATGTTCTGATGCAAATGAAAATATTATGAAGTCTCTATCAAATTGTGGACTGGTAAGAACTGGTGTTCTGGTCAAAGCCATTTTAATTTCTTCAAATGCTTGTTTGGCTTCTACTGTCCATTTAATACTTTAATCCTTTCTTAACATGTTAGTAAGCAATCTAATTAGTTCAGCTAAGCTAGATATGAATCTTCTCAAAAAATTGATTTTTCCTAGGAAAGCTTAAAGTTATTTAACATTTCTAGGGTGAGGTATCTGCAATATAGCTTCTATTCTAGCAGGATCAATTATAATACCATATTTTGAAATGATATGGCCCAAGATTTTACCTTATTCAAGACCAAACAAGGAATTTTTTAGATTCAAAGAGATACCATACTTTCTGCATTTTATGAATAATTGTCTGAGATGGTCCAAATGCTGATGATCTGATTTAGAAAAAATAGTTAAATCATCCAGATATATAACAAGAAAGTCATGAATTTCTTTTGCAAATGAAATTTCCATTGCTCTTTGGAAGGTTGCTCCAGAATTTTTAAGTCCAAATGGCATTTTAACGTACTTGAATGTGCCCCATGGTGTTGTAAAAGCTGTTTTTTCCTGGTCATCAGGATGAACCAGAATCTGGTTATATCCAGAGAACCCATCTAAAAGGGAAATCCTAGAAGCACCTACTACCCTTTGTAAAATGTGATCCATTTTGGGCAAAGGGTAATTATCCTTCAAAGAAACCTTGTTTACATTTCTTAAATCAACACATAATCTGATCTCTCTAGTTTTCTTCCTAGTAGGGAGTAAATTAGACATCCACTCTGAAAATCTAATAGGAGCAATTATCCCTGCTTCAAAAATTCGTTTGATTTCTTTTTCAATTAAAGGTAACAGTACAGGGTTGATTCTTCTAAGTTTCTATTTAAATGGTTTATGATCTTCTTTCAGAGGTATTGTATGCTGAATTATAGAGGTGTCATATGATTTCAAGTATTCATAACTCCAGGAAAAGACATCCTGGAATTCTCTTATTAGTTCAACATATTTTGGTTTTTGATCAGGAGACAAAGATTTAGATAACTTTATCATTTTAGGATTTTCTTCAGTTCCCAAATTATATTCCTCAATATCAGCTTTCAATGGTTCCATTTTGGGTTTCTTTGGAATATCATTAGAGTCGAAAAGGTCTTCTAGAGGAGTTAATCCTTTAGGCAAATGATTATCTTTTAAATTAATGATCTCAGATTCTTCTTCTATAATCTCATCAACCTCCATTTGTTTAAGGTCCTGCATTTCTTTTTTCGTGAACTTTGTTGGATGAAGCATTTGAATTGCACTCTCTTCTGAAATATCTGTTTCCTGTTCATTTATTCGATCATATTCAATGACTATATCTTCATCTATGTTACTGTTAGAAAATTCATTCTTTAAAGTCAGGAAATTGTTAATCTGCTCATTGCTTGCAAACACTTTCCAGTTCTTAAAATTGTCTAGTATGGCTGGTCTGTGTCTAATCTCAGTTGTGAACTGATGATTAGGTTCGAATGGTAATTTACAAGGGCTAGCAAACATTGCAAGACTATGAGCATGCAAATTTTGTTTTCTTGGGATTTTAGGAAGTCGAGTCTATAGAAAAGTATTGAGAATGTCTACAACTGTTCCTCTATATTCTCTCAGTCTGGGATCATTTTTCAGAAAGTGACCTTTGATCTGTTGAATGATTGATTAAATCATAATCTCATATGACAGATACTCTAATTTGCCCTAATCTTTTGACAATTTTAAGACCTAGCAAAAGAGCTTCATATTCTGCCATATTATTTGTGCATTTAAAATTCAATCTGTAGGCATGGCCTTCAGCATGATCATTTTCAAGGTTATGTACCCAAACTCCAGCTCCTGCTCTTAATTTATTAACGGAACCATCAAATTCTAAGTGCCAAAGAATTTCATGTTCATAATTGGTATCAGGAGTTTCAGGAACTTTCTTAACAGTGAGATCTGGCATTTTGCTTTCTTCTGGTTTTTCTTGGGTATCTGATATTTCATTGTCCTCAAAGATTTCCTGGATTTGAGCACTAGATTTTTTATTTGTAATTTCTTTTGGTTCTGTTGCTGGAACTTCTAATTCAGTGGGAGGATCAGATTCAACATTATAAAGAATAAATGAGTCCATATCAGAGTGTACTGAGTAGATGGGGAAATTTTCAGGTTTCTCCTGACTACTGACTACATATTTCATTAAAGTTTCTCTGTATAGTCTCTTAGGTTGGCCGAACACTGAAATAGTAGCATATGACATGTCTAATTGAAGAGATCCTCCAAGCTTTGCACCCCAAGATCTGGACAATAGCATACCATATTTTGGAGGAATATTTGCTACTACTATATCCATCAAAATTGTTTTTGCAAGGTATTGAACCAATGAAACACACAAATCTTTGATTATTCCTAAACATCTCACCTGATTTGAATCAAAAGAAAAAAGGTCTTTGTATGGTCTGGTGATGTCTAGGTTTAATCTCTCCATTACAGCCTTGGGCATTAGATTGTGAGATGCCCCAGAATCAAGCATGGCATTATGAAGTATTTTATCATGTATGTTCAAACTCACATAGAATGGAGGAGTCCCTCCACTTTTGGGTTTTCCATTTACTTCAGGGCCAAATAATAATAGAGGTTGGTCATCAAAAACGTTTACTGAGTCATCACTTCCAGTAATATTAAGTGATCTATTGATTTGACTTCGGTAGACCTCATGTTTAGCTAATTCAGACAGTGGAACAACTATTTTTATTTTGCCTACTTCAGCTTCCAGATTAAAAGGTTTCTAAGTCTGAGTTCTTGTATTTGGAAAATTTGGATTGTCTTTTTCTTTTGTGTTTTCAGTATTTTTATCCTTCTCAGGAGTGAGGTTGTGGGCTGAAGTAGTTTCCGAATCAACTTCTGAAGGTTCCTCTACATTTCCTTTAAGAGGAAGAGTATTGGAAAGTTGTCTATTATTCAGTTTAGTATCATACGCATCTTCAATTATTGGGTTGGCAGGATTAGGATCTGATCTAGAAAGAATATTTACAAGGGTAGTATTGGTTTTACCTTTGAGGGGTTGTTTTGTAGCTTTCGGTTTACTAGTTTCCGGGACATCGATTTTTATGCTCCTTAAATTATATTGCTTGTGGAATTCGTAAATGGCTATATCATATCCTTCCTTAAATTCAAATGATTCTCCTAAATGGGTTTGAAAGTTCTTAAGAATGTGAGCTTCTTGATCATCTTGGGTCAAGGAAATTTCTGGTTCGTTCTTGCGTTTAGTAAAGTTGTTTATTTGAACATCTTCATCTGGTTCCTCAGAAGTTGAGGCTTCAATATAATTTTCCTGGAATGGGGGTCTAATATTTTAGTCAGGACCAGTTTTTCCAGTATTTTGATTTTGATTCCTTTTGAAATTTGGATTTCTCCCATTATTGCCCGGTTGACCATCCCAAGGAGATTTCCTTTCAATTGTTTCTACTCTATCTCCTAGCCTTTCCATTCATTTGATAATATCATCGAGTTTCTTTTCAAAAGCTGAGGGTTCTTCATTTAAAGGCATTCTTCTTTCAGCTCTAGCTCTAGCTCGTTTCTCTATCAGGTTGGCTTCAACACTAACAGTTATACTTTGCATTTCTTCTAAGGTTTGAGGAGCTCTTTCCCTAAGTTGATACGCCATATCAGAATCAAATCCATCAGGGAATTTAATTAATACTGAATCTGGAGGAGGTCTAAAGTTTTGGGGGATAACATAGTAAACATCATTGAACCTGGTGCAGTAATCTTGCACAGTCTCATTTGGTCCTCTCTTTAGTTTTCCAAAGTCAGATAAGATTTGAACAAGATCTTTTTTCTTTTCCCATCTGTTTAAAATGTTCTATAAAGAGCTGGTAAGTCAGTGACACTATTTGCAGGAAGGGCTCTAAACCAAGTTCTAACTTCTCCAGTAAGACTTTGAACAAATATTCTCATTCTCACATCATCAGTGTCTATTTCATAAATTTCAAAATAATCGGTCATATTTTTAGTATGCTGTTGTGCAGTGTAGGTACCAGAACCATCGAAAGGAGTGATTTTGATTTGGTAGTCTTGGGGCATAGCCCCTAGATTGGCTGGTATCCTTAAGGGAGCATATATGTTTGCCATTGCATGAGGTAACGATGAAATAACAGGTGAGGTTGGTCTGTGAGTGGTGGGTGGAGGAGTAGAAGGGGTGGTTTGAGGTTGAGATGTTTGAGGAAATTTTGATGAACTTGGAGAGGCTGAAGTGATCACAGAAATATTTGATGTTCCTTCAGAGGTAAGCTCAAATTGTATGGAATCTCGCAGATGTTTATCAAGATGTGAAGTAACAAATTGAAGTTGTAAATCTTCAATGAATACTAGGTCTGGAACCAAATTGGACAACTCAGATTCAGAGAAATTTACAAATAAAGAGGTCTCAAATTGCTCATCAAAAGGTTCGTCCTCAAGGTAAATCCACTTCACAGGACAGGATATTGATCTATAGAGAGGCCGGGAACTACCAGAGCTTTCCTGACTTTCTTATCTCCTAAGAATTCTGGGGATCAGATTTGGATTTTCAAACACAGGCGGTGGGTTTGGATCAGGATTAGCCTTGGTGTGATGAATCCTTTCTGAAGCCAGTTTTCTAGGTGATATTTTTTTGGTTTTTTGTCTAAATGGAATGAACAATACAACTTCAACAATCTCTTTAAGAAGTTTTTGATATTGGATTTAAATTTTCTTAAATATTTATTTGACTAGAGGAACTGATCAGATGTTTGAAACCGAATGTTCTATTCATAAACTAAACCGGAGATAGACTGAAGCAACATTTATTTACTTATGAAATTGCAGAGCAAAATCAGTTCAAAGGCTACCTGGCTAACTTCAGGCTCTTTCTGTAGTTTCTAAAGTAAACAAAAGTAACAATAAAATTATTCAGTTCCCCAGTATGGTTGCCACTATTTTATCACTCAGATTTTCCTTGAAGTTGTTAGAAGAGGAAAGGGGTCTGAGGTAACCAAAAACCAACTTTTAGGTACAGATTCTAGCCAATCTGTACCCAGAGAGGGCTCTCTCTGTAAGATTTAGCTTTGTTTTTAAAATATATTAGGCTAGTTATGAAAGTTTAGGGATTTTGATTGCGTTTGGGTGATGGAATTTAATAACAGATGGGTATGATTAAGTAGTTTTTTTCCATTGGGCTAATGGAGTCAAAGAATATGGCTTAACTGGATGTAGTTTCTTAACAAGGGATGGTTTCACAGGGCAAAGTAATCAAATAGCGAACAATTAAAGATCTTAAAATGAATGGAATGGACTCGAAATAGGTGAAGGGCAACTAAGAATCCTTCAACATATTCCAAAGAGGGAACTTGACTGATTGTTGACAAAGAGAAATTAAGAATTTTTATCAAATAATCAAAATGAATAAACTAGAAAAAAGGAGAAATTAAGGATTCACTGTTTAAACTAGTTCAGAAGAAAACATTAAGAATAACAAAAATTGAAAACAGATTACACTTAAGCACTTTCTGAATTATTCCTTTTCTTTTATCATTTAGATATGAAACACAGGTGATATAATAAACAAGTATAAAACTTTAAAACATAAGAGATAGATGACTTATTGATCCGTTGTCTGACTCAAGAATCATGTGAAAAGTATTTTGCATCAATTATTTATCCAGATAGCCATACGAAATTTATCCAACAACACTTTATTCCAAAATAGTTAGTATTACTGAAAAGTCTAAGAATCCACCCCCAATACTCCAATTGAGGGAGTATTTATACAAAAAATTATGAAAAATATCTCCTAACAAAATGAGATATAATCTAGGATGAATCATGGATAAATTACAAGAAAATAGAGACAGATGGTCTCATAGATAAGAGAAATGATAACCGATGTTGTGTTGTTTCCTTCTTTTGAGAATGTGCTAGAGGCAGGCCCTATGATTGGGCTTGCTGCTATCTTCTTTAGTAATTATGTGCTGGCTGCTCTATTTTACTGATACTCTTTATCTGCACTGATACACTTCGACCTCTGTTTATCCTTTTATCCTTCTTAGCATGACTTACTGTAGTAAGTAATCAAAAATTTATGTATGGATAATTTTTACAAAAGTTCTAACATTTCTTCCCACCATTTAGCTTCTGGTATTCTGGTTCTTTGGAGCTTCCTCAGAGTTTCATCTGTCTCTGTATATCTAAAGAAAGTAGGCTGAATTTGGAATAAATTCTTTACCTCATGCTCGAGATAAAATAAATTTTCCAATCTGTCATGAAGATTTTTGCATGTAGGCAATGCTGCTGCTGATGAACTAGTTGAGGAACTGGCATGATCGTCAGCATGCTTGTTCAATTTCTCAGCATAACTTTCCAGGTTCATAAGTTTATCCTCTGAAATTAAAGGACTTGGTAGTCCTTTATTCAATATAATATCCAATATTTTTGTAAAGACATTGATTTCTTCTTGCATATCAAAGCATCTTCTTTCTAGATTCTGCATCAGAGTGATTTTAGTAAAAACTCTTTTTATCTCCAAAATTGTTCCTGTTCTATCTTGAATGCCTATTTCTTCAAGTTGATGTCTGTTCTTAGTATTCAAAAAGTGTATAAGTTCATTGGCTTCTTCAGGCATGTTTCCTAATTCTTCTCTTGCTTTTAGAATTTCTTCCAGAGCCAATTTAACTAAATCATTTTGATCATACATTATTTGAATTGAGGGCCAAACATCATTTATTGACTGAATGATGTTGTCCCAAAGAATTTCTTTTATTTCCTTCAAAGGCTTCTCCAATGTGATATCCTTCTCCAATGCTTTGACCAATTTTTCTAATATGTTGACCTCTCTTGTTTTTTCTGCAACACTTATCTTTGAGAGATCATATTTTTGTTCTAGAGTGGTGAATGATACCTTTGTTCTTTGGAGCTCTGTCACTTAGAGTTTCAATTCCTCCATTGACTTTATTAATTCTTCGGTACTTAAATTGGAAGCATTGCCTTGTGACAATTCTGTTGGATGACCTGTTGTAGATGTACCTGTAATTACTTCTGTTGTAGATGCTGGAATATTAGGCTGCTTGTCTTTCAATGCCTTTTCAAGCTCTTTTTTAGTTTCATTAAGTTGCTCATTCAGTTTTAAGAGCAAATCCATCAATTCTTCTTCAGAGTTTTTCTTTATGATTTCTGCAGTCTGTGGATGCCTTGAGGCTGGTAACTTCAGTTGTTTTCTCAAGGCTGCAATATCATCATCTTTCTTCTTGATCAAGGCTTCTATACCCTTGACATCTTTGGGATTATGACAAAATCCAATAATTATTTCCTCCAAAGTCTTTATTCTGTTGTCCTTATCCTGGGAAGAGGCTTTTTCAAGATGAAATTGAGCATTAGTATTCTCCAAAGAATCCTGTAATCTTTAGGTCATCATTGATTTATCAGTCAAAGTAGAATAAATCATTTCACCTGTTTGTTTATGCAGCTCAATCTGATCCAAAGGATGAATATCCTTTGCTATAACTTCAAAATTGGTTCTAATATAATCTGCAGCTGTTTTAGGCTGCTACAGTTTGGATTTGAAGTGACTCATTACCATCTTACCCTGCCGGATGTCATAGGCTGACATCAATCTTTGTTGATTTTTAGGAGCCATCTTCAAATATTGATCGTAAAATTGAAGTCTTAGTGGATCATTTCTGGCCTTTATATTTATAAATTTCCTTTTGATATCCCAGGCATATTTTACCGGTGGTTTGAAAGAGGATACTTCTACACTTTGCTGCCTTTGTAGTTCTTTTCTCTGTGAATTAGTAGATGTTCCACTGATTGTACATGTTTGTTGACTACTTAATTCTTCTCTTCTTTGACTATCAGGGATTTCTTGAACAGATTCTACTTCTGGAAGAGGATTTAATCTTTGTCTTTTAACATCAGGCTATTCTGAAGATCCATTGATAGGGGTAGTTGTTTCTGCATCTCTTTTCTTACCTTTTTCTACATTGAGAGGAGTTTGTAAAATCGAAATTTCTGCCACATTGATATGAGTAGGAGAAATATGTATTTGACCCTGTTCTTTAGAATTTTCAGGCTGTTCTGTCATTTTAAATTTCTCTGTAACTTGTATATCATCCTCTTCCTCCTTTCCTTTAGATGCTACTGTGGCCAATGCATTGATTTCCTGTAAATTTTGCTGAGAAGTTCCAGCAGAAGAAGGACCAATCCCTGCTCTTTTCACCTGTCCAAAAGAGTCTAGGTCAAGTATATTTTCAAGGTATTTCATAACATTTTCAACACTGACCTGTTCACTATCTTGTTCTATCAATGTCCCTTCCATCCATTCATCCCTATTGGCATATTGTTCAATTTCTGGGATTCTTTGATGAAGGTATGGTGATAATTTGGTTTTCATCCTTCTATCACAAATAAAGCTGTTTGGGTCATAAGGTACCCAGTAGAATTTTTTTTGCAATTTGAGATAGTATTATAAGATTCTTTCAGATTCTTTTCCAACATCCCTAGAGTTACAGACAAAAGGACCTAATTGACTCTTAATTCTGAGTTGAGCTTTTTTCTTTGCATTGCAAAAATGGACTATGTCAGAATTTATCATCTGTTTGAAATACTCTAAGGCAAAGAGCCTCATTGGGACATATTTTGGTAATTTGAAAGGGCATAACTCACATCCATATATTCTGATTTCTGTGTGATTCCGATATAGGTACCAATCACCTATCTTGTATTGCTTTGAGAGTTGGGGAATTTTCTTGATATCACTATTAACCCTAGGAGGGGAGACTCCTGTTAACAGGGTGGTTGTAGGGTGCACAAATAGGTCAATGAACTCATTGTAAGAATAAGGAGAATCAGAGGAATTATGAGTGATTTCAGACCAAAAGATTACAGACCTAGGATTTCCTTTGGCATCAAGTTTCTTGACCTGGAAAGGGAAACTCTCTGATTGATAGTAAAACATGAGATGGTAAATAACAGAAGAATATTTGAACACTCTGTCATTTTCTAATCTCATGAACTGATCATGGATTTTATCAGCAATGTAGGAAGCAAAGTCATACTTGACAGTAGGGGGTTGTCTAGGGGTAAAAATTGACAAAAATAATAGGGTTAATTGATCAACATATTCACTAGTATTAAAAACCATTATAGAGGATATCATATTCAAAATAAGCCTGCCCACATCAGTGAAAAAGGTATAACCATAAGGGGGAGGGCCTTTGGGTTGATGTTCTGGCAACATGAAGGTTTGGCAGAGGCAATTTAACTCTTCTTGGGATAAATTGGCTGATTTCTCAAGTAAATCTCCCATGGAAAGGGGAGTCAGGGCTTGACCAGGTTGAAACTGTAACATTTCGTTGATAGACTGAGCAGTTATTGAGAAAAGTACGATTTGACTTGGGGAAAAAACTGCTCATTGATTAGGATCATAATTGGCATGGCAGTAATGGATTATTTCAGGAAAAATGTGGACTGAGGGAAGAAGATAAATGGGAATATTGGATTCCCATAATCCAAAAATGTCAGAGCCGTTCAGGTATTTATCTCTGCA
Source organism: Pinus albicaulis (assembly GCA_034641835.2). NCBI lineage: Eukaryota > Viridiplantae > Streptophyta > Pinopsida > Pinales > Pinaceae > Pinus > Pinus albicaulis. Next base: position 383,816,535 of record CM076584.1, read on the forward strand.
ATGGAAAAAAAATTGAAGAGGATTTTCACTGAGGACAATGTCTTTAATTTGGAAATCCCTATCTGCTAAAGCCAGATAGTCTAAATCTCTGTGAGGGGCATTCAGAGGTGCGACATTCAAAGCCACGGGAATTTCCATTTCTAGTTCTTGCGGATTCAGAAATGAATTCAGGTTTTGTCGAAAAAACGGGTACAATCTCAGGTTTGGGAATGCAATTATAGTTTTGGGATTTGAGGAATGAAAACGAAGACCAATCTTAAACCCTGTTTCAGTTTTTTGTGTGGAAGTAAAACAAAAACCAGGATTTTACAGATTTCAACGGGAATTTGGGTAAATACCTGTTTTCCGGAAAATGAACAATGATTAAAACAGGTGTTGACTATGGCGGATGAATTCCGGATTACTCGACGGCAATTTTCTTCAGCAAGGTGGCGGTTGACAAACTTTGGCAGTTTATTTTTGAATTCGTTGCATCGGACACTCGTCACTGCACGAAATAGTGAAAATGACGCAGGTTCATTTGTTTTATTTGCAAAGTCAAAGGTTGGCGAGTTCTTTATTTTTTTAATGGATGACGTCAGCAAGTACGATGGCTTTGTCACGGGAGGCAGGCGGTAAGCGGTTTTCATCGTACAACTTTTGGGGATGAGCGGTTTTAGGGGGACGGCAAGCGATTCCATACGATGCATGACACGTGGCACGACACTGTTCAGAAAACCGCTTGGCCATCGCGCGTTATCGTTCGGACGTGGATGCGCAGCGATATGGACGTCAACCGTAGATCTCAGATTGGTCGATCGAATGGTCGTCGGGAAAGGGAGATGACGGGAAATTAATAGTGCAGGCCCAATGAAATTTATTATGAAATAATCACATCGCAGGGAATTTGATTGGTGGATTAGGTTATTAATTAACCATGAGGGTTAATTAATCCCTTTATATGGCGGAGTATCGGGTTCGTTTATTAATTGGAAATTTCAACCAATTAATCACAATTAATAATTATATGGTTATTTTTCAACCAAAGGGGCGAGATAATATATTAATTTGGGAATTTTATTATTAAATTAATACGGGAAAAGGGGAAATTTGTATAGGGATTTAAATAATAAAGTTTAAAATTAATATGAAAAATGAATGGAAGCTCTAAGTGTAAAACATTAAGTTAATGTATTTAACTTATGCTTGCATGAATAGGGTATTTTGTGAAATATTGCATAATTTTCCGAAGTAAAATGGGATTTGACTTAGGAAAAGATTTTTTAGAAGTGAATGAATGTCATGATGAATGGTTTTAAGTACTTAGGCTTTTCCAATTATTGGGCCGAGGGTCCGGTCCCTCCAAAAGTCAAGGAAATGCCTTGAGCCCCTCTAATTTTCAAATACCTTAATACTTAGGGGAAATTAGTGAAATTTTTTTAGGGAAAAATGAGAAGGGAAGTTAATAATTTGACTTTGCTTTGCTTGAAATTATTCCAGTGTAGTGTCTGCCTTTGCACTTGTGATGAAAGTAAAGATTTAACACATCTAGAGTCATTATCCATAACATGTAGTTCTACAACAACATCAACCTACCCTACCTACTTTTCCCTACCATTTTTTCTTCTTTATTAGGGTGCACTTAGACTGGCAAACCCTTATCACACTTTTTATTTTACATATGGATATATATCTAATTCTAACCTTATTACATCCAAGGGCTCAGATTAAACTGTTGAGCTCCTTTATTTACTCTACCTATCTACTTATATGCCAAGATTAAACAGTTTGGTCATATTTTATTCTCTATCTCTAAAACATAAAATTGAAATATGAACAAGTCAAGCTTAAACTGTTTGATTGTTCATAAATTGTGGCATAAGATACAAGTTGCACACAATTTTGTTTATTACATAAGAGAAAAAAGTAGTGGCATTTAGACTTGCACACTTTCCTTGGCCTCTCTTTTGGTGGGGTTCATTTTCTTTTACTTTTTTGGCCATTTTTATTTTTTTCACCCTTCGATTTTTCTTTTAGGGTATACCCTCTTTACATTTTTAAAATTTTTTAAATTTTTTTTTTTGACAATATGGAAAACCTTTGCAACAAGAAAAGGTATGAACATATTACATAGCTCATCAAGTCAATCATGATATATGACACCTATTGGTATAAGAGTCTAACACGAAGCAAGGGAAAGGCACCCCCAAAATACAGAACAAAGGAAAAATCCAAGGCAGGGTGACCCAAGACAACCCATCAAAGCCTCAAGCAAAGAAAAACACCATGAAGACAATGAAGGATATAGGAAATTTTTGTGAGTTCCATAAGATCCCCACTCACAACACAAGTGAGTGTTGAGCCAAGTAGTAACTAGTGGCCGAGATGAAGGATTCAAATACATATGCATGTTCTAACTCAAGGGGAATGGAAAATGGAAGTATATTATTTATGTGAATCATAAGGCCACCATTGAAACCACCAAGATCCAAAAGATTGAGCTTGATTATCTAGAGGAAGGGGAGTGTCTCTCCCACTCACACATGTGGGTGAAGGGGTCTTGATTATAGTTCATTGTCGACAGCGGGAGCCAAAATAAACTCATCATAAAAGAGGTCATTAAGTGGTTGGGCTTATCGACCACACTAAATTTGCATCCATACACCATCGGGTGGCTTCACCAAGGATGATATCTCTGGGTCATCCATATAACACCCTCCTCCCACATTTACACAGGATAACCTGTCCGCTAGGGTAAACATGTGACGAAGAGTTACTATGATATGATTCAAATCCCCAAGTACAATTAATGAAGTGGAATCAATAAGCCAAAATCAAATTAACCTTCCTCAGGAGCTACAGGACCCCCATGGGTTAGCCAACCACTCTAGGTGCCAAACCCCTAAGTTAATCTTCTTTCTAACTAAACTAGACCCCTAGTCGCACCAATGGTAATCTGTCCATGAGACTGAAACCCTATAAACGCATGCACAACAAGGGCATACATGTCACTGTAAACTTTTCTAGGTAGTTTTGCTCTAGCGACTACAGATTTTGAGCCACTTTTTCAGGGCTGGGACTGATGCCTCTGCTCATAACTTGATGAAACTCTAAAAAATGATACATAACAAGACGACAAGGCCTATAATGAAAAGTTTGAACTAGGACCTAACCTAACAATGCCTATCCATGATATAAAGTCCGTCAAACACATCATGAACATGTAATCTATAGTTCATATAAACACATCTAAGCATAGAGATTTCATACTTATCTGAGAATCGTCAAGAAGGTTTGATGCCCTCTCATAATAGTTGCAATATCATCTATTAGGTCATATATTCATTAAAATTTCATTTAATAAACAAAACATAGTTGGATCCATAACTAAATTTTTTCATAAACCATGCTTATAACCAGCATATAACCAGTAGAATAACAATGATATAACAACCATTAAGATCACATAATAATAAGCAAATTTACACATAATATACAATAGTAAAATATATCTTATTAACATATGCAAAATTCAGCGAGGTCAGGGACTTCTATGTACCACCTAACCATAGATTAGTCTTCACCAAATATTTCTTTCATCTAATCAACCCTCTGCCATATTCCATGCATGAATGTGGGACTCACAACAAAACCAACCAGGGCTTCCTCAGGATTTACCGTGTATCCCGCCATTACCGGTTAAGGGATTCCTAGGCCATAAATCCTCATATGTACAACCTATATTTACCATGTATCCCGCCAAAGTATTCCTAGGCCAAAAAATAAACATACACTACAATATTTTATCACAGTCCCACCATATACTGGTCAAGGGATCACTAGGCCCTAAAAAAATGTGGATGCCTCTAGATTTCTCTGCCTAAGCCATTAGGAGTTTTTCTATCTCAACCCTATATGATTTACCGTGTAATATCCCTCCATTATTGATCAAGGGATTCCTAGGACCAATGAGGGTATCCACAACCAGGCTTTACCGTGTATCCCTCCATTACCGGTTAAGGGATTCTTAGGCCTTGATACCACCCCACTCTGTTTCAAAACCATCCAGCAATCCAACTCAACCAAGTAAAAGAACCACATCACACCATGGCTATCCATAAATGGAAAGGTGACGGGCCTCCAAATTAGACATAAATTAAGGCCCATCCAACCATCCTTCATCATAATATGTAGAAATTTGAATAACTGATATATTATTCACCGAGATTCTCCTGATCACACACTATTTTAACTTCATGCACAATACATAATCTCTTCTACCATTGATCATTAATTGCGGAAATAAAACAATCGCATGCGCACATTAAAACCATAAACAATCACACATATGAACACAATATTTTATGGGAAAGCTTAAAGCTGAAAACCCCCAACTATCTGTATATTATATGTCATAGAGATCATGTAACAATCATTATACAAATCTCCTCACAAAGCTCTCAGTACAATCTCCAATTGCTACACACTAATCAAGCCCGATCTAGCAAATCACATGCTCCAATCTCTGCCACCTGATAGCCTGCCTCTACTGCGCAATCCCTGCTGAAGAATGGCCCTGAATGAACTCGAATTGGTCCAGCCTTGACTACGCAATCCTCATTGGCATCTCCAATCACTGGTTGTTGCAAATCATGCAACAGTATAGTCACAACTGATAGTCACACTGCTCTTTCACCTACCTCTTCACTGGTCTCCACTGAAACTGTCCATGCACTGTAGTTAACTGATGTATTCTTTAGTTGATTAATGAGTTAATAACTAGTGAATTAATTAATAATTAATTCACACCACTCTCACTAGTGTATCAATCAGTTAGACTAGATACAACTAGCTCAACTATGTTTAACTCAGTTAAACTGAACACAACTCCATCAACTAGCTCAATAAATCCACCAAACTCTGTCACATGAGTTCTAACTGAAGTATCCATGCAATAGCTCCACTTAACCCTCAAAAATAGTGTAATTCCTTCTGTTAGCTCCTGTGCCACATCTGTACACTTAACTGAAGTGCTCCAAGAGAATAAGATAATGTTTAGAGTCCAAATATTATTAAGAGCTAATAATATTCGACATATCTATTTTTAGCCCGGAAATCTAAAAATAGATTCCGCCCAATATGTCTAAAAATAGAAATCCATATATTTTTCCAACTTGACCAACTGTCCAAAAATAGCATACTACAACTCATAGAAAATGATTGAAATGTCTAAAAATATATTGTGCGCCAAAAATAGCCTGTGGGCCCACTTAGTGAAGGCGACTTCTTTCCACTAAGTTCATCATCTTGTTGCAATCTCAACACTCCCTCTCAACAAGATAAGGATTATCTGCCACCCCTATCCTGCCCCTGTGGTATTCGAATTTGCTCCTGGTGAACGCCTTCGTCAAGATATCAGCATCTTGATCCTCCGTGGGAATGTATGAAAGTAACATGATCTTCCGCTACACACAATCTCTGATATGATGATACCGGATGTCAATGTGTTTAGATCTATCATGAAATACTGGATTAACCGAGAGTTTGATGCAACTCTGATTATCACAATATATCACAGTAGGATCTAAGTGTGAACCGAACAACCCGACCAGGATCTTCCTCATCCATATAGCCTCGCATGCAGCCAAACTCGTTGCCATATACTCGGCCTCTTCTGAACTGAGTGCCACGGATCTCTGCTTCTTGTTGTACCAAGAAACTATTGTCGACCCGATACTGAAAATCCCTCCAGATGTGCTCTATCTGTCTGTTGGGCTCCCTGCCCAATTTGCATCCGTGAAGCCACACAGCTTCACCTCATCCGACTGTCTGTACCATAATCCATATCCCAATGTGCCTCTGAGATATCTCAATACATGCTTGTCTGCCTTCTAGTAGAGCTTGGTAGGCTTAACCATAGCTTGTGAAAGCTGGTTAACAACATAGCATATGTCGGGTCGTGTATTGACTAGATACATAAGCGACCCCACCAACTGTCGATAAAAAGTGGCATCCACTACCTATGCCGATGTAGCATCCTCTTTCCTCCATCCACCAGGAAGAGGAGTGTCGATAGGCTTGCAGCCATGCATGTTGAACTTCTCCAGTATCTCCTGGGCATACTTGCCTTGAGACACAAACAGTCCATCACTGCGCTGCCAAATTTCCAATCCCAGGAAATAATGAAGGAGGCCCAAGTCCTTCATCTCAAACTCTTTTGCAAGATCAACCTTGCATGAGAGTATCAACAGCTCATCACCCGTCAAAATCAAATCATCTACATAAAGTACAATGATCAACAACTTACCCTCCACCAAAATCTGGTATAGGTTCGGATTCGCCTCACTCTTGGAGAATCCAAGTCCGGTGAAATAACTGTCTATCCATGTGTACCAAGCACGAGGTGCTTTTTTCAACCCATACAACGCTCTCTTGAGCCTACACACATGCGACTCGCTGCTGAAGATCTCGAAACCTTCGGGCTGCTCTATGTACACCTCCTCCTCAATCACTTCGTTGAGGAATGCAGTCTTCACATCCAGCTGATGAATGTGCCACCCCATCCATCCTTAGGAACTAATAGCTCCTCATCTGCATGCAAGTGTGGCTCCCTCTCAAGCGAATACTTTATGGCTTTCTCCTCATGAAATTTGATATCTCGTCGCACAACAGTCTTGCGACTGTCTAGAAAATACACACGATAGTTGTGGGGTGTATCAATGTACCCCAAAAATATCCCAACCTCTACAGTCGGCTCTAGCTTCTTCCTGGCATTCTTAGTCACTTGAATGTAAACAGGTGAACCAAAAATCCTCAAATGGGAAATATCAGGCCTCTTACCAGAAAATGCCTCCTCAGGTGTACTCATGCCAAGTATCCTGTGAGGACAACGGTTCTACACATATACTGCAGTATTGCATGCCTCCGCCCACAAGTGAATGGGTAGGCCCTGATCATGCAACATCGCCCGTGCAGCACACACGATCGTTCTGTTCTTCCGCTCAGCAACCCCATTCTGCTGTGGGTTATGAGGTGCTATGAGCTCTCTTCGAATTCCTTCTGCACTGCAAAAGTCCTTGAATTCGCCAGAGATGAATTTACCACCATTGTCACTCCTAAGAGCCTTCCCCTGCTTCCCCGATTCTTTCTCAACCAATGCCTTGAACTCACAGAACTTTGAGTATGTCTCGCTCTTCTTATGCATGAAGAAGATCTAGCACTTCTGAGAAAAATCATCAACAAATATCACATAGTACCTGTGCTTTGCTGTCGAAGCTACTGAGAAAGGTCCACACACATCTGTGTGAATTCTCTCAAGGATCATCGTGGCATGACTATCCTTCTAGTGAAAGTTGGCTTTCACAAATTTTCCCAAGGTACATCCCTTGCATTGATCTGACTGCGCAAGAGTACCCTTAGGAAGCCCAGTAGAAATCTGTTGCAGTATCTTAAAAGCTCCATGGTGAAGGTGGCCCAATCTCCGGTGCCACAACTCACCATCATCTCGGCTCACCACTCCTTTTGCATTGCCTGCCATTACTGTGCATCCATCTACCTGCAATTGATAAAGGTTCTTAACTGGAACCCCTATCCTCCGGGTTTCACCAGTTGCCTTACTGCGCTGGAAAGCCTTTCCCTTGCTAAAGACAACATCATATCCCTTGTCTTCTAACATCGCCACAGAGATAATATTCTTCTTCAATCCTGGAACATGCATCACTTCCTTTAATACGAAGGGTTTACCAGACTCCCTCTCAAAGGAAATGGTACCGATACCAGTCGCACTATATCTACCATCATCGCCCATCTCGATGTGCACTCCAAGATCTTTCTCATCCAGATCAGTAAATAAATATTTATCTCCTGTCATGTGAAAAGAAGCACCACTGTCAAGAAACCACACTGAACCCATCACAATTGAGACCAAGCATGCATTCAGTGAAAAATCCAGCTCAAACTGCGAGGCTAAGGCCTCTCCAGCTACAGATCCAGCAGCCTGCTTATTTTTCTTCTTCTGTGGACAATTAGTGGCGTAATGTCCTTGTTGGTGACAGTGAAAGCACTTCACCTTGGACATGTCCTGCTTCTTTCCTTTCGCACCAGATTGAGAAGCATTCCTCTTGCTCTTCCCCTTCCTTGCTTTGACAGCCAAAGCACAATTTTCTTCATCTGATTTCTTTGATGAAGATCCGTCCCTAGTACTTCACCTTATCTTCTCTTGCACAAGATCTGACCAAAGTCACTCCCATCCTAGCAATTTCTCCCGGCCATTGACAGAGTCCTGATAGGAATGCCAACTCTTCGAAAGCCCAAGGAGAGCCAAGCTCACCAAGTCCTCTTCATCCACAGTCACCCCCACACTTCCCATCTCATCCCTACATTGGATGAACTTTGTGAGGTACTTGGGCATATTGTCGCCTTTCTCCATTTTTATGTTCCTGAGTTTATCCTTGAGTGCCAACTTCCTCTGGTCGCTCTTGCTTTGGAATAAGTTTGTTAACACTTTCCACATCAAGAATGGAGAAGCCTTACCATGAAGGTTGGACACTATGTGATCCTTTACACCTTCCAACAGAATTCTTCGACACTTTTCTGTCTTCTTTTTCCATGCGTCAAGTGCGGAAGCATTGCTAGAAGCAGGTTTTGGAATTTCTGCATCTATGAACTCCTTCAAGCCATTGTCATCCAACACTGCCTCCATCCTGTCCTTCCATGCAATATAATTTGAGCTGCCCTCAAGGGCATACTCCAATCGCAATCCATTGAAATACATTTCAATTTCGACACCAAGAAAACACTGCTGCAAATTCGAATTCCACCAGCACAAAACTCAACCGCTTCAATGTTTTGCAATTGCTCCAATGATCAATATTGCTCTGATACCATGTAGAAATTTGAGTAAATGATATATTATTCACCGAGATTCTCCTGATCACACACTATTTTAACTTCATGCACAATACATAATCTCTTCTACCATTGATCATTAATTGCGGAAATAAAACAATCGCATGCGCACATTAAAACCATAAACAATCACACATATGAACATAGTATTTTATGGGAAAGCTTAAAGCTGAAAACCCCCAACTATCTGTATATTATATGTCATAGATATCATGTAACAATCATTATACAAAGCTCCTCACAAAGCTCTCAGTACAATCTCCAATTGTTACACACTAATCAAGCCCGATCTAGCAAATCACATGCTCCAATCTCTGCCACCTGATAGCCTGCCTCTACTGCGCAATCACTGCTGAAGAATGGCTCTGAATGAACTCAAATTGGTCCAGCCTTGACTGCGCAATCCTCATTGGCATCTCCAATCACTGGTTGTTGCAAATCATGCAATAGTATAGTCACAACTGATAGTCACACTGCTCTTTCACCTATCTCTTCACTGGTCTCCACTGAAACTGTCCATGCACTGAAGTTAACTGATGTATTCTTTAGTTGATTAATGAGTTTATAATTAGTGAATTAATTAATAATTAATTCACACCACTCTCACTAGTGTATCAATCGGTTAGACTAGATACAACTAGCTCAACTATGTTTAACTGAGTTAAACTGAATACAACTCCACTAACTTCCTCAATCAACTCCACCAAACTCTGTCACATGAGTTCTAACTGAAGTCTCCATGCAATAGCTCCACTTAACCCTTAGGAATAGCGTAATTCCTTCTGTCGGCTCCTGTGCCACATCTGTGCACTTAACTGAAGTGCTCCAAGAGAATAAGATAATGTTTAGAGTCCAAATATTATTAAGAGCTAATAATATTCGACATATCTATTTTTAGACTGGAAATCTAAAAATAGATTCCGCCCAATATGTCTAAAAATAGAAATCCATATTTTTTTCCAACTTGACCAACCATCCACAAATAACATACTGCAACTCATAGAATATGATCAAAATGTCTAAAAATAGACCGTGCGCTAAAAATAGCCTGCGGGCCCACTTAGTGAAGGCGACTTCTTTCCACTAAGCTCATCATCTTGTTGCAATCTCAACATATTAAACCTTTATTTTTTTATTAGATGACATATTTTTTACTTTAATATGTTCATTAGGAATGTTTAGAGATTATTTCATATTTGTGCCTAATATTATTTATTTTTGTAGTATATTGTGAGAATATTGGGAATATTATGAAGCTTTGGAGGAGGAGATAATATAGGGCCTTTCTCCCTACAGGAGGATCAAGACTGGATAATAAATCAACAAGATATTATGAACTTATTGCACAAATTCTAGAGCTCTAGTGATTGAGAAAATCTAGGAATGTGTTCCCCATCATTTAATGAAAATTCCTTTGGGAACCAGATCCACTATTTGAGGGATTTTGGAGGGTAAAGATTCCTCCTTTCAAGGAGAATGCTTTTCCATCAATTTGTATAAGTCAAAATTATAATTTTCCTCTAGAGGCATGTAATTCTTAGTCTTCTTGTGGAGAAAACTTGTCTTTTTTCAGCTCCACTTTCATTTCTAGCATGGATGTACTTGGATTGATTCAAATAATGAAGTTTGGTGCCATTTTTAGCTTCTAAAGCTTCGTACCCTTCATAGGACTCTAAGTATCTTTTGGTTTGGCCATCCTAGGACCCTCATATCCATTTTATACAAATTGATTTTCTTCTTTTCACTTAGTATTCACATGCATCTCTTCAATTCGTGCTTTCTTATTTCTGCATTTAGTATCGATGCTTCTTTAGTTGTAGGATTGGGTTAAATAATTTAAGTGAGTTTTTTTTCAGGTTAATTACATAGTCATAAGAATTATTCATCCTTAGAATAACTTTGATAAATAATCTTCATCATTGAGCTACTTGGATTGGGTTGCTAATTCACGAATCTAGAATTTTTGGAAGTCCCTTTTAGCAAAATAGTAGTAAAATTCTAATATTTTTTAGAACGTGTTAATAAAATTCATTTGATTTGATCCAACTTGAATTGGGTCATAAAAAAATTCAAGTTAATAATAAAATTCACCCCATAGGATTTTCACTTGATTAGGTCAAGAATTTAGTAGGTTAACTAGCTCACTAGTTCTTGAATTTTGAGATTTTAGACAAGGAATTTTCTACTATTTCTTAGCACATGTTAACAGGGGTATTGTGGAGTGATTCCACTTGGAATGGATTCCTAAGACCATGCATCCAAAAAATAGCAAGAAAATTATACATGCAACTTGATACATGTAAGTAATCTCATTGTAGCAACTTGATCCAACTATTCCTTGCTTGATCTTTTCTTTCCTTTTCCTTCTTTGTCATTGCTTCGTTTTCCTTACTCCAATGCTGGAGTGCTCCAAGAATGTTCCAATCGTGCAAAAGTATGAGAGAGGGAGAATAAATAGAGATAGTTCCAACACTGAACTTTCAAAAGTTGTGTATTGATCCTCAGAAGCCTTTTTATCAATGAGGCCTCTAATTTCTTCAATTTTCCATTATTTTCCTTCCTTTTCCTCCTCACGTGTAACCTGTGATCTTTCACCTTCCTTTTCTCCTAATTTCATTTATTTTCATAAATATATTTCTAATTAATGTTTCTTGCCTTTTCAAAGCCTTTTGCATTACCTTTTCTAATTTCCCTTAGCCATAACATCCAAATGAACAGCCACTAGGATGTTTTTACCAACATTCATCTTGGAATATGTGTCCCATGACTTTGGTCTTATTTTACCTTTATTAAATTTATTACATGAAATATTAGCCTAGGGTTGTTTCAGACCCCTCCCCCTTAGGGGTACATTATCCTTAGTGTTCAATGATACCTACAACTAGAAAAACCGCTGAAAAACCAAAACATACTGCTTATGGAGCTTTATAATTTAGCTCGATGCACCATTTATAATGAACATCCTGTTGAAAAGAAACCAACATGACAACCATACTGCTTATTGGATCTTTATAACACAGCTCATGGTGGTATTTACCTCCACACACACACACACATATACCAAAATGGCTTTGCCTCAACCGGAAAAAAATTGAAGGATACATAGCCTACATTTGATCTTCCATCTCCCATGTAGCTTCATCAGGCCCAAAGTTCTTCCACTGCACTTTAACCTGCTCGATTGATATTTTATAGAGCATGAGCATATTTCTCTGCAAAATACACCAAGTCTTTAGCTGGAATTATCCTTCTGGTTCCACCTACAATACAGACCAATCAATAACATGATCAAAATATTTCACGTATCTTTTAAGAAATGAAACATGAAAAACATCATGGGCTTTCATTATCGGAGGCAGTGCAAGTCTGTAGGCCACTGGTCCAATCCTCTCAAGGATCTAGAAAGGCCTCCAATATCGAGGTGCCAGCTTCGCACATGACCTAGACCTAATCCTCAAGGATATCTTATTGGGCTTGATGCGCAAGTACACATTCTCCCCAACCTAAAATTCCTTAAATGCCCTATGTTGACCTACATAAATTTTCTTCATATCTTGTGTTTCCTTTATATTTTTCTTGATAACCTACATTTCCTATTCCATCCCTACCAACATATATGGTCCAATCAACACACGTTCACTGGATCACTCTAATTGATGGGAATATTACGACTCCGCTCATAGAGTGCCTCAAACAGACTCATCCTCAGTGACTCCTGATACCCATTGTTGTAAGCAAACTCAACCATAGGTAGATACTCTTCCCACTTTGAATGTTGATGCATAACATACATTCTCAAAATTTCCTTCAAAATCCTATTGACCCTATTTTTTTTTCCATCTGTATGTGGATGATAAGTTGTCCTGAAGGCCAACTCTGTACACAAACCTACAAATAAATCCTTCCAAAACCTAGAACTGAACTTAGCATTTTTTTCCGACACAATATTCTTTGGTACACCATGCAGCCTCACTATGTCTCTGATGAATACATGTGTTACATAATTAGTTGAATAAGTAGACGTCACTGGAATGAAGTGCCCTACCTTTTTCAACCTAATTTCCACCACCACCATGATCGAATCATGTTTTCTACATGTCCTCGGAAAACCTGTGATGAAATCCATAGAAATGACCTCCCATTTCCACTCTGGAATCGAGATTGGCTCTAATAAACCACTTGGATGCTTACACTCTACTTTCACCTGTTGAAAATCAAAACATCTAGCCACAAACTCTGCTACTTCAGATCCGTCCAATAGTAGAACTTCTTGACTGTTTTTAATATCTTCAGATATCCTAGGTGACCTGAATATGGCTTGACATGAAATTCCCTCAAGATAATATTCTTGAGCTCGTTGTTTTCTAGCACATAGATCTTGTCCCTAATCTGACCAAACCATCTGATGTGAGATGATATTCCACATCCTGATCACTTATATCCTATTGTAACATCTTCCTAATCTCCTTGTACCTGTCAAACTGTTGTCTTTCCTGCAAGATCCAATCCTGTAAATATGTCTCATAAAAACTCATAGTTGTTATGTGATTCACCTTCACTCTTCTACTAAGATAATCTGCAAACTTGTTCTCTTTACCCATAATATACCTTATCTCGAAGTCTAACTCATTGATTGTCGCCAACCATATAGATTTCCTGGCATTCATATTTGGTTGATTAAATAAGTACCTCAATCCATGGTGGTCACTCATCAATACACATCTCCAACCAATAAAATAGTATCTCCACATCTTCAATGCATGAATGATCGCTGCCAACTCAATATCACGTGTCACATAATTATGCTAGTGCTCATTCAATTTCCTTGATTCGTAACATACCACATGTGCTAGGTCCCTATAATACTAGTGTATCCCCTTATTGTTATCATTAATGTATCCCCCTTATTGTTATTGTTGTGTTCATGTAGACCCCATGTTATTATTATTGTGCCCCATAGAAGCCTAATATTTTTTATTGTTGTGCCCTTACATTTTTATTGTTATGTTGACTAGGATTATATTGTGGCCTCATGGACCCCTATATATATATAAAGGAGGCTTTGGCATTTGTAGCATCCAAGAATTATTCATTTATGTAATGTAAAGGAGGTTTCCCCCTCAAAGAGGCCGATTTATAAGTTGTTGATCTATCTTTTCTTCTATATTGTGAGCTAGTTTCATAACATTTGCTATTAGAGCTTGGGATTATAGGGTTTCGCTTCTTCAAACAAGTCATCTTGGAATTTTTGATATAAATTTTTTTCCACGAGGCTTTAGAAGCTGAAATTTTTACCACGTGGAGCCAAAATATTGTTGAACTTCGTGTAAAAATTCCAAACTTTGGTTCGCTATATTTTCGAAGATATGATCTGTGGAAGTTAAGGTTTGTGCAAGATCCATAATTTCATCGCAAACATATGACCGAGGTAAAAGTGTCATAACTTTTGATTTAGGAATCAGATTAGATTTTTGAAAAAATTGGCAGAAAAGTGCACTAACTTTAGTTTCTTGTGTATCTATTTCAGAGCTAAAGGTCGAAACAGTGACACGTGGCATGCCGTAAAATTTCACTCTATTGAACTAGTCCATAATTAGGTCATTGTTGGAGATCTGACATAGCTTTATCTTGAAGAATCCAAATTAGATCTGAACTGTGGCATTGGAAAGAAGACTCAGAGGGCTACTACAAGACAAAATATAAAATCTTGGGGATCCATAATTACATATATACGTCAGTTTCAATATCGAGCTCCTCAAAAGAAAGAAAAAGATGTGTATCTTTTTTTTTAAATTGAATAAGTTATCTTTCAAAAAACAATTTGAAGTGATTCCAAGGGCATATTGAAGCATAAATATTAGTATTGGGTTCTAAAAATTCCCCCCAAAAATAATTCCACACCTATTAAGCCCTAAAAAATATCTACTATGACTCATGAAGAGGAATAAGTGCAACATGATATATCAAAATTACGAGACCAAGTGCAACAAATTTCTCTTTCGCAAAGAATAACAAAAAATGAAATGGAAGCTAAGATGGCTGGTTTGAATAAATACATGGATGGATTGAATAAATATGTGGAAGATAAGATGGATGGTTTGAATAATGGTGTGGAATCTAAGATCGATGGTATAGATGAAAAATTGAAAGGCAACATGAAAGACATGAAGAATGGTCTAAAAGAAGACATGGAAAGTTTGAAGGAAGGTTTGACAAAGCTGCTACAAGATATTATTCCTAATGGAGAAACGGTAGTATATGAAACTCATTATGAGAAAAAAATAAATGTTAATCATGATTTCATAAAATATAATTTTGGATTTAAGACCAGCCATATTCCAAAGATCAATATGATGAAGTTTAATGGTAAGGATCTAGTAACATGGATACTACAGATGGAGCAATATTTTGATCTCCAAAATGTGAAAAACACACAAAAGGTATGCATTACAACTTTATATTTAGAAAAAAATACATTTGTATGGTATCAACGACTTTTCTCTCATAAACAAATTGTCACTTGGTCAATTTTTACGGAGGAAATGATAGCACATTATGAGGATACAAAGAGAAACACCTTATTTATCCAATTGATAAATCTCAAACAAAAGGGTTCAATGGTGGAGCACATTGAGGACTTCCAAAAATTAAATATAAGGGTAACTAATATTGCAGAGGAACACAAGATTGATGTCTTCATAGGGACTTTCAATTATAACATCCAACATGAGGTTCGCCTTTGGGAACCTAATTCATTGTAGAAGGCATTCAGGTTGGAAAGAAAAAATGAAATAAAAATCATGGCAACAAGAAATCCTACCACTCACAACTATAAAGATGGAAGTGTTGCTACTCCTAGACTTCCACAACCTACAAGGCTAACACCAAAACAATTGGAAGAAAAAATAGCAAAAGGGATTTGCTACAGTTATAATATCAAATACACTAAAGATCATAAGTGTGCTGAGAAAAAATTATTTTACACATATTGTGAAAAGGAGGAAGAAAATGAACAAGAAACTTCAAAAGAAGAGGATATAAACCATGAACCAACCTTAGAGAAAGAAGAAATGAATTCGACCATATATTTTAATGCATTGGAAGGAATTACCACTCCTCAAAATCTCAATATAGAAGGACGTATAGAGAAGAAAACTGCAATAATGTTGATTGATTCGGATAGTACCCATAATTTTGTCTATTGTAAGGTCGCCAAGGAATTGAACTACTTCCTATACCCAGCACCAAAGTGAAAGTGATGGTTGCAAATGGAGGAACTATAAATTTCTATGGAAAGTGCCAAAAGATAAATCTAACCATGGGGTAATATGTATTGAATAGTCCAATTCTCTCCATTCCAATGGGTGGTGATGATGGTGTACTAGGAGTCCAATGGTTACAATCTTTGGGGACGATAGATTTTAATTTTTAAGAACTTTTCTTGATATTTTTTTGGGAAGGAAAGGAAGTTGAATTACGAGGCATCTCAGGGAATCTGAGAAATATAATCAGCTCTAATGTCATGACAAAGCTTCTGAAGAAATAACAACGAGGCGTAATTGCACAATTATGCTCGTTTGAGGTTCAAACATCAAAATCATCTATTTCTCTAGATCTCCAAAAAGCCTTGGACAATCATTCCAGGGTGTGTGAAACTCCCAAGGGGATCCCACCTATTCGTGATCATGATCATGTTATTCATTTGATTCCAGGATGTGTTCCTCCAAACATCAGGCCTTACAGATATCCTTATTCCCAAAAGAGTGAGATTGAACGTATGGTTGTCGAAATTATAGAGCCTAGTATAATTCAACCTAGTCAAATTTCTTTCTCTAATCCAATAGAATTGGTGCACAAGAAGGATGGATCATGGTGTATGTGTTTGGACTATAAGGATCTCAACAATATCACTATTAAGGATAAATTTCACATCCCCATCATTAATTAATTATTGGATGAATTACATGGATAAATTTACTTCACCAAGATGGATCTTTGTTCTGTATATTATCAAATTAGAATGAAGATTGAAGACATTCCAAAAACAACATTCAGAAATCGTGAGGGTCATTATGAATTTTTGGTCATTCCTTTTTGGCCTTACTAATGCACCTTCCACATTTCAAGGTTTGATGAATTCCATTTTCAAACCCACCCTTTTAAAAATTTTGTTAGTATTTTTTGATGATATACTAATCTACAACAAGTCTTGGAAGGATCATGTTCAACATGTTGACGTGGTTCTCAAACTATTGGAGGAGAAACAATTATATGCAAAAACCTCCAAATGTTTCTTTGGAGTACAGGAGGTGGAATATTTGGGCCATGTTGTATCTCATGAGGGTATTAATGTAGACTCTAACAAAACTAAATCCAGTAAGAAATGGAAAATGTTGAGATTTTTCATATTATTTTTTGGCTAAAATCTCATGGATAATGCCAACAATAGGTTTTGTTGCAAAAATGATGGCATCAAATAAGCAAGAGGAGATTATATCCTATTTTGTTGTGATAGGATGGAATAGAATTTATTATTCAGTTTCTTCTCTACATCTATAAATTGCAAGCTCATAGAGGCAGAACATAATTAGATATGAGGGATGAGGAGGAGGAAGAGCAGGTGTGCAAATCTGTTGTTTTAAACCTCCTGTTGAATAATAAGAATGTCGATACCTCTGTTTGGTGGATGTAGCCCGGATTGGTTGGGTGAACCACGTTAATTATTGTCTTCGTTTTTATGCTGTGTGTATGATTGTTTTTTAGTTTTTCCACTGTGCATACTTTACAATTGGTATCGAAGCTAGTTGAGTCGTTTCCTACTGCTGCCTAATTCATGTTGATAGCGAATTAAGGAGGGCGTGATTTCGTGATTTCCCTGACCGGCGTGCTAAATTTTTATTATTATTTCAGTGATTTTCTGTTGTCGAGAGGACGCGAGGTTGAGAGAAAACCACGCTAGAGCCATCCGAGAAGCAGAATCCAGTGAAATTCTTTAAGTTGCTGAAAGGGTTTCAGGAGGAGAGCACCGCCTTTGGAATTATTTATCTATCATCGCATTGAATGAGTTTGCAGACTGTTACGAGTTATATATTTTAGAGGGGAATTTGGGAATTACGTGTTAGAAACCTGCACCTTCAAAGAAACCATCATCAGATGTAACTTATAGTCCTTGTCAATGTTAATTATCATGGACTATGTCATAAATGACGTTAAATGACGTTAAAGAAGTTTTAAGAGACAGATTAAAGATCGATTTTCGGAAGAGCCGTGGGATTGTAATATGTGCAGAGCCATGGGATTGCAATACCATTGGTCGATTTATTTGTGCTTGCCTAAATCGACTCTGGAACCTTGGAGCGTCCCCTTTCTCATCTGCGTTGAAAAGTTTGAATACAGAACTTGTATGCGGTTGAATGATTTCATGGAGGCTGCATTTGAATTTGATCCACTGTGGGTGAATGGAGGATGAGGTTGACGAGGCGAGACCACGGGCGGCATCCCGCTTATAGAAGGTATAATCCAGTGTTGTTCGAAGGTTTTTTTTCCAAGTCTTTTATTTGAATATTTTTGAAACTTATTGATTTACGCAAATAGTGAGAAGATTTAATGGGAAAAAATAGCTCATGAGGTATTGTTTCTGTTGATAATATGGCAAAAACTCAAAGTGCTCGATTTGAGATCAAGAAGTTTAATGGGAGGAATAACTTTGAAATCTAGAAAGTCAAGATGCATGATTTACTCGTACAACAAGGTGTGACGAAGGCACTTTTGGGAAAATCCAAACAACCTCTCGCATGATAGATGACGAATGGAGTGACATCGATGACAGAGCACTGAGCGGCATACGATTTTGTTTGGCGGATGATTTTTTATTTAACATCGTGTCAGAGAAAACAACCGCTGGACTATGGACAAAGCTAGACAAACTGTACATGACTAAATCCTTAACCAATAGGATTCTTCTGAAAAGATAGTTGTACATCTTGCACATGAAGGAAGGTACAACAATAACCGATCATCTGAATACCTTCAATACTCTCTTGGTGTAGTTAGATAGCATAGAAGTAAAAGTTGATTCAGAAGATAAAGCTGTAACTTTATTATGTTCTCTGCCTAAGTCATGGGATCATTTTGTTACTTCTATAAGTCTTAGTTCATCAGAAACCCTTGAATTTGATGATGTTGTTGGAGCTTTGCTATCTGAAGAAACTAGAAAAAGGTCAAATTTAGAAACCTGTACATCATAAGTGATTATGGTTAGAGGTCGATCTAAAGAAAAATGCTTCAGTAAAAAAAAAAAACTCTCGGTCAAAATCGAAAGGGAAGAAGAGTAAGCTAAAATGTTGGTTTTGCAGCAAATCGGGGCATTTGAAGAAGGATTGTTGGAAGAGACAGCAAACATCCAAAGGAGACACTTCAACAGAAAATAAAGAAGCAAACACGACAAATACAAGTTCAGGTTCGGCATCCGGTTCAGGTATAAGTGATGAAGTTTTATCAGTTAATTTTTTAAATCATGATCAACATTGGCTATTAGATTTTGGTGCATCCAATCACATGTGCATCCATAAACAATGGTTTAAATCTTATAAGCCAATTAATGATGGAGTAGTTTACATGGGCAATGATATCTCATGTAATGTTGTGGGAATTGGAAGCATCCAGATTAAAATGTTTGATGGGACAAATAAAATCTTAACTGATGTAAGACATGTGCCTGAACTCATAAAAAATCTTATTTCTCTAGGAGTGTTAGACACAAATGGATATAAAACTTTTATTCAAGGTGGAGTAATGAAAATTTACAAAGGAATCTTATTAGTAATGAAAGAAAAGAAGGTTGGAAATCTTTTTCAGTTAGAAGAAAGAACAGAGTCAGATCATGCTTCAACTGTATCTGAAAATGACAGTGATTCTATTCAACTATGGCATCAACGGTTAGGCCATATGAGTGAAAGAGGATTAAAAATCTTATCTAATCATATGTTACTTCCTAGTTTAAAATCTTCTAAGTTAGATTTCTGCAAACATTGTATTTATGGGAAACAAAGCAAGCAAAAATTTAAAACTGGAAAACATACCAGTAAAGGAATCCTCGACTATATCCATTCTGATGTTTGGGGTCCATCTCCTACAACCTCATATGGAGGATCATCATATTTTGTATCTTTTATAGATGATTTCTCTAGGAAATTATGGGTCTACATGTTAAAAAGAAAGTCTGATGTATTCACAGTTTTCAAGCAATTTAGAGCATTAGTAGAAAACATCATAGGAAGAACCATTAAATGTTTAAGAACTGACAATGGTGGTGAGTTTACTTCAAAGGAATTTGATAATTATTGCAAGGAAGTTGGGATCGAAAGACATATAACTACTGTATATACTCCTCAATAAAATGGAGTTGCTGAACGCATGAACAAGACTCTCTTAGAAAGAGCAAGAAGTATGCTTAGTAACGCCAATTTGCAGAAGAAATTATGGACAGAAGAACTATCTACGACTTGTTATTTGATAAATCGATCACCATCAACTGCAATAGGATGCAAAATTCCTCAGGAGGTATGGAAGGGTCATCCTTGTGATTATTCTAAACTGAAAGTTTTTGGTTGTGATGCATATGCTCTAATTTCGAAACATCAACGTTCTAAATTAGATCCTAAATCTAAAAGATATATCTTTATTGGATATGGTGGTGGGATTAAGGGATACAAGTTGTGGGATCCTACAACTCACAAGATCATCATTAACAGAGATGTTAAATTCAATGAATCTTTACTTGATAATCCATATGTAGATATTAAATTGAAACAAGAAAATGTACCTAAGCTTCAACATATTCAGTTTGAAACCAGTTCAAATACTGATGATAGTAAAGATGAACAAGTTTCAAATGAATATCATGAAGAAGTTCCTACAGATAATAATCAGCAAATTGTGGAAGAATTAGAAACATCTTTAAGAAGGTCCACGAGAATCAGACATCCTCCTAAAAGGTATGATGATTATGTTACTTTAGTTTCTTTAACCGCTAATGATGATGAACCTTTATGCTATCAGGAAGCTATAGAAGGTTCTAACAGTGATAAGTGGAAAAAAGCTATGAAGGATGAGATGAAGGCATTAGACAAGAATGCCACATGGGACCTCGTAGAACTTCCCAATGATAGAAAAAATGTAGGACGTAAATGGGTTTAAAAATTGAAAAGGGGTGTTGATGATAAAGAAAACAGGTACAAAGTGAGGCGGGTTGCGAAAGGTTTTTCTCAGAAAGCAGGAATTGACTTTCATGAGATATTTTCACCAGTTGTTAAAATTGTTTCAATTCGGATTGTCTTAGCATTAGTTTCTTTACTTGATTTAGAATTACAACAACTAGATGTTAAGACTGCATTCTTACATGGAGATTTATATGGAACATCCTGAAGGGTTTGTTCAAAATCGCAACAAGAAATTTGTCTACAGGCTCAAGAAATTATTGTATGGTCTGAAGCAGTCGCCGAGACAATGGTACAAGAAAATTGATTCTTTCATGATGAGCCAAAATTAAATAATAAGTGAATATGATCATTGTGTTTACTTTAAGAAATTAAGTAATGACATATTCATTATCTTGGTATTATCTGTTCACGATATGCTTTTAGCAAGAAAAAGAATAAGTGAGATCAACAGGGTAAAGGCTCAGATGGCTAGGATGTTTGATATGAAAGATCTAGGAGCAGCAAGACAGATTTTGGGCATGGAGATTTTCAAAGACAGGAGTAATGGTAAGTTGTGGTTATCACAACAGAATTATATTGAGAAAATACTCTTAAGGTTTGGTATGAACAATGTGAAGCCAATTTCAGTCCCTTTAGCTTCCCATTTTAAGCTTTCTTCAAGTTTATGTCCTAATACAAATGAAGAAAAGGAATATATGTCTCGAATACCATATGCCAATGCAGTAGGAAGTTTGATGTATGCGATGGTTTGTACACGACCATATATTTCACATGCAGTTGGGGTTGTCAGTAGGTATACGGAAAATCCAGGGAAATAACACTAGGCATCAATGAAATGGGTGCTTCGGTATCTGAGAGGCACAAGTGATTATTGTATCACTTATGATAGAAGTAGTGAATTTGTTTGCGGATATGTTGATTCTGATTTTGTAGGTGTTTTGGATAAGAGAAGGTAAAATTCAGGATATGTCTTTACTCTTGCAGGTGGAGCTATTAACTGGATGTCAAAGCTACAAAACATTGTTGTTTTATCCACTACAGAAGCAGAATACATAGCTGCTTCACATGCTTGCAAAGAAGCAGTTTAGTTGAAAGGTTTGTTTGGTGAGTTTGGTAGGCTGCAAGACAACATAAATTTATTTTGTGATAGTCAAAGTGCAATTCATTTGGCTAAAGATCCTGCCTATCATAGTAAATCAAAGCATATACCTATAAAGTACCATTTTGTAAGACAGGTTATCACTGAACGAGGAGTCTCTCTTGAAAAAGTGCATACAAAGGAAAACTGTGCAGACATGTTCACGAAACCAGTTTTATTAGAGAAGCTACGATGGTGTCTAGCTTCTCTTGGCTTGCAGAAAAAATGAATATAATAAAGAAACAAGGTATCAGGCTAATTGTTGTCAAGGTGGAGATTGTTGAGATTTTGCATATTATTTTTTGGCTAAAATCTCATGGATAATGCCAACAATAGGTTTTGTTGCAAAACTGACGGCATAAAATAAGCAAGAGGAGATATTATATCCTATTTTGTTGTGATAGGATGGAATATAATTTATTATTCAGTTTCTTCTTTACATCTATAAATTGCAAGCTCATAGAGGTAGAACATAATTAGATATGAAGGATGAGGAGGAGGAAGAGCAGATGTGAAAATCTGTTGTTGTAAATCTTCTGTTGAATAATAAGAATGTCGATACCTCTGTTTGGTGGATGTAGCCCAGATTGGTTGGGTGAACCACGTTAATTATTGTCTTTGTTTTTATGCTGTCTGTATGATTTTTTTTTTAGTTTTTCTGCTGTGTATACTTTACAGAAAATCCCTACAACCATAAAGCATCTTCGAGGATTTTTGGGGCTAACAATGTATTATCGCAAGTTTGTTAAGAATTATGGTCGAATATCGGCAACTCTAACATCGTTACTAAAGAAAGATGCATTTTCTTGGAATCCAGAAGTAGCTAAGGCCTTTGAACATATTAAGGAGGTAATGTTCCAAGCACCAGTCTTAGCTACACCAGACTTCACAAAAACCTTTATTGTTGAATGTGATGCCTCAAGAAATGGAATTGGTGCAGTTTTAATGCAAGAAGGAAGACCCATTTCTTTTGAAAGTGGTCCAATCAAAGGAGAGTATTTAATGAAAGTTATTTATGAGAAGGAAATGTTAGAAATAATACATGCACTAAAGCAAAGGCTACCTTACCTAATGGGAAGACACTTAAAGCTAAAAACAGATCATGATAGTCTTAAATACTTTTTGGAACAAATATCATCTTCAGAAGAGGAAAAAAAATGGGTCACAAATATGTTGGGTTATGACTTTGAAATCATCTACAAAAAATGGAAGCAAATTGTTGCTGTAGATGCACTCTAAAAAAAGGATGAGGATGTAGAAGCATTGCTTTGTTCCATTTCTATTATCCAACCTGAGTGGATAACCGAAGCAAGGGATTAAAGGAAGAAGATGAAGAGGTGTGGACACTCATTCAAAAGTTGCAGCAAGATCCCAGTACATATAAAACATTTAGCTAGAAAAATGATTCATTGTGGTACAAAGATCGCTTATATCTTTGTAAGAATTCTCAACTCAAACAAAAGTTTCTTTTGGAATTGCACGCCTCTCCCTTAAGAGGGCACTCGGGATTTTTTAAAAATTATCAGAGGGTCAAGAAGGATGTTTTTGGGAAGGACTTAAATCTGATATTCAAAATTTTGTGGCTGAATGTTTGGTTTTCCAACAAAATAAAGTTGAGACAGTTAAGACCCCAGGTCTATTACAACCTTTATCCATTCCAAGTCAATGTCGGGAAGAGGTTTCGATGGATTTTATCATAGGTTTACCCAAGTCCGAAGGAAATACTATCAACATGGTGGCAGTTTATAGACTTTCCAAGTATGCACACTTTTGTGCATTATCTCATCCATTTAAAGCGAGTACAATTGCTATAAAATTTATGGAAACAGTTAAAAAGATACATGGAAACCCAAATATTATTGTAATCGACAGAGATTCCATTTTTACAGGAAATTTTTGGACGGATTTTTTTTTTGGGGTACTAAATTAGCTCATAGCTCGTCATATCATCCTCAATATGATGGGAAAACTGAGATAGTGAACAAATATTTGGAAGGATATCTTTGTTGCTTTGTATCTGATAAACATACACAATGGGTCAAGTGGTTACCTCTGGCTGAAAGGTGGTATAACACTTCCTTCCATACTGCAGCAAAAATGACCCCATTTATGGCACTTTATGGAGATCAACCACCCTCCATCACATCATATTTAAGAGAAAATTCTAAGGTTCAAGCAGCGGAATATCACATTGAGAATTAACAACAAGTTCTCAAACTCTTAAAGGATAACCTCACTTCGGCACAGAATCGAATGAAACAACAAGCATATCAACATCACATCAAAAGAAGTTTTGATGTAGGTGACTAGTATTTTTATGGCTACAACCATACAAACGAATGCCCCTCAAGCAAGCTAAGAAGGATAATAAATTATCACCAAAGTATTAAGGTCCTTACAAGGTGTTGCAAAATATTGGTACTATGGCATACAAATTAGAGCTTCTTGCATCTTCTTGAGTGCACCCATTTTTCCATGTTTCATGCTTAAATAAGGTTATAGGTGACAAGCTCCCAGTTCAAACAATATTGCCAAAACTTGACGAGGAAGGAAAAATCATGTTGGAACCTAAATCATTCATGGAAACAAGAACTCAATAGGTACGAAATCGATCAATTTCTGAGTATCTCATCAAGTGGAAGAACTTACGGGCTGAATATTCGACATGGGAGGATGAGAATTTTATACAAAAGCATCTAGAACTACTCAAGCGTTGAAGACAACACTTTTTTGAAGGAGAGGGGCATGCTAGGTCCATATAATACTAGTGTATCCCCTTATTTTATTGTTAATGTATCCCCCTTATATTTATTGTTGTGTCCATGTAGTCCCCATATTATTATTATTGTGCCCCATTAAAGCCCACTATTGTTATTGTTGTGCCCTTACATTGTTATTGTTATGTCGGCTAGGATTATATTATGACCCCTTGGACCCCTATATACTGAAAAGAGGTTTTTTCATTTGTAGCGTCCAAGAATTTTTAATTTATGTAATGTAAATGAGGTTTACCCCTCGAAGAGGTTGATTTATAACTCGTTGATATATATTTTCTTCTATTTTGTGAGTTTTTTTCATAACAACATGTGCCTCTTGCATAAGGACTCCACCAAGCCCTCTCTTGTAAGCATTGGTGCACACCACAAAATCTTTATCCATATTTTCAATCTTGAGATCTTGAACATTTTTTAACAACCGCTTCAACTGCACAAAACTTGTTTCACATTCCTCTTTCCATTCAAAATTCTTACCTTTAATTTGCAATGATGTGATAGGATAGGAAATTTGCGAGAAGTTCCTTATGAATCTCCTATGGTAGCCTACTAACCCCATTAATGAACTTACCTCATCCACATTCCTAGGAGCTTCCCACTCAATAATAGCCCTTATATTTTCTGGATCCACTGTTATGCCTTCCTTAGAAACAACATGCCCCAAATAATGTACCTCTGTCTAAAAAAAACTACATTTTCTAAGATTGGTGTACAAGTGATGCTCTCTTATCAACCTCAATATTGTTGCTAAGTGTTCAACATGCTCTTCCTCATTCTTAGAATATATTAATATATCATCAATGGACACAATATTAAACTTGTCCAGATAGGGACACAAAAAAATATTCATTAAACACATAAAATTAGTTGGAGAATTAGTCAAACCAAGTGGAAGTACAACAAACTCATAATTCCCATACCTTGTCCAGAAATTTGTCTTGTAAATTTCCTCTTCTTTGATGTGTACCTGATGGGATCATGATCTCAAATAAATCTTCGAGAACAATGTTGTTCCCTTTAGTTGATCAAACAAGTCATTGATCCTCAACAATAGATACATGTTATTGACGGTTACCTTATTCAACTACCTATAATCAATGCATAACCTGATATTACCATCCTTCTTCTTCACAAAAAATACTCATGTTCCCCACGGTGACACACTTGGTCTAATGTATCCCTTGTCAAGCATTTATTTTAACTCCAACTTCAATTTCACTAACTCTAGAGTGCTTATCTTGTATGGTGCCTTCATTGTTGGTGATGCCGCTGGTACCAACTCAATAGAAAATTCCACTTCTTGTGAGGAGGAAAATCTGAAATATCTGCGTGGAATACATCATGAAACTATTGTAAAATGAGATACTTGTTCAAAACCTCTGCATCCTCCACATGATCCTTACCTTTATCACTGGAGATATGCACTACAAATAATGCACAGCCTTTCCTGTGATTGTGCTTTGCATGCATATCTATGACCATTCTAACTGATATTTCCTTCTTCTTACCCTGTAAGATTCTTTGTTTCCCATTTTCATCCAAGTACTCAATAACCTTCTCATAATAATCCACCTTAGTCTTGAGAAGATACAACCAATCCATACCCAATAACAAACTGTATGATCCCAACATAAGCACATTCAGATGTGTTGATGTACGCATATCATTCAACTAAAGTGCACAAGCTCTTATCCAATGATGAACTCTTTTCTTTGTACCTATAGCCAATTGCACTAACCAAGGATCTGAATGCACTTCTTTTATCAATCCACACTTATCCACCAATTTAGGGTTAACATAACTATAATTATATCCAGGTTCAATCAAAATAGAAACAAATTGATCACAAATCTTACTGTCCATCTCAATAATGGATTCATGGTTATCCACTTTCCTTTTATCCAATATTGCATGTATACAAGGAATGATCTTCCCAACATCCCCAACATTTTTCGCCTCATGTTCACTGAATATATGGGGCCTACCACTCTGATACGATGGAAAATCCTTCTTGAGACGTTCCTTACCACATATCCAACATTGCAATTGTCTCTTACCATCACCTCTATTCTTCTTCCCTCCAGGTTGTGACCCATGTCCCTATCCAACTACATTGAAATTATTGTAAGGAACAACATTCTCCTTCTCACTTGCATCCTGAGTTCTTTTTCACTTTAACTGTCATTTACCTTTAGTATTTTCTTTCCCTTTCCAACCTTGTTGATACTTTGTCTTGCGCTTTGATTTTTCATAATAGTGCTTCAATTTACCAATGACTTCTTCAAGTGACTGAGGCTCACCATACTCAATCCGACCTCTAAATTCTAATGGTAATCCACTAAAAAATATCTAAACTTTTACATTCTCATCCTTACGATATGGTACATAACTTAATAACTCTAATAACTTAGTCATGTACCCCTCATATATCATTGATCCCATCTTTAGCTCATAAAACTCCTTGGCCTTATTGTCGTAGTACCTTTCTGAAAAATTCTTCTTCGTGAAGAGTCTCTTGAATTCATTCCAAGTCAACTCATTTGCCCTAATGTCTCTGACACACTTCACATCTGAGCCCACTAGATGTTTGCTTTCCCTTTGAGGCTGAAGATAGCTATTCTAGCCTTCATGTTCTCTATGTAATCATGCAACTCAAAGAATTTCTTCACCCTAAGTAACCATGCCTTTTCATCTTATGGCTTCTTCAAATCTTCATCAAATGTAGGCGGCTTGGCTTTCTTGAACTCATCTGACAAATATCCCATGGCATTCCTCATGTAAGGATGATAACGGTAATGACCATGATACATGTCATAACCATAACTAGAATAGAACCTGTTTCCATCACCTCTCCTATCTGATATGTCCAAGAACCTTCCATCCCTAATCGTGTCATCCCTATCTGACATGTGCCCACTATGAGATTTATTGATATATGTTCCATTAGTCCTGTCCTCTTATCCATGACTGATCCTAAAAGGTTCATGTCTCTGAAAATCTAACAGACTCTAAAGGATGACTCCATTAACCTCTGCTTGCTTCTCTTGTGCCCGAATGATCCTATCATTATCTGTCTTGCAACTTCTTATTTTTTCCTTCAAAATTCTCAAAGTGTATGCTATATCAAGAGAGTTCATATCACCATGTTGCTCGTGAGATCTATAGGGAGAATCTCGTGAATTGTAGTCAACCATATTTCTAGTCATATTTTATATTCTTCCTGCAAGTATACCATGTAATCTAAACCAAAATATAAACATAACCAACATACCTTAGTATAGTTCAGGGGAGGATATATCATCTAGAAGATCAACCAAATTAGCACAATACATGTATAATTGTAATCATAATAATATATCAATATCATCTCAATCATTATTCAGTTTCCATGTATGACTATACCAATTGCATACCATGACCTTATGCATGAAATTCATAACTATAACACTACATGGATATATCCACATAAACAAAAAACATACACAAATAATGCATATTTAACCAACATGCATTCATGACGAACACATCCTGACAAAAACATCATCAAATTCTACATGACAACACAATTTTAACAAGGAATAACACCATGCATACATAAAAAACACATAGACCACAAGAATAATGAGCATATATGCAACCGAGATGTATGCACGACAAAAACATTCCGCCATCCAGCCCAAGGGGTGAACCATGCTTTGATGCCACTTTGTAACACCCTCCTCCCACATTTACCCAAGCTAACCGATTCACCGAGGTAAAAATGTGATGAAGAGTTATTATGATATGATTCAACTCCCCAAGTACAACTGAGGAAGTGGAATCAACAAACCAAAACCAAAATGACCTTCCTAAGGAGCTACAGTACCCCTAGGGGCTAACCAACCACTCCAGGTGACAAAACCCTAAGTTAACCTACTTTCTGACTAAACTAGACACCTAGTCGCACCCATGACAAGCCCTCCATGTGTCTGAAACCCTCCAGTTTCATGCACAACAAGGATATCCATGTGACTATAGAATTTTCTAGGTAGTTCTGTGTCAGTGACCCCAGATTTTAAGCAACTTTTTTAGGGCGAGGACTCGGGCCTATGCCTAGAAATTGATGATACTCTTAAAAATAATAAATAACAAGATGAAAAGCCCTGTAATTCAAAACTTGAACAAGGAATTGACCTGACAGGGCCTAGATATGACATACATTCTGTCAAATACATCATGAACATGTAATATACAGGTCATATAAACACATCTAAGCATAGGTATTTCATACTTATCTGATAAATTGTCAAGAAGGTATGATTCCCTCTCATAATAGCTGCAATATCATCTAGTAGGTCATATATTCATTAAAATTTCATTTACTAAACAAAACATAATGAGAGCCATAACTCAAGTTTTTCATAAACCATGCTTGTAACTAGCATATAACCAACAGAATAACAATGATAGAACAACCATTAAGATCACATAATAACAAGAAAATTTACACATAGTACACACGAGGAAAAGATCTCTTACTAACATATGCAAAATGCAACCAGGCCAAGGACTTCTACGTACCACCCAACCATATATTGGGCTTAATAAAATATTTCTTTCAGCCAATCACCCATGTGCCATATTCCAAGCATGAATATGGGACTCACCAAAAAACCAACCAGGGCTTCCTTGGGCTTTACTGTATATCCCGCCATTACTAGTCAAGGGATTTCTAGGCCAAACAATAAACATACATTACAAGAATTTATCACAATCCCTCCATATACTAGTCAAGGGATCATTAGGCCCTAAAAAAAATGGATTCCTCTGGATTTCTTCGCCTAAACCGTTAGGAATTTTTCTGTCTCAACCCTCTGGGATTTACTGTGCAGTATCCCTTCGTTATTGGTCAAGGGATTCCTACGCCCAACGAGGGTATCCACAACCAGGATTTACTATATATCTTTCCATTTCCAGTCAAGGGATTTCTAGGCCTTGAGACTGCCCTACCCAGTTTTGAAACCATCCGTCAATCCACCTCAACCAAGTAAAAAAACCAAATCACACCATGACTCTCTAGAAATGGTGAGGCAAGGCTGAAAATCATTGTCACAACTGGAAAAAACCATGCAAATGACAACAAGAGAACCAAATACACACATGAATGTACCATGCATGCCAAAAATAGCAATGAAATCATACATGCAACTCAATACCTACAATTAATCCCACTATAGCATCTTGATCCAACTCTTCCTTGCTTGATCTTTCTTTCCTTTGCCTTCTTTTTCCTTCATTTTCTTTCCCTTCTCCAATGCTAGAGTGCTCCAAGAATTCCCTAAGTGTGCAAGGGTATGAGAGAGAGAAAATAGAGAGAGAGAGAACTCCAAAATTGAACTGTCAAAAGTTGTGTACTAATCCTCAAAATCCTTTTTATCAATGAGGCCTCTAATTTCTTCAATTTTCCATTATTTTCCTTCAATTTCCTCCTCACATGCAACCTGTGACATTTCACCTTCCTTTTCTCCTAATTTCCTTTATTTTAATAAATAAAATTCCAATTAATGTCTCTTTCCTTTTCAAAGCCTTTTCCATTTCCTTTATCAATTTCCCTTAGCCGTAATAACCAAATGGACACCCACTAAGATGTTTTTCCCAACATTCAGCTTGGAATACATGTCCCATGACCTTGGTATTATTTTACCTTTATTAAATTTATTACATGAACTTTTAACCTAGGGATGTTACAAGCCAACAGTGTCATCTTCCCTACAGCATCAAACCTTCACGAATGAGGTAATATGTGATATTGATCATCTTGAAATTGTGATGTATTATTAGGCCAACCATACTTGTGGAAGAGTCATGTTGTATATGAGTTGAGGCCTTGCATTGTTATTATTACTTTGGATAGTAAGTTAGATATGATACCAGAGGTATTCCTGCCTACTTTCATCTCTTTGATCCATCTTAAGCAATGTAGTAAGATAATCTCCCAAACCAGGAATTTTTTTTCCTTTTTTATTCGATCTCAAAGTAAGGGGAAGATCATGGCCACATCCATTTCCCCCATGAAAGGTTCCACCATGCAACAGAAGTAGGTGGATAAGGTCTATACGAATATATGGACATCTTATCCTTGCCCACAGGAGTACCTTCACACTGTCAGGTCAAACATTTGATCTATCTAACTCTCAAAGTGTCTCTACCCAATGGGTTGATATACCACTACTCTATTATGGAAGATGAAGAAATAAAGCATCAGATCTAGGAGTTGCTACAACAATGGTACTTCCAACCAAGTTCCTCACATTTTGGGAGCCTGGTTATAGTAGTATATAAGAAGGGTGGGACCTGGAGACTTTGTGTTGATTATTAGGCACTAAATAAAATCAATTTCAGGAAAAGTTATCCAATCCCACGGATTGGTGACATTCTTGACCAACTCAAAGGGGCCAAGCATTTCAGTAAGTTCAATTTAAAGTCGATTTATCACCAGGTTCCAATAGAACCCACTGGTGTATGGAAGACTGCCTTCAAATCCAAGGAGAGAATTTTTGAGTGGTTGGTCATGCCTTTCGGGTTTACAAATTCCCATGAAAATTTTATGAGGTTGATGGATGAAATTTTGTGTCCCTTTACCAACTTTTCCATGGTTGTATACCTATGTTACATCCTTATCTTCAGCAAGAGTTGGGAAGAGCACTTGCAACACATTGGCCAAGCCCTTCAAACACTGTGGCAACACAAAATATGTGCCAACATGGAGAAATGAACCTTTAGCATGATCCAGGTCCAATATCCAGGTTACATAATTGATGAGAAAGGCATGCATGTGGATTTGGCTAAGATCCAAGTCATTCGGTATTGACCAGCATTAACCACTCTAATAGAGCTTCGCAACTTTTTGGGCCTTGCCAATTTTCATCGGAATTTTGTGTTGGGATTCTCTCATATCACTTGGCCTTTGATTCAAGTTACCAGGGGTGGAGTGAAAGAAAAGTTTTTTTGGTCTGAGTCCCAATAGAAGGTGTTTTTTGAGTTGAAGAACCACTTATTCTTTGCACCAATACTCACATTTCCATACCTTCAACAACCATTTGAAATTGACACAAACACTTCTGAATATGCTATTTGTGCAGTTCTCACCCAGCAAGGGCATCCGAGTGGCCTATCACTGTGAGACAATTTCCAACACAATTCATAATTACCCCACATACAATAAGGAGATGCATTCCATCATGCAGGCTTGCTAGAAATGGAAACATTACATTCTGGGGAAGGATACTGTCATCCACACAAATCACCAACCATTGCAGTTTATACAGACCCAAGGGAAGTTGTAAAACTATTGCCATTAGAAGTGGTCCACATATCTGCAATAATTCCATTTGAATATTAAATACAAGAAGGTTAGTATGAATCATGTTACAAAATTCTTCATTCAGCCTCCAGTTGTAGCACTGACCATTGTTCTCAACTCTTGTGGCCACGAGACCTATGGATGGTTGCATCTATAGAAAAGTGATCCATAGTTCACTGCCACATACCAGATGATAGTGGATGGCAAGCAAGTTCGATACTTCCACCTCCAAGATGCATTATTATGCTACTCGAGCTACCTTTGTGTTCCTTTAAGCAAGCATGCCAAGATGATTTCGGAGGCACACTACAGTCGGTTCATAGGATACTTTGGTGTGGAGAAAATTGTGGTCATACTATAGAAGTATTTTTATTGACCAAATATCCAAGAGGATGTTAGAAAATACATCAGATCCTGCATTGCATGTGACATCGCCAAGCCAACCATTAAGAAACAAGGAGTGTATACTCCTCTGCATACTCTTAATCATCCATGGGAATCCATCTCCATGGACTATATGTTTAGCCTTCCTTCTACCAAACATGGAAACGACTATGTATTTGTGGTCATCAATATATTTTCTAAGATGGCCTTATTTTGTACCTATAAGAAGAGTATCACAGCAGAGGCCACTGTCAGACTCTTATTTGAACGTGTGTGGGTACACTTTTGGATCCCACAAACCATTATATCCGATCGAGATACCAGGTTCCTAAGAACGTTTTGGTCGAGCCTTTGGTCATTTTTGGACACCAAGCTCACCAAGTCAACTACATTCCACCCCTAGACTGATGGCCAAACAAAGGTGGTTAATAGGATGATTGTACACATAATATGCATGTACAACTCTAAGAATTTGTGGACATGGGATGCAATTCTTCCCTATGTGCAAAACATATATAAAAAATCTCTCCATAGTTAGACTAGCCACAACCCCTTTTGAAGTGGGCCTGAGATTTCAACCATTATGTCCCCTTAATGTTGCACTTCCTTTTGCAACTAAACGGGAATAGTTTCCGCATGTTCAGTCTGAAGTTGATAAAGCCACCAAGTTTTTTGAGAGCATTCAACACATCCACCAGCGGGTTCATAACATATTGGAGAAATCCATTTCCAAATAAAAACAATGGCATGATCAACATCAGGTGCCCCATAAGTTTCAAGTGGGTGACAAAGTTTGGTTACATCTGTAGAAATAGTGTCTTGTTGGATCCCATTGTAAGTCTTCGACCACTCTGATATGGGCCTTGCACCATCACCAAGGTTGTGGGAGACAATGCTTTCGAGCTTAATATACCTCCATTCCTTAGCTTGCACCCCATATTCAGTGTGGGCCACCTTTGGCCATATTTTCCACCATTGTTGGACACATTATACATTGTTGAGAAGTTGACACCAACAGAGCTTAACCTGGACTGCATTAAACAAGACAAAACTGATCAAATCATGGACACACAGATCAAGAACACTTACAAATAGAGGATCCAACTATATTGAGTTGTCAAATTTGGCGAGCTCTTGTACCAGGGCAAGTGGCTCACCAAGGACCAAGTTCAACAGAAATTTCCCCATCTCATGAAGGCACTCAACACAATCGGTACCATTACTTCCTAAGGGGGGAGTTCTGATCCAGGTGGATATTTATGGCCATCCACCTATTCCACTTAGACCCCTAATATTTTTTCTTTCATTTTCCTTAATTATAGCACAATTTACTATTTTTGGTAGTTGTTCGAGTCCCGAACTTTTGGATTTGTTCTGAGGCCCTAAACAACATTTTTTTTTAAATGGGGAAACCCATAACTTTTAGTAAGGGTTTGCAGTCGAAAGTTGTAGTCCTTGGATATATCTTTCGAACAGGTATCGTACGCATCAAATGGAATCATATGCCAAAGTTATGACCCTGGGACGTTGGTGTACAAACTAACCCCAATGGGGCCCACAAATTTTTGGTGCTTCATCTCCTAGGGTTAGATTTTTGGATGTTTGGGGTTTTTCCTTGTTGCTCAATAATAAAAATGTATGTGATCCTCACTGTAGCCACCACATCTCTTCTCAGCGATAAGCTACCATCACCCGAGATAGTCTATTTCCATTATGCATGTAAACAAATTTCAGTATTTTGTTATTAATGAATTGAAGTTCAGTTTTCATTTTAACTCTATGTTTTTGTTTAAATATGTATTTCAATTCATTCATGCATTAATCTGGATCACCATACTTAAGAGTTAGGATGCAAATTAATTTATATGAAGCAGGGTTAGCCTAAAAGAAAGTAAAATGAAATGGAATGTACAAGATTTACATCAAAATATGAGTTAAACGTATATAATTCAAAATTTACGAACACATTTTTACAAAGAAAAATCAAAGTAAATTATGAACATGCTTAAAAGGATATAAGCTGAGATGCTAAGAAAATCATTGAAGCAAGATTTGACAAGCAAAGGAAAAAAAATTATTACGATTTCAACATCTAAGTATGAATATGTGTGAGAATGAGAAGGTGATACATAGTCGAAGATCATATCCTGCAAAACTGTCATGTAATTAATACCAACTTTAATGATAAAAAAAGTGGAGGAGATGGAGAGTAAAAATACCTTTACCTAATTGTTAACCAATAAATATTTGCTTTCACCTTCTAGGAGACACTCTAGAAAAGACACCTGCAAACCACTAATGGTATCATAATGGTATCATACAAACAGAGATCAATTGCACGAACAAGAAACTAAAAATAAAAAGAAATAGACCTCACTACTAGACATGCCCTCGCTCACAAAATGGGCAGCATCTGGGTATGAAAAGATGGGAATACCTTGAATGAGATAATCTATTGTGTTTTTCATATCTTCTCTCGCAAATGAGTGGATTCGATCCTTCATGATTGGGCGTCCGATGAGTGTTGGGTGGTTTCATTAGTTTCGTATGTTTGGAAATTGTCCTCACTTTTAAACTTGATCGTTTGGGCTCCATATATTTGTTCTTGTTCTTAGGCGGATTAATTTGATCGTTTGGGCTCCATATATTTGTTCTTGTTCTTAGGCGGATTAATAAATGTAATTAGCTTATATTCTTTTTCTTTTTTTAAAGTTAGATAAACACATGGAGTTTCATTGAAGGTTTGCAAGCATATTATCTCTGAATCAATAATAATCCTACATTTCCACTAATAAACTTCAGGAGACATCCCACGATTTTGTGGTGATTGAGTTGTGCCTCCATGTGAATCAGGGTTGTCTAT
Source organism: Pinus albicaulis (assembly GCA_034641835.2). Lineage (NCBI taxonomy): Eukaryota > Viridiplantae > Streptophyta > Pinopsida > Pinales > Pinaceae > Pinus > Pinus albicaulis. The sequence goes on from CM076584.1 coordinate 383,852,143, forward strand.
GCGATATTTGATAATGTTTATATTGTTATACGAGCTCAAATTATTCTTGATGATCTCATTCAATATGCCTCCATCGCCAAGGTGCTTTGCCATCAATGCCAATTTCTTCACCACTACAATCCTGGAGCTTCATTTCTATTTTGAGTGAAATCTCCTTTTGATGATTTTTACAATGATCTTTACTCGGTTTCCATTACTTGTAGATTCCCATTATTTGTAGACATTAGGGATATGGGTGCACCTAGATAAATAGGAGCATCGAGTGCTAATACGAACCCTGGACAATCGATGTTTCTGCAACCCTTGTATTGAGACCCTTCAACCAATCAAGCTGTGAAAAATTGTGACCGAGTGCCATTAAAATATGTTCGATGTACCATCCATCCATCCATCCACACAGGTTTCGCATTCTGCACTCTTATTTATTTATTATCCAAATTTGAGATGCACCGAACGAACCGTTACCATCCACTTTTGGCTTCCATATGTTCAACATTGTGCCTGCTTCATTGACTCGCTTATTCGGTGAGAATGACACAATGTCGAACTTACATGGCCATTACCTGGGATAAAATACAGCCAGCCCCAACCTTTTGAAAACAATAATTACATTTATATAACGTGTTGCAAATAGAATCCGTGTTAGGTATATCGACTCGTGTCTTTCATGGTTTCGAACGATGGTCTGAATTTCAAACTTAGATATTTCAATGTGCACGAGTTTGACGATTGTTACTTCTGCGGTGTTTACTCTTGAAAAGAGGATAACAATAAGACATACGAAGCCAATAACGCGTCAAGCTCCTCCTACATAAATGATTTTTTTTATTACAATAGTTGTCAATCATCCCACATTTAGTGCGCACAATCTCCACATATTTTATATATTTAATTGCCCCCACTCTTTTTGTTCGTCGATGAATGGATAGAAAGGCATTCATGGAACCTTTTGCACATATATTATTGGATCCTCCATGAAGCATGTTCCCACAATATATTAAGATTCATGTTTTTGTTTTTTAAGAATCGATCTTTCATGAAGCATACTCCCACCATATACTATCGATCTTTCATGAAGCATACTCCCACCATATACTAAGATTCATGTATTTTTAAGAATCTATTCCTCATGAAGCATGTTCCTACTATATACTAAGATTCATGTTTTTTTAAGAATCGATGTGAGATACCCCATATAAGCATTGGGTAAATGAAATGCATCATATAAAAAGCATTGCAATGCTCACATAAATCAATGATATAGTATCTTATGGTTGTCTAGTCTCAATGATATAGTATTTTAAGGTTGTTCCATGGGTCTACATAAATGATGTTTTTTATTACAATAGTTGTCAATCATCACACATTTAGTGCACACAAACTCCACACATTGTATATATTTAATTGCCTCCACCCCTTTTGTTCATCGATGAATGGATAGAAACGCATTCATGGAACCTTTTGCACATATATTATTGGATCCCTCATGAAGCATGCTCCCACCATATACTAAGATTCATGTTTTTTTAAGAATCAATTCCTCATGAAGCATGTTCCCACCATATACTAAGATTCATATTTTTTTAAGAATCAATGTGAGATACCCCATATGAGCATTGGGTAAATGAAATGCATCATATAAAAAGCATAGCAATGCTCACATAAATCATTGATATAGTATCTTATGGTTGTTCAGTCTCAATGATATAGTATTTTAAGGTTGTCCATAGGTCTTCGACTTGATCTTGACATATAGATTGAATTTGATAATTGAGTGGTTAGGGTCAACCTCATCAAGCATGCTCCCACTATATACTAAGATTCATGTTTTTTTGAAGAATCGGTCCCTCATAAAGCATGCTCCCACCATATACTAAGATTCATGTTTTTTTGAAGAATCGATGCGAGATATCCCACATGGGCATTGGGTAAATGAAATGCATCATATAAAAAGCACTACAATGCTCATATAAATCAATGATATAGTATCTTATGGTTATCCAGTCTCAATGATATAGTATCTTAAGGTTGTCCATGCGTCTTCAACTTGATCTTGACATATAGATTTAATTTGATAATTAAGTGGTTAGGGTCGACCTCATCAAGCATGCTCCCACCATATCCTAAGATTCACGTTTTTTTTGAAGAATCGATCCCTCATCAAGCATGCTCCCACCATATACTAAGATTCATGTTTTTTTAAGAATCGATGTGAGATATCCCACATGGGAATTGAGTAAATGAAATGCATCATATAAAAAGCACTGCAATGCTCACATAAATCAACAATATAGTATCTTATGGTTGTCCAGTCTCAATGATATAGTATCTTAAGGTTGTCCATGGGTCTTCAACTTGATCTTGACATATAGATTGAATTTGGTAACCTATTGTGAAAACCATTCTAGTAATAACAAAAAAAAAATTAATCTTCATAGAATAACAATAAATATTCTTTAGGAATCTTTTAGAAAATTGGCACTTAAATAACAATCCTTCATGAATTGTCATAAAAGAACTTACATTTTTTTGAACTTTTGAACAAATATTAATCTTATTTTCGAATAAAAAGGGGGAGCTCTTTTTTCCTTTTGATTTCGTGAAGATTCATAATGGAAAAGTCGCACAATGTTCTTATAAATGGAGTTGAGGATGGGAAGACACCAACAATGGCTTGTGAAACTTTGAATTGTTGATTTACATCAACAAAATTGACAACAATTGAAGTACATGTGTTGGAGTGCCACAACAACAATTAGCTCGATCCCCCTTCACAACCTGCACATCTTCTAGAAATTCGTTCATAATGGAAATCATCTGTCGAAGCTTCCCAAGATGTTAGTTCAACACGTTGAAGGCATATTTTATCTTAAAATAACATAAAATTTTATTTTTCTATTTTTATTTTTAAGTTGTTAAGAAGAAAAACTTGGAGGAAAAAATTATCCTTTATTTTGTAATATTATTTAAAGGTTAGAACAACCCTGAGAAAGGGGTTCTGATTTTTCAAGAAAGTAGACTATGCATTACTATATAGTTTATATTTTCTTTGTTATAATTTTGGACCACTAATATTTTCAAGCTGAAATGGAATATTACTATCTAAATTGCATTGTACATCCAACATCAACCAAAGAAGACATGATCCCAGGCAGATACTTGACATGTTCCTCTTCTCCCAGGATCAAGTTTTAACAAGCGATTATGATATTGTTGTTTTAATTTACTTGCTAATTTTTCATTGAAATCAATATTACTCTTATTTATTGCTTTAATATTTGATGATTGAATTTAGTTGCTCTTTACAGATAAATTGTTGGGTGTGGAGCCTGATTAACATCCTTATTTAGAGGTATTTGTTTCAGCGAGATGTATACCTAGGAAAAATGTACACCCCTCCACACGGGGGGCTGCGGGGGGGACTTGTCCCCCCTGCGGGGGATCGGGGGGGGGGGGGGGGGGCATCCCCCTGCAGTTTTAAGAGGTCAAGGGGGCCAACGGTTACCTAGTAGGGGTTCAAGGGTAGCCCCCTTGAAGCTAAAAATAGATGTAAATTTTCCTTGTAAAATATTGTAATTTTGTAGTCAATCTGGGCCATTCATTAGTCGGATGATCTGATGGTAGAAGTTGTGTTTAATTTAGGGTTTTTTTCCCTATAAGGCAACCCCTTGGTTTACATGATGGAATTGTATTGTGGCTATGTGTTGAGTGTGTATTCTGAGTGAGAAATAGAAATGGGGATTATGTGAGAGAGTAGAGGATATTACAATGGATCTGTTGTAGGTTGTGTCTCTTCATTTTGTTGGATAATAGAAAGGAAAGACTGGTTGTTTCTCCATGGACGTAGCCCAAGTTGGGTGAACCATATATATCTGTGTTCCTCTTGTTTTATGTATTTTTGTTTGTTTGTATGTCTGCATTTTTTTATGTGTTCCATTACTCTGTAATATATAATTTTCTAACAACTGCTATCAAAGCCAAAGGTATATTTGGCTGATAAACTTGCAGGAAATAAGGGTTCCTGGTTCGAGTGGGAGTGTTAGGTCCCTATATCACTAGTATAGTCCCTTATTATTGTTAGTGTAACCCCCTTATTGTTATTATTGTACCCTTGTAACCCCCATTTTATTATTATTGTGCCCTTAAATTATTATTATTAGGTCGTAGGATTTGTTAGCCCACACAAGTTACATTATGTTGCATGGACTCCTATATATAGAAAGGAGGTTTTTTAAATTGTATCATCCAAGAATTGTGCATTTATGTAATGTATTGGAGGTTGCCCCCTCGAAGTGGCTTATTTCTAAGGCGTTGATATCTCTTTTCTTCTATTTTTGAAGCTGGTTACACAACAGGGAGCAATGACGGAATATGGTAGTTTTAGGGTCGATAAATTTAACGACCAAAACTACCCACTATGGAAGATGTAGATGGAAGATTATCTGTATCAGAAAGATCTATACCTACCATTGAGTGGAAAAATAAAGAAGTTGTCAAGTATGACAGGCACAGAATGGGAGATTCTCGATAGAAAGGCACTTGGAAAAATACGGATGTGCCTCGCGGTGCCGATAACCTTTAATATTTCGAAGGAAACAACAAAAAATGGTTTAATGATGGCATTTTCCAGACTATGTGAAAAACCCTCACCCTCAAATAAGGTATTTCTTATGAAACGTTTATTTAATATGAAAATGTCGGAAGGTGGATCTGTTGCTGACCATTTAAATGAATTTAATACGGTTACCAACTAGTTAAGTTTTGTAGGGGTAAACTTTGATGATGAACTTTGGGCGTTGTTATTTCTATGCCCATTGCCAGAAAGTTGGAATCGTTTAGTTCTGGCCATTAGTAACTCTGTCTCTGGATCTGGTACTTTAAAGTTTGATGATGTTTTCGATACCATCCTTAGCAAGGAAACACGACGTAAAAGCTCCAGTGAGACATCAGGTAATGCTTTGAGTGCAAAGACTAGAGGAAGAAAAATGGAAAGAGGAAAGAGCCCATGATATCACAGTAAGTCAAGGAAAGGCAGATCCAAGTCTAGATCAGGATAGTGCACTGGAAATGCATGAAGAAAGGACACCTGAAGAAATATTATAAGTCTCGGAAGGGAAAAGAAGGAGACACACAACAAGAAAAAAATCATGAAGCGAATGTGATGGGTGATGTGTTGCAAGATGATTTGATTATTTCTTTAGAAAATTTTATTGATGCCTAGGTGGTAGATTCAGGGGCCTCATTCCATGCCACACCTGATAAGAAACATTTTCATGACTATGTTCAAGGAGATTTTGGACAGGTTTGTCGACTAGGTGATGATAAACCCTGTAAAATAGTTGGAATGGGTAAAGTTCTTATAAAACATTATAACGGAAACCAATGGTTATTAAAGGAGGTAAGGCATGTTCCATATCTAAAGAAAAATATGATTTCAACAGGGTAGTTAGGCGGTGAAGTTTGTGTGACAATTTTTACAGATAAAACATGGAAGGTAACTAAAGGAGCCCTGGTAATAGAAAAAGGAGAAAATTTTGGTACTTTGCATTTATGCAATGGTATTTCTTATTGTGTTAATGTTTTAAAATCCATAGGAGCAGATTCATCATTATGGAATCATAGGCTCAGACACATGAGTGAGAAGAGGATGAAGAATATTCACTCAAGAAACTTGTTGCCAGGTTTGAAGAATATTGATTTGGATTTCTATGAGAATTGTGTTTATGGAAAACAGAAGAGAGTCATATTTCTTAGAGTTGGGAAAGAAAATAGGAGAGAAAAATTATAACTTGTGCATACAGATGTATGGGGAACTGCTCTGGTATCATCTCTCGGTGGCTCTCGTTATTATGTTACTTTTATTGATGATGCAACTAGAAAAACTTGGATTTATTGTATTCAGAATAAATTTGATGCATTTGATAATTTCAAGAAATGGAAAGCTTTGGTTGAGGTTGAGACAAGAAAAAAGTTGAAGTGTTTCAGAGTAGATAATGGAGGTGAATATTGCATAAAAGAGTTTGATAGTTATTGTTCAGAGCATGGAATTCACAGAGAGAAGACAATTCCAGGAACACCACAGGAAAATGGTGTGTCAGAAAGGATTAGTAGGATAATCATGGAGCGGACAAGGTGCATGAGATTGCGTGCAGGATTGTCGTTACAATTTTTGGTAGATGATGTAGATACTATTGTTTATGAAATAAACAAAAGGCCTTCAAGTTCCTTGGATGGTGGTATTCCAGGGGAGGCATGGACAGGTAAAAGGTAAACTATTGTTTTTTAAAGCATTTTTCTTGTGAAGCCTTTGTGCATATTAATAAAGAAAATAGAACAAATCTTGAGGAGAGAAAAAAAAAAGTACCTTTATTGGATATGGTGTTAATGATTTTGGTTATCACTTATATGATTATGAAAATCTCAAAATCATTAGGAGCATAGATGTAATATTCAATGAAAAGTTCTTGTATAAGGATTAGACGTGGGAAAAAAAACAGGATAAAGAAAACAAAGAATACAAAGTGCTTGATGAGACCACATAAAAAGTAAAGGTGCCTGAAAATAATAATAATAATCAACAGACACAATAGAAACAACCACCAAAATATCAACAAACACCTCAAACACCTGAAAGTGGTGTCAAAAGATCTACCAGGATAAGTAGACCCCCTGAATGATACTCTCCTTCATTATATTATGTATTGTTGACTAATTTTGGTGAAACAGAATGTTATGAAAAAGAAATGCAAGTAGAAACCAAGAAGAAGTGGGAGCTAACTATGAAAGAAGAGATGGACTCCTTTGTACATAACCAAGCTTGGGACTTAGTTAGGTTTCCTATAGGTAAAAAAACAATGCAAAATGAATGGGTTTACAAGTTGAAGGAAGAAAATGGAGGAAAACAGAGGTACAAAGCTAAACTTGTGGTGAAGGGGTTTTCACATAAGAAAGGTATTGACTTTGATGAAGTATTTTATCTTGTTGTTAAAATGACTTCAATCAGAATTATTTTAAGTCTTGTAGCAGTGGAAGATTTGTATCTTGAACAATTAGATGCAAAGACGACCTTTCTCCGTGGAGATTTAGAGGAAGAGATCTATATGCAGAAACCACAAGGATATGAGGTCAAAGGGAAGGAAAAATTAGTGTGCAGATTGAAGAAGAGCTTGTATGGCTTAAAACAGGCTCCGAGGCAGTGGTATCTGAAATTTGAGAGGTTTATGTCTGAACAAGACCGTTATACTAGATGTCACTTTGATCGTTGTGTTTATCTAAAAAAGAAAAATGATGGCAGTTATATTATATTGTTATTGTATGTAGATGGCATGCTTGTTGCAGGGTAACATGGAGGAAATAAATGTGCTCAAAGGAAAATTGGAAAATTCATTTGCAATGAAGGATTTGGGAGCTGCAAAACAAATCCTTGGTATGAGAATAACTAGAGATATAAAAAATTACAAATTAACATTGTCTCAGAATGAGAACATACAAAAGATGTTGGAAAGATTTAATATGCAAAATGAAAAACTAGTTATTACACCTTTGGCCAGCCATTTTAAACTTAGTAAGGAGATGTGCTCCAAGACCCAAAAAGAAATGGATTATATGTCCAAAGTTCCATATGCATCAGCAGTTGGAAGCTTAATGTATGCAATAGTATGCACAAGGCCTGATATTGCACATGTAGTGGGAGTTGTCAGTAGGTACATGAACAATCCAGGAAAAGAACATTGGATGGTAGTGAAATGGATTCTCAGGTATTTGAGAGCTACCACAAATCAAGCATTGTGCTTTGGTGGTTCAAACATTTCTCTACAGGGATATGTTAATGTAGATATGGTAGGTGATAGAGATAACGGGAGAAGAACTACATGGTATGTATTTATTGTAGGTGGAACAATTGTCATTTGGGTTTCGAAAATGCAAAGTGTTGTTGCACTTTCAACAACGGAAGAAGAATATGTTGCTGCTACAGGGGCTAGTAAAGAAATGATTTGGTTACAAAGGTTTATGGATGAATTGGGTAAGAAGTAGGAGATGGGAAGGTTATACTGACAACCAGAGTGTCATTCATCTTGCAAAGAACTCAACATTTCATTCCAACACTAAACACATACAACTCAAGTACCATTTCATACGGTCAGTGTTGGAATATGGACAATTGAAGCTGGAAAAGATACACACTAGCCAGAATCTTACAGATATGTTAACAAAATTTGTAACCAAGTAGAAACTGAGGTCCTGCTCAGTTTCAATTGGTCTTCAAGTATGATGATGAAGATGAGAAAAAACTAGGTCCAAAGTGGAGTCATTTTCTAGCAAATGAATCAGCGGTGGAATTGCTACAATCAGTCTCCAAGTGGGAGATTGTTGGGTGTGGAGCCTGATTGTCATCCTAATTTACAAGTCTTTGTGTTTAGCTGGATTTATACCCAAATAAGACTGTACACACATCCACGTGGGGGAGAGGATGAATTCCCCCCACCCCATCCGGTTGGGGGGGTCTGGGGGCCAGTGGTCCCCCGATGCTAAAAATAATTGTAAAATTGCCTTGTAAAATATTGTAATTTAGTAGTCAATCTGGGTCATTCATTAGGTGAATGATTTGACAGTAGAAGTTATGTTTAATTACGGTTTTTTTCCCTAGAAGGAAACCCCTCGGTTCACATGAGGGAATTGTATTGCGGTTGTGTGTTGAGTGTGTATTCCGAGTGAGAAAGAGAAAGGGGGACTGTGTGAGAGAGTAGAGGATATTACATCAGATCTACTGTAGGTTGTGTCTCTTCATTTTGTTGGATAATAGAAAGGAAGGACTGGATGTTTCTCTGTGGACGTAGCCCAAGTTGAGTGAACGACATATATATGTGTCCCTCTTATTTTATATGTTTTCTATGTTAGTATTTATGCATATTTTTATGTGTTCCATTTCTCTGTAATATATAATTTTCTAACATAAATCTCATTTCTTATTGAGTAATTAAGAAGGAATATGTATGTGAACATTGTGAGTGAATGAAATTCATTTAACTATTTGAGCGAAATTTAGTTTCATTTATAGTTAATTTCCTACACTCTATAAGTGTGTAGATCTAAATCACAAACTTGTTGTTGATCATTTTGTTTTACATATGAAATATTTAATACCCGTGATATAATTAGTATATTTAAATAAAAATAGTGATAGAATAATTGTTTATATTTCTTTCATTAGAATATAATTACGAGATTATTTACATTGTTTTCTTTTGAACTAATTTAATTCATTATTTTTGCAATAAGTCTCCATTCTTTGGAGTGGATCCATTGAGTAGAAATCAAGCCCATATACCGGTCAAAATCACTATACCAAACGGAAAAAGGATCTAATTGGGATCCTGACCAAGTGATTTCTCAAATGTTGATGAAGTCAATTTTGGCCATCAACAAGACCTTTTCATTTTCTAGATTATCTTCTTTAGGGGTAGAAATAAGTTATTGAACCTGTCCAAGGTTTCTTGGTCTGTTGGTTTGTCACTTTCATGAAATTTATAGCAAATTTGTATCTCTTAGAAAGAAATCATCTAGATGTTCATTTAGGTTCTTATGGATTCCATTAATTTCATTATAGAGTTCTTCATAGTTTTAATTCACACAAGCAATGATAAAGGTTCCAATGAATTGTTTCCAAATATGAATTGATTTAGTTGGTAATGTCTTATACAAATCCTTGACTCATCCTTTTAATGTGAGGATAAGCAATTGACATATTCTTTATCCTAGACAATCTTATGTTTCTGACATGTAATGTTAAATTGAGTAAGATGCATGAATGCATAGACTTTCCCTTCATCATTGAACTTCAAATTTAGATCAAACATCTTTATTGGGATGCCACTATAGGGTCTCATAAGACTTAGAGAGTGGTCATGTCTAGAGATATGAATGGGATCCATGGGCTAATTAAATCTATTATTTAAATGGCTCTAGGATGGAAAGTTTGTTATGTGTCCCTCCTTTTAGACCAAATTCTATTGACATGTTTAAATTACCTTGGTCAACAATGGGGGTTTCTCTTGATGAGAAGTCTCAACTATAACTCACACTATTTGCAATAGGGAAAACATTCTAATTTTAGCTTGATAGCCATTACTAAATTAAGGTTTAACACGTATGGCTAAGTCGTTGTTTATGATTTATTCTACGCTAAAAAATCAAATAAAACTAATCTAAAATACAAATACATAGATCAAGAAATGACTAACAATATCTAGAAAAAAAACATAAAATGACATATACTCTTGTCAATGACCTAAGAAATAGTTCACTCAAAAAACTTATAAAAATATAAGTAAATGACGAGAAACCTAAAATAGTCCTATGCTCATATATTCAAACAAACATTTTCAAAAATTAAATATAAGAATACAAAGACCACACATAAGAATGTTAATAATGTAAAAAACATTCTTACACAACTTCATTGCAAATAAAATTAATAAAATAGTCCTCAACAAGCACACATAGGAATCGAATTTCTTAAAATAAAAAATAAAAAATAAAATCCTAAAATACCTTCTCCTTATTAAAGTTCCAACAATAGCACACAAAAGATAGAAGAACCAAAAGAATCCCTTTCCTTAAATACAATGACCATATTTATTAAAATCAATTTTGACTTTTGGCATTCAAATTTCTTACTTTTCCCTTATCCCAAATAGGATGATGACGGCATACTTACAATAAAAATATTCTTAAATTGCAATTTTATGCAATCTACATTTTTCAATATAAAAACTAATTTGAGAAACCATGTCTTAATAGATAATGTGCACATACTTTTAACATATCCCACCTGCCCAATGTTTTGGTTGTTGTGACATAGTATTTATTTTCCCCTCTATGAAGCTTGTTTTATTCAACACCATAAAATTTCGTGGAATTATTCATACATTTAAAAACAAACTCTCGTGCGCATACTTTATCTTTTGCAAACCCTTTTAAACTTATGCATCCTTTATGAGATGTGTCTTATGTACACTTCAGAGTTTTGTCTTATGTACAATTATTAATTCATATTTTATGTACCCCATAAACCTTAGCATGATGTGAATCCAACCTGAAGACGTGTCTCATGTGCACCTCCTCATATGAATCTTTATGAGACGTGTCTTACGTACACTTTATGGTTTTGTCTCATGTAATGTGTACAACCCTTGTCTTTGGTGCACTTACCTTTTGTACACTCCACAACATTATGTCTGGTTCATCCCTCATCACCTTTTCTTTAAACCCTTATTTTTTATTTCTTTTATGAATGTGTCGCATTGAGAGGTGTGTCAAGTGTGATACCATATTACATTTGAACTTGTTGTGAGTGTGATTTGGTAAACTATTTTATGCATCACACCAAAGCTATTTATGTCACATGTAAACCACAGCAAAAAAGTGGTTGCAACTACTCTAATATTGGTAGATTTGTTCCCCATGTCACAAAGGAATACTTATAATATTCCCAAAAGAAATATAATTCAAGGATCGTCTTATGTAGTCTTATGTAATACTGAAAGATAGGTGGGGATTTTCGATAAGTGGTCATGCAACCTCACTTGAGATAATTATGTATCTTTCATAAGAAACAAGGCATAATTGAAGGGAAATTCCTAATGCACTTTTTCTTCCTTTTCTTTTTTTTGGTCTTCTATACATCATATTCATATTCCTTTAATTTCATTGGGTTCATAACCTTTGCATGGAATCTATATTATTCCTATTTACAAGGTAAAAACTTCACTCTGACTAATACCTAAAATTATGTGCAAAATCATATAATAAAAGCTTGAGCCTAATTCTTTTCAATACTACTTAAATTCAATTCTTTGAACTATTTTGAAAAATATGTTATACAGGATTTCAAGATGTCGATTGAACCTAAGGTAACACATCAACATTCGAGAGGTTTTACGCCGGATGCGGTTGCCTCCAGCTCATGATGGGACTCTCATCCCTCGTCGCCTCCCGAGGCAGACCCTTTGGGCTGGCCATGTGGCCTCCCACACTTGCATCTACGGTGGCATTCAATACGCCACCCCACGCTACCTTAATTGCATTCTCTAGAACCGTCGTTGCAGCGCACTCTTCATTTGGTTTACCTCGGCTCTTGGCATGGACTTTAATCCTTTGCATGGCGTTTGCCCCGTCTGCTTTGCTACTGCGTTTCATCGTGCTTCTTGTCCGTCCGCCTGCGCTGAGCCTAGAGCTCGAACGCAGACAGGCCGACGGTGTGAGCTATTGTGTTTTCTGGAGACTGTCCCGGAATTCCATTACTCGCACAGTCAATTCTGTTTTTCAAATTCTCTGTATAGCTCTCCTGACCCTCTGCTGCCTCTTCTCCTTTGCCCGTTTCATCTACCTCTCCCCCCCCGCCATGCCTTGACTATGCCATCGCATGCAATGTCGCCGAGGCTCCAGTCGCGGTCAAGCTTATCGCTCTCAATCTTCTCCCACCTCTGATTCTTCGTCGGAAGATTTCCCCTGCAACTACACTTCGGAAACTAGAGGTCGCAGGGGTAGACCTCGTGGCCCTATCTCCGCTCCTCCCTCTGTGCGTCCTCCGTCTCCATTTGTATTCTCCCATGCGCCTCCGGTCCCCCCTTCTGCTGCTCCCTCCGTTCCCCACCCACACTCCTCTTCCTCCCTTCGTCAGTCCTCTCAGCGCGCAGAGTTTACCTTTGACTGCATGTTTGAAAGACCAGTCCTCAAAGCACACGTCACGGTTACGGTTTGTGAAGAATCTTCCCGCCTAGTGCCACCTCCGTCTGCAATTCCTGGTCCCTCTGTCGCTTTCCATGGCCCCACTGCACCTAGCCCCGCTCCTGCAGAAATTTCCAAGGACACCTTGGCCCAGTTAAATATTGTTCCGAACGTTTCTATGCAAGTCCAGAACATGGAAGGCGTGGACAAAGACAACGTGCCCTCCTCAGCTGGTGAAGGGAGGAGCAGCGACGAGTTTGGATGCATAATCGTTGAAGAACTTCCCTCCCCAACCAATGCACAGTAGTTTGAAGACACCCCAGAGGTTTTTGTTCTCCATGCATAAGGTCTTTAAGCTAATCCTGGTTTTCTTGCTTTTTCACCCTCTGCTTGCAGAGTGGCATGCTATAGTTTTGGTATTTTGGACAAACAGTTTGGATGTAAAGCTGGTTTCCCCTATGAGGGCGGTGAATCTTAATCTAACGAGACTGGTTTCCCCACTGTGGGCAGTCCAAACTATGAATTTTCATGACAGTCAAGCCCTGTACTCAGGCTTCCTCAGCTGAGACAGTGGCAGTTTTGTATCATTATGTTAAATATTAATAGATTTAGTGTTACTTAGAAAAAAAAACATTCGAGAGGTTTTATGTCGCAAAATATAACCAACTGACATTTGCAGCACTTGGTAGAAGTGTCAATTCTTTCTGAAAGATAATTTAAAAACAAATTATGCCTTACATATGCTATAATCAACCTAGGTGATGATATATTCTACTTCCATGAGTAAGGATTAGTCAGAGAACCAAAAGGCACAAAAAATACATGCAAATATGACACATGCAACAAAAACCACTTTGTGACCCAAACAAACTCAACAATATTATTGGCATACTCAACTAAAACTACAACATGAGGTGGACCAAAACATTAGGAAATCGAAACAGAATCACCCATTCAACCAACAAAGGCTCTATTGTTAAAAACCAAGAGAACAAGGTAAATAGATGAAGCAATCAAAATATTTGATTAAAAAGAATTAAGGCATTGGAGGGTTTAAGCTAGTGGACTTGCGGGGTTGATGACACCTCAATAAGGTCATTATGATTTTTTAGTGATTCCCTTTGGCCTTTGAAATGCTCCATACACCTTTGATAGCATCATGAACAAAATTTGTTGACCTTTTTGATGGAATTTTGCGTTGATATTATTTGATGATATCTTGATATACAACAAAACTTGGGATTCTTGCATTAAGCATGTTGATAAATAATTGCAAATCCTAATTAACCACCAATTTTTTCTTAAACACTCTCAATGTTCTCGTAGGGCTTCGAAGGTTGGTATTTGGGGCACATTCTCAATAAGGATGGCATGCAAGTTTATCCCAAGAAAGTTGCAACTATGTCACAATGGCCCAATCCCAAGACATTAAATAGCTTGAGTGGGTTCTTATGACTTGCCAATTTCTATAGGAAGTTTGTAAAAAGTATGGAAATTTTGTTGTTCCCCTAATATCCTTTCTACAAAGAGTGTATTTTTATGAAGTGAAGTAGCCTAGCAAGCTTTCTTAACTTTAAAGGGTGCCATAAGAGTTGCTCTAGTACTACCAATGCCACATTTTCGAAAGAATTTTATCCTTGATTGTGATTCTTCAAGAAGAGGTCTTAACATGGTTTTAATGCAAGAATCGTACCCATTGGCATTCACCAATGAGAAATTGTGCCATCACAAGTTGGTAAATCCACATAAAAGAAATATATTATTGACATCCTTCATGCAATGGATACTTGGTGTCCATATCTCATAAGCCAATGTTTATAGATAAAGACTGACCATCATAATTTGAATTAATTTATTGAACAAATTTTATCATCACTAAAGCAACATAAATGGGTCATAAAAAAGCTAGGGTATGATTATGAGATTATCTATAAGCGGGGTAAATAAAATGTGGTGCTTTATGATTTATCTAGGAAATGGAGAAGCATGGATCCCTCTTTGCCTTGTCTTTACCCATTTTGGGTTTCCTTAAGAAATCCCATTGAGAATGGTTGTAAAATGACACTATCATTTAGCTCATCCAAATACTTCATGAAGATATAAACCCTCGTAAATATTATAAATGAAAACAATATACATTGAGGTATAAAGGATGCATCATTCTAGTAAAGAATTCTTCCTTAAAATAAAAGGTCTTAGGTGAACTGCATTCATCACCTATAGTGTGTCACAATAACATTCATTAAACATATGAACAAACTAAGTGGATTATAAGGCACGAAAATAGACATCTAAGACTTTGTGAGAACTTATGATTCTTTTCAAAGAAACAACAAAGATTATTGGTTCTAACACATATATGGACTAACATCTCTATGAACTTTATAATGGGACTTTTGAGGGAAAACAACAAATCCGATATCATGGTGGTAGTTTTCCATATTTTGGAGATTGATTATTTTTGTGCATTATCACACCCATCTACCCCATCCTCAATTTCCCATGCCTTCCTAGATCAAATTTTTAAGTTACATGGCATGCCCACTTCCATTGTCTCAAATTGGACCTTAACTTCATTGCCAAATTTTGGTGATATTTTTTAAAGTTTAGGGTACCTAGATGAACATAAACATCACATATCAGATCCAAACAAGTGGTTAAAAAGTTCTTATAAACTTGTTTGTTATGTTTGCTTATGAAAATTACATCAATGGACATAATTGCTTTCCCTTGTAGAATGGTGGTACAATACCTCTTATAATGGAGCTACCAAAAGGACCGAACATGAAGATATTTGTGGCTAAAAATTATTGTTAGTCACTTCTTATTTACAAAGCACCTCCACATTTTAGGCAATGGATAATACATTCCACTCTAAATAATCCATATTTGCACAATAAAGACAAATTGGTTATAGCTAAAAATATAATGAAGCAACGAAAGGAAAACATCACTCTGAATTTTTTTTCAATCAGGGGATTATGTGTTCTTTGCTTTCAACCCTATAAACAAACATCACTCAAATAAAAATCAGCATATTAATTTGCATCAAAGTTATATGGACCTTATTAGATCATCTAGTGTAATGAACAAGTAGCCTGCAAGTTAGTTGTTCTAACCCACTCCAAGATTCATCTATTAGTTCGTCCATATTGTCTAACTAAGGTTGTGGGATTTAATTGAAAGGTGAAAACCAACTTAACAAAACTTGATGAAGAAGGATCAATTTATTTCTAGCCAAAATTAATATCAAATATGAGAGAGCATCAATTGCACTAGTTCATGGTTTTTGAAGTACTGATCAAATGGAAATATATGTAGCCCTAATATGCCATATCGGAACCATATACAATTATTCAACAATTTCCTCATCTTCATACATGACGATAATGTTGCTTTGGAGGAGGGGGGAATTTTAGGGTCTTAACCTATCCTCCCTACTTTAGGCTAACTAGGAGTTAGTCAATTATTGCATGAAACCATCCTATTTGACTAAGGCTAGTTATATAGTAGTGGATAACTATTTAATGTAAAATGATCCACTTTGTAAGGACCACCATATAGTAGTGGATAATTATTTAATGTAAAACGGTCCACTTTGCAATGCCCACTAAGTAGTTGGTATCGATTAATGATGGGATTGACAGCAAGGACAATTTTTTCATTGAAAATGTATTTAGAGAGATAGGAGGCCATGGAATGTTTGTCATATATTGTTGTATTTCGATATTTTCTTAGTCAAAAGTCACCCCTCCTCAGGAGGCAAGTAAACAATGTTTTCCCTTTTTTATTATTATCATAATACAAGGTTATCTTTTACATATTTCATCTTATTTTCTTATGTATCTAGTTTCCTCCAACTATAATATCTATATAACTATTTGTGTTTCAATTTTAAGAGTTAAGGAACACTCTAATTCCCCATGAATTGAATTATTCTACAATTACATTCTCCTTCTTATGACATATACCCTATGCTAGTATAACGATGTCATTATTTCAATTCTTTGATTTCTCCGAGTTCTTTAATGTTTATCATTGAAATTAAATGTTTCTCCTCTATAAGGGTGGTCTTCTAGAATAAATACCCTTGAGCATGAGTACATTGTATTTTGTAGATGTTTGGATCACCTAGGCTTTATAGAAGGCCCACAATATTTACATCCATGATACCCTTCTGTTACAAGACCTACAATATTATTATACACAAAAAATGGTAATTCCAAAGAAAACAATTACTTAAAATTAAGTATGTCAAATACCATTACAAATATAAACAAACCGATCAACATACTTATTAAAGAAAACTCCTATTCCTAGATAAACATGTGGTTTATGCACATATGTCATACAATGATAAAGGCATTCTCGTTAATATGAGTCTTGATACATTAGATGCTTGCATCCCCTCCCATAATTTCTTCAATTCATTAATCAATGGTTGGAGGTATACATTCATTATCTTCACTTTTCTTCTAATAGGAAATATAACAACCAACATAAGATGTGCATTCTTCACGGAAAACCATGTGGATGTTATTATTGATAACTACCATTGGAAAAATAAAATAGTTGGTATTTTGTATGGAACATGGATCGATGCCATTCATGGCTATGCTTGATTGAAGGTTCCATACTTCATCCTTGAATTTATCAGCCCATATTTGATCTATATGATTCATGGCTACTAAATCTACAAGAATTTGCAAAACACATAGACTAATTTTGTCTAAGGAATGCCTCCTTTGTGACATGAATAATTATTTGTAATGAAATTTCCCTTGACTCCTTGGCACTATAGGCATGCACATAAATATCTGATTATGAGGACCATGTGACTTAACCTTTTTCAATTTTTGTTACTTTTCATGCAAAAATTATGGATATATCAATTTTTCTACATATTTTCCTCTCTATAGAATACAATCATGTGGACAAGTGTGACATGAGATGTACTTAGCACCCAACCTTTTCAACATGTGTTTTTCCTCATCACAGTTGTTGAGGAGGAAATTAACACTCAAATATACCTTTTTCTTGGGTCACATATGATTAATGGGAAATATAAATGTGCATTGTCACTAAGAAAATGTAAAATCCCTTTTCGTCGATGATTGTATGACAAAATTTGTTAAGTTATCGGGTGGATAGTTATATCAATAGTGCAAATAAACATGAGTGTGATATACCATATATTTCTTTCAAGTTATATATTAATATTTTGTCCCTAACTTGGCAAACCTTAACCCATGCCTAAAGACCAGGGACATGTTGGAAGCAGGATTTCAGAGATAATATGAGAATTGTCCCCTATCACAGAGTATTATAATGCATTTAAAAACATTTCCTCCATGGTATAGTTATCTTATGAGAATTCATCCAACCCACCTCTATATTATTGTCTTCATCCCAAGCCTATGAAGAATAGGTAGTACTATAGATGTTTTGGATTGGTGACCCAAGATGTAGTTGGAAAATATTTGGTTGATTCAAAAATGCTTCATATGTTTACTATTTGAGTTGTGATTATATAGAAACCTTCTCTCAAGTTGATATTGTAGTCGAGCGAAAAAATATATGGTAAATAGGTCGTGTACCATTGAAATTTTGATTGCAAAATATTGAACATTAAATAAATGATATTAGTAAATACAATGAATTTACTATGCTTAAACATTAGTGGAAAAAATTATTAAAAGCTTGGATATTTTTCTCAATACACGTACAAAAAACCACTTTATAAAACAAATGTTGAGTTAGTGATAAATTTACAATAATTCCATAGAAAACACAAAAAAATATTACTCAATTATATTTTTATTACACACTAAGGCTACATCTAAAGGTAGTCCCAAATCATTTAACCTTTCATAAGTGGTTGATAGTCTAGAAAAGTTACAATTCAGTAAAAATTCAAAATGAAACAAATTATTTATTATATGCACAACAACAAATCAAGGTGCCTTCCTTTTCATAAAGAATTTTTCATTAGAGTGTTCTTCAAATGAGTAATTTCCATTATAAAAAAATGAGCACCTTCTATTATATATGAGCATTGCAACATTTCCATGAATGTTTGGATTACCATTGATACATAACATGTTCTTCTTGATAACATTTTTGGCCCAACATAATTTTTCATGCACATATTATACATGTGTTGAGCTAGTAATAATCCACCATACAATATTTTAATCTAACATATAATGGAGGCAAAAATGGCATGGTGCCCCTCTTAAAAATTGGATTTCAATATCTTAATGGCATTTATTGTACATTATCTCTCTTTACTTTGAATTTTTTTATCATGAATTTCATCCTGGCTTTTCCCTCTAATCTCTTTATTTTTTTCAAAAGGCTCACTTTGTTCTTTTCCTTAGCCTATAAAAAAGTTCTTTTACCTCTTGGGAAATTCCTCCAAAACTTGTACAAGCGTCCTTCTCACATTGTACACAATGGTGTTTCCTTGCAACATAATTTTTCTCCTTTGTCTCATACCTTAAAGATATTTTTCTATGATATATATTTTCCTTTTACATATCACACCTTAACTTTCCCAAGAATATTTTCCATGAAATGTTTCACACTAAAATGTGTTTTGTTTCCATAAAGAATATTCCAAATGCATTTCACACTCAAAGTTATTTTTGTCACAATAAAATGCATCACATCAAAGTTTACTTTGATGTGATATAGAATATTGTAATAACTTTTCCTTCATTGAAACACATCACATGGATCAAATCTTAGAAGTTTGTGACATGTCACACCAAAATTTGTTTTGTGCAAATAAAAAATGTTCCAAATAGTTGCTATACACAAACTCCAAACACATGTCACATCTAACTTTGTTTTCCATGTGATACAAAAAACTCACTAAACATATAACAAATAAATTAATTTCACTTTTGATACACAAAGTTCTATGGAACCTAAAATTAAAAAGTGGGAACATATACTACATTAGAACATGAAGTCCTTGATGAAGCATTCATAGCTCGAGGCAATAAAACGATATCTTCCATAGGGGACAAAGAAAGATATTATTGACATCCTTCATGCAATGGATACCTGGTGTTCATATCTCATAAGGCAATGTTTATAGATAAATATTGACCATCATAATATGAAGTACTTTCTTGAACAAATTTTATCATCACTAAAGCAACATAAATGGTTCATAAAAAAGCTAGGGTATGATTATGAGATTATCTATAAGCGGGGTAAATAAAATGTGAAGCTTTCTGATTTATCTACGAAATGGAGAAGCATGGATCCCTCTTTGCCTTATCTTTACCCATTTTGGGTTTCCTTAAGGAAGCCCATTGAGAATGGTTGTAAAATGACACTATCGTTTAGCTCATCCAAAGACTTCATGAATATATCAACCCTCTTAAAGAGTATAAATGACATCAATATACATTGACGTATATAGGATGCACAATTCTAGTAAAGAATTCTTCCATAAAACAAAGCATCTTAGGTGAATTGCATTCATCACCTATAGTATGTCACTATAGAATTCATTAAACATATGAAAAAACTAAGTGATTTATAAGGCATGAAAACAGATATCTAGGACTTTGTGGAAACTTGTGAATGTTTCCAAAGAAACAACAAATACTATTGGTTCTAGCACATATATGGACTAACATATCTATGAACTTTATAATGGGACTTTTGAGGGAAAACAAAAAATCGGATATCATTGTGGTAGATTTCCATATTTCTAAAATTTATTATTTTTGTGCATTATCACACCCATTTACCCCGTCCTTAGTTTCCCATGTCTTCCTAGATCAAATATTTAAGTTACATGTCTTTCCCACTTCCATTGTCTCAAATTGGACCATACCTTCATTGGAAAATTTTGGTGATATTTTTTAAACTTTAGGTTACCTAGATGAACATAAGGATCACATATCAAATCCAAACAAGGGGTTAAAAAGAGCTTAGAAACTTATTTTTTATGTTTTCTTATGAAAAATTACATCAATGGACATAATTTCTTTCCCTTATAGAATGGTGATACAATTCCTCTTATAATGGAGCTACCAAAAGGATCCAAAATGAATGATATTTGCGGCTAAAAATTATTTTTAGGCACTTCTTATTTACCAGGGACCTATAAATATTGATAACTACCATTGGCCAAATAAAATAGTTTGTATTTTTTATGGCAAATGGGTTAACTCCATTCATGGATGTGCTTGATTGAAGGCTCCATACTTTGTCCTTGAATTTATTAGGCCATATATTATCTATATGATTCATGGCTACTAAATCTACTAGAATTTGCAAAACACATAGACCAATTTTGTGTGATGAATGCCACATTTGTGACATGACTAATTCTTTGTAATGAAATGTCCCTTGAATCCTTGGCATTATAGGCATACGCCTCAGTATCTTATTATGAGGACCATTTGCCTTAACTATTTTCAATTTTTGTTACTTGTCATGCACACATTATGGACATATCTACTTATATACATATTTTCCTCTATATAGAATACAATCATGTGGATAAGTGTGATATGAGATGTACTCAACACCTAATCTTTTCAACATTTGTTTTTCCTCATCACAATTGTTGAGGACGACTTTAACACTCAGACGTACCTTTTCTTGAGTCACATATGATTAGTTGGAAATATAAATGTACATTGTCACTAGGGAAATGTGAAATCCATTTTTGTTGATGATTGTATGCTAAGATTTGTTAAAATATAATGTGGCTATTTATATCGATAGTGCCAAGAAACATGAATGTGATATACCATATATTTCTTTCAAGTTATATAGTAATGTTTTGTCCCTAGCTAGGTAAACCTTAACCCATGCCTAAAGAGGGACATGGTGGAGGCAGGATTTCAAAGAAATATTGACAATATGAGAATTTTCCCCTATCATAGAGTATTATAATGCATTTAACATCATTTCCTCAATGGTATATTTATCTTACGAGAATTCATCCATACCCACCTCTTGTCTTCATCCCAAGCCTCTAAAGAATAGGTGGTACTATAGATGTTTTGGATTGGTGACCCAAGATTTTGTTGGAATTAAATAGGTTGTTGATTCAACAATGCTTGATATTTTTATTGTTTGAGTTGTGATTATATACAAACCTTCTCTCAAGTTGATATTATAGTCGAGTGAAACAATATATGGTAAATAGGTTGTGTGCCATTGAAATATGGATTGCAAAATATTGAACATTAAGTAAATTATATTAGTACACACAATGAATTTAGTATACTTAAACATTAGTAGAAACAATTATTAAAAGCATGGATATTTTTTTCAATACACATACAACCAACCACTTTATAAAAAAAAATGTTTAGTTAGTGATAAATTTACAGTAATTCCATAGAAAACACAAAAAATATTACTAAATTATATTTTTATTACTCCCTAAGGGTACATCTAAAGGTATTCCCAATAAATTAAACCTTCATAAGTGGTTGATAGTCTAGAAAAGTTACAATTCAATGAAAAGTTTTGAAAATGAAACAAATTATTTATTATAAGCACAACAAAAAATCAAGGTGCCTTCCTTTTCATAAAGAATTTTTTCACTAGAGTGTTCATCAAATGAGTAATTTTCATTATAAACAATGATCACCTACTATTATATATGAGCATTGCAACGTTTCCATGAATGTTTGGATGACCATTGATATATAACATGTTCTTCCTGATAGTGTTTTTGGCCCAACATAATTTTTCATGCACGTACTATACATGTGTTGAGAGCTAGTAATGATCTGCCATACAATCTTTTAATCTAACCTATAATGGAGGCAAAAATGGCACCATGCTCCTCTTAAAAAAAGGATTTCAATATCTTAATGACATTTATTGTACATTATCTCTCTTTATTTTGAATTTTTTAATCATGAAGTTCATCCTAGTTTTTCCCTCTAATATATTTATGGTTTTCAAAAGGCTCGCTTTGATATTTTCCTTAGCCTCTAAACAAGTTCTTCTACCCCTTGGGAAATTCCTCCAAAACTTGTACAAGCTTCCTTTTCACATTGTACAAAATGTTGTTTTCTTGAAACACAATTTTTCTCCTTTGTCTCATACCTTAAACATCTTTTTCTATGAGATATATTTTCCTTTTACATATCACACCTTAAATTTCCCAGGAATATTTTCCATGCAATGTTTTGCACTAAAATGTGTTTTTTTTCCATAAAGAATATTCAAAATACATTTCACATTGAAAATAATTTTGGTCACAATAAAAAGCATCACATCAAAGTTTACTATGATGTGATATAGCATATTGCACTAAATTTTCCTTCATTGAAACACATCACATGGATCAAAATCTTAGAAGGTTGTGACATGCCACACCAAAATTTGTTTTTTTGAAATACACAACGTTCCAAATAGTTGTTATACACAAACTCCAAACACATGTCACATCTAACTTTGTTTTCCACGTGATACACAAAACTCGCTAAACATATAACAAATAAAGTAAGTTCACTTGTGTTACACAAAGTTCTATAGAACCTAAAATTCAAAAGTGGGAACTTCTTCTAGAGTAGAACATAAAGTCCTTGATGAAGCGTTCATAGCTTGAGGAAATAAAACTATATCTTCCATAAGAGACAAAGAAAGATATTATCGACATCCTTCATGCAATGGATACCTCGTGTCCATATCTCATAATGAAATGTTTATAGATAAATATTGACCATCATAATTTTAAGTAATTTATTGAGTAAATGTTATTATCACTAAAGAAAAATAAATGGGTCATAAAAAATCTAGGATATGATTATGAGAGTATCTATAAACGGTGTAAATAAAATGTGGTGCTTTATGATTTATCGAGGAAATGAAGAAGCATGGATCCATCTTTTCTTTATATTTACCAATTTAGAGTTGCCTTAAGGAAGCCCATTGAGAATGGTTATAAAATGACACTATATTTTAGCTCATCCAAAGACTTCATGAATATCTCAACCCTCGTAAAGAGTATAAATGACAACAATATACATTGAGGTATAAAGGATGCACAATTATATTAAAGAATTCTTTCTTAAAACAAAGGGTCTTAGGTGAATTGCATTCATCACCTATATTATGTCACTATAGCATTCATTAAAAATATGAACAAACTAAGTTATTTATAAGGCATGGAAATAGAAATCTAGGACTTTGTGGAAACTTGTGATTCTTTCCAAAGAAACAACAAAGACTATTGGTTTTAGCACATATATGGACTAACATCTCTATGAACTTTATAATGGGACTTTTGAGGGAAAACAACAAATCCGATATCATGGTGGTAGGTTTCCAAATTTCTAAAAATTATTATTTTTGTGCATTATCACACACATTTACCCCATCCTCACTTTCCCATGTCTTCCTAGATCAAATTTTTAAGTTACATGCCATGCCCACTTCCATTGCCTCAAATTGTACCTTCCCTTCATTGGAACATTTTTGTGATATTTTTAAAACTTTGGGTTACCTAGATGAACATAAGGATCACATATCATATCGAAACAAGTGGTTAAAAAGTGCTTAGAAACTTGTTTGTTATGTTTGCTTATGAAAAATTACGTCAATGGACATAATTGCTTTCCCTTATAGAATGGTGGTACAATGCCTCTTATAATGGAGCTACCAAAAGAACCCAACATGAAGATATTTGTGGCTAAAAATCATTATCAGTCACTTCTTATTTACCAAACACCTCCACGATTTAGGCAATGGATAACACATTCCACTCTAAAGAATCCATATTCGCACAATGAAGACAAACAAGTTATAGCTAAAAATGGAATGAAGAAACAGAAATTAAAACATCACTCTGATTATTTTCCAATCAGGGGATTAGGTGTTATTTGATTTTTACCCTATAAACAAACATCACTCAAATAAAAATCAGCATAGTAATTAGCATCAAAGTTATATGGACCTTATGATATCATCTAGTGCAATGGAAAAGTAGCATGCAAGTTAGCTCTTCTAACCCACTCCAAGATTCATCTAGTAGTTCGTGCATCTTATCTAAATAAGGTTGTGGGATTGAATTTCAAGGTGCAAACCAACTTACCAAAACTTGATGAAGAAGGATCAATTTATTTCTAGCCAAAATTAATATCAAATATGACAGAGCATCAATTGCACTAGTTCATGGTTTGTGAAGTACAAATTCAATGGAAATATATGGACCCTGAAGATGCCATATGGGAACCGTCTACAATTATCAACAATTTCCTCATTTTCATACATGAGGATAATGTTGCTTTTGAAGGAGGAGGAAATTTTAGGGTATTAACCTATCCTCTCTACTTTAGACTAACTAGGAGTTATTCAATTACTGCATGAAACCATCCTATTTGACCAAGGCTTGATATATAGTAGTGGATAATATTTAATGTAAAAATATGAACTTTGTAAGGACCACCATATAGTAGTGGATAATTATTTAATGTAAAACGGTCCACTTTGTAATGCCCACTAAGTATTTGGTATCGATTAATGATGGACCAACAGTAGTTAGGGTTTTTTTCATTGAAAATGTATTTAGAGAGATGGGAGGCTAGGGAATTTTTGTCATATATTGTTGTATTTTGATATTTTCTTAGTCAAAACTCACCCCTCCTCAAGAGGCAAGTAAACATTGTTCTCCCTTTTCTATTATTATCATCATACAAGGTTATATTTTACATATTTCATCTTATTTTCTCTTGCATCTAATTTCCTCCAACTATACTATCTATATAGCTAGTTTTGTTTCAATTTTAAGAGTTAAGGAACTCTCTAATTCCCCATGAATTGAATTATTCTACAATTCCATTCTCCTTGTGACATATTCCCTATGCTAGTATAGTGATGTCATTATTTCAAGTCTTTGAGTTCTCTGAGTTCTTTAATGTTTATCATTGAAAGCAATTGTTTCTCCTCTATAAGGGTGGTCTTCTAGAATAAATACCCTCAAGCATGAGTACATTGGATTTTGTAAATGGTTGGAGCACCTAGGCTTTATAGAAGACCCACAATATTCACATCCACGATACCCTAATGTTAAAAGACCTACAATAGTATTATACACAAAAATGGTAATTCCAAAGAAAACAATTACACCAAATTAAGTATTGAAAATAATATTACAAATATAAACAAACCAAGCAACATACTTATTAAAGAAAGCTCCTAGTCCTAGATAAATATGTGGTGTGTGCACATATGTCATACAACGATAAAGGCCCTCTCGTTAAGATGAGTCTTGATACATTAAATAATTGTATCCCCTCCCATAATTTCTTCAATTAATTGATCAATGGTTAGAGGTATACATTAATTATTTTTCCTTGTCTTCTACAAGGAAATATAACAACCAACATAAGATGTTCATTCATCACAGAAAACCATGTGGATATTATTATTGATAACTACCATTGGCCAAATAAAATAGTTGGTATTTTGTAAGGAACATGGGTTAACTCCATTCATGGCTATTCTTGATTGAAGGTTTCCATACTTCATCCTTGAATTTATTAGGCCATATATTATCTATATGATTCATAGCTACTAAATCTACTAGAATTTGCAAAACATATAGACCATTTTTTTTTAGGAATGCCACCTTTGTGACATGGATAATTCTTTGTAATGAAATGTCCCTTGAATCCTTGGAATTATAGGCATGCGCCTCAATAGATCATTATGAGGACCATGTGCTTTAACCTTTTTCAATTTTTGTTACTTGTCATGCACACATTATCGACATATATATTTATCTACATATTTTCCTCTATATAGAATACAATCATTTAGACAAGTGTGATATGAGGTGTACTCAGCACCCAACCTTTTCAACATTTGTTTTTCCTCGTCACAGTTGTTGAGGAGGACATTAACAATAAAACATACATATTCTTGAGTCACATAAGATTTGTGGGAAATATAACGTACATTGTCACTAAGAAAACCTAAAATCCCTTTCGTCAATGATTGTATGACAATACCAATTCATAAAAATTAAACGGATCTCCTTCAGCGAAAAGGCGAATGGCGACAAGGGTTTCATCTTTCACCTCACAGACGACTGCACTCACCTTTGGTGCTTCCACGTCGACTAAGCTTGGGATTCAAACTCCTTTCCCCCTTGCGGCGGCCGATCCCGCCCCAGCTTCTCATGCTCTACAATGCCCCCACCCTGTAGCGTTTTCGCTTACACCTCCAATCGAAGGCCTGCAACATCTTCGGCTTGCTAGTAGCCCCTGCCGATCTTCTAAATACCTGCATGACAATAGCCTATACATTTCTCACGCGCTAGAGACTCTGGATACGCTCCAAGTGACAGCCCCTCTCGAATCACAGCATAAAGGCAGCGAGGCAAGGGTATGCTTGCAGCAAAATAACTTTCGGCCCTTCTACAGCTCTGCATCCCTGTCCTTTGCAGCGGATTTGTGCTGGAGCGGCAGTCTCCATTCGCAGGAGAAATTACTTCCCCAACTGCTCCCAGGTAGTCAGACACTCGGAGATATAAAATAATTTGGCACTGTGTCGGTCCAGAAGGCATTCAAAAATATCTCTGCCTCCTTTCAGATTCAAATCTCACAACTTTCAGGCAAAACCATTCTGCAATGGGTCAGCTCTTCAGACTTGGTGTAGAATCTCAAGGTAAATCTAGAACGCCGGATCGGGATACCCTCAGCCCTCCAGAAACTTATTTTTCAAGGTAAACAACTCGATGACCTTCTTCCCCTCTCTACTTACAACATTAAAAGAAATGGCTCTTTAGTGTTTTCCCTTTGTTTGAGAGGAGGCACTGCAGAAAAATCATCTTCTTCTCCTCCCTTCTCCTACAAAGATGCAGTACACTCTAAGAATCCCAAACCCCCTGAGGCCCCCAAACCCAAGACTTTCTTGGTTGACAAGCTAGAGGAGGTTCCCTCTGTTGAGATCTCCCATCCAAGCCTCGCAAATGATTTTCAAAAATATGCAAAAAGAGCCATCATATGCAGATTCAATGGGCTTTGGCCGCGCTCTAAGGAACTCTATGACTGGATCCATACTAACTGGACTCACCATTGCAAGGCCAGCTTCTGTTCAAAAGGATATTTCATAGTTATGTTTGACAATATTAAGCATTATGAACATGCCTTAGAAGAAGGTCCTTGGTTTATGGGAACTGCTGGGCTTTTCTTAACTCCATGGTTCCCAGATTTTGACCCAGCAACTGCAGTTATCACCAGGAAACCTGTCTAGATCAGGTTTTCAAACTTACCAGCTCATCTATGGCATATTGTAGTATATAAGGGAATAGGCAACACCTTTGGCCGCTTTTTAATGGGATATTACTGGCGGGAAAATCAAGGTCTTTACACATATGCCAGAATATGTATGGAACTAGATCTAAGCGAGGGATTGCCAGACCAAATTAATCTCAAGATCAATGACTTTTTTTGGACTCAGAATCTGGATTACGAGAATATTGCCTTCTGTTGCCGCCATTGTCACCAAACAGGGCATCTGTAGAATTCTTGCCCATCTCTCCCTGCAAAAA
Source organism: Pinus albicaulis (assembly GCA_034641835.2). Lineage (NCBI taxonomy): Eukaryota > Viridiplantae > Streptophyta > Pinopsida > Pinales > Pinaceae > Pinus > Pinus albicaulis. The sequence goes on from CM076584.1 coordinate 383,880,419, forward strand.
CGAAAAGGGATAACATCTCAAAGACCAAACCCAAGCGATGGACTCCTTGCTCTCCGCCGCCAGCCGTGAGCTCTGAATCCTCAAGCTCGAAAGATGAAGGGAGCGATGCATAACCAGATCATGCGCCTCAGACGATGGACCTGTCCACTGCTGCTCCTGCGCATCCCCCTCTCACAACTATCACCGAGAAATGCGTCCATGAGACCTCCTCTTCTGAATCAGATAAGGATACCCCCCAGTTGGAGAACTCCAGTCTTCAAGTTGTTTTAGCTCATACTCCCCAGGATGGTTGGGTCAAGGTCAATAAAAAGAAAGCAAAAAAGCATCGTGTGGAGATTTCAGCCCATGTTGGGTAGAAGTCGGTCTTTTTCGCCTTCCAGTCATTTTTTGTAGCTCCTTGCTTGGTTCATCCCATCTCCGAGACCGAGGTTGATAGTTTTATCATTTCCGGTCGGCCGGTGTCTTGTCTCTCTTGATTGTACTATATTTTTCTTAATAGAAATAGTTCAATTTTACAAAAAAAAAATGATTGTATGACAATATTTGTTAAAATATAGGGTGGCTAGTTATATCAATAGTGCCAAGAAACATGAGTGTGATATATCATATATTTCCTTCAAGTTAGATAGTAATATTTTGTCCCTAGCTGGGTAAACCTTAACCCATGCCTAAAGAGAGACATGGTGGAAGCAGGATTTCAAATAACTATTGACAATATAAGAATTTTCCCCTATCACAAAGTATTATAATGCATTTAACAACATTTCCTCCATGGTATATTTATCTTACGAGAATTCATCCATACCCACCTCTATATTATTGCCTTCATCCCAAGCCTCTAAAGAATAGGTTGTACTATAGATGTTTTGGATTGGTGACCCAAGATGTAGTTGGAATTAAATAGGCGGTTGATTAAAAAATGCTTTGTTTGTTTATTGTTTGAGTTTTGATTATAGAGAAACCTTCTCTCAAGTTGATATTGTAGTTAGGTTAAACAATATATATGGTTAATAGGTTGTGTACCATTAAAATATTGATTGCAAAATATTGAACATTAAGTAAATTATATTTGTAAACACGATGAATCTATTATGCTTAAACATTAGTGAAAACAATTATTAAAAGCATGGATATTTCTCTCAATACATGTACAACCAAACGCTTTATAAAACAAATGTTTAGTTAGCGATAAATTTATAGTAATTCTATAGAAAACACAAAAAATATTACTCAATTATATTCTTATTACACCCTAAGGGTATAATGTCTAAAGATATTCCCAATAAATCTAACCTTTCATAAGTGGTTGATAGTATAGAAAAGTTACAATTCAGTGAAAAGTTGTCAAAATGAAACAAATTATGTATTATATGCACAACAACAAATCAAGGTGCCTTCCTTTTCATAAATAATTTTTTCATTAGAGTGTTCATCAAATGAGTAATTTGCATTATAAAAAATGAGCACCTACTATTATATATGAGCATTGCAATGTTTCCATGGATGTTTGGATGATCATTAATATATAACATGTTCTTCGTGATACAAATTTTGGCCCAACATAATTTTTCATGCACATACTATACATGTGTTGAGCTAGTAATAATCCGCCATAAAATATTTTAATTTAACCTATAATGGAGGAAAAAATGGCACGGTTTCCCTCTTAAAATTTAGATTTCAATATCTTAATGACATTTATTGTACATTATCTCTCTTTAATTTGAAGTTTTTTATCGTGAAGTTCATCCTAGTTTTCCCTCTAATCTCTTTATGGTTTTCAAAAGATTGACTTTGATCTTTTCCTTAGCCTCTAAACAATTTTTCCCCCTTGGGAAATTCCTCCAAAAATTGGACACGCTTCCTTTTCACATTGTACAAAATGTTGTTTCTTTGCAACACAATTTTTCTCCTTTGTCTCATACCTTAAACATATTTTTCTATGAGATACATTTTCCTTTTACATATCACACCTTAACTTTCCCATGAATATTTTCCATGCAATGTTTCACACTAAAATGTGTTTTGTTTCCATAAAGAATATTCCAAATACATTTCACACTCAAAGTCATTTTGCTCACAATAAAATGCATCACATCAAAGTTTACTTTGATGTGATATAGCATATTGCACTAATTTTTCCTTCATTGAAATACATCACATGGATCAAAAGCTTAGAAGGTTGTCACATGTCACACCAAAATTTGTTTTGTCCAAATACAGAATGTTCCAAATAGTTTCTATACACAAAATCCAAACACATGTCACATCTAACTTTGTTTTCCATGTGATACACAAAATTTCACTAAACATATAACAAATAAAGTAAGTTCAATTATGATACACAAAGTTCTATGGAACCTAAAATTCAAAAGTGGGAACTTCCTCTATAGTAGAACATAAAGTCATTGATGAAGAATTCATAGCTTGAGGCAATAAAAATATATCCTAAAAGTGGCGTTATAAGGAAAAATAGTAAAATAATATTTAAAATAATAAAATAAGAGCTATGAATTTTGGAGGGAAAAGAAGAAAACTACTTTTTTAATTGTATTTTTTGGCTTATCTCCTTATAGGTTTACTCAAATTTCAAGTGTATATATTTATTAGATGCAGAATTAAATTCCGCATCCAATGAGTACCCATTATGCATACTTTTAAGACGACCCACATAGATAAAAATTGCAGATACATTATAAAAGTGTGTTGAACACAATTTTTTAATGTATTTGCAATTTCTATCAATGTGGGTCTTCTCAAAAGTATACATAATGGGTACTCGTTGGATGTGGAATTTAATTCTACATCCAACAATTGTTTACACTTGAAATTTGAGTAAACCTATAAGGAGATAAGCCAAAAATACAATTAAAAAAAAAAATTTCTTATTTTCCCTCCAAAATATTTACATGTACTTCCTTTTAAATTTAAATGATTTTGATTGGTTTACATATTATGACATGGAAATTACGTGAAAAATTCATGGGCACTTTTAGGCTAAAATTTCCTCTAATGTGATGTTTGGGGCTACAACATCTCTAAAGAATCATGAAGAAAGATAATTTCAAAATTAAAGGAAATACCCTTTAACTTATCCCCCTCATAGAAGTCAACATTTCCCCATTGAGAGCACGACTATAAGTAGGTACCTAATGGCAGCCCTCGTTTATAACAAAAAAATTTCTATGGTTATTACCTTATTTAGCCTTAGGAAACCTCTTTTAAGTTGTTTTTTATGACATTTATTCACATTTGGCCTAATAAACATGCTCCTTAAGGTATTTTGTTGCGTATTTTAAATTTTAAAATTTTTATGAAATAAATGCATTGTAAAACGAATATATATGATACTATACATCTCGTATATCATTGTTTGTTTTGATATTGCAGGAAATCTGGGTGAAATTTGAGATATAGGTTTTGAAGATCAATATCCTAAGATGGATGTGTTAGTAACCTATAAATATAGGATTCATAATTTTGACTTGACTGATGGTAGTCTTGTAAATATGTACAAACTTTGCTTTCTGCAAGTTATTTTCCCATATTTTGTAAAAAATCAAAAATCAAAAAATCAAAAAGAGGGTAAAAGTCCTAAAAGAAAAATCAAAGGACTTAGAAAAATAATATATCCCAAAAGAAAAAAGATGAATAAAACATGAAAGTGTGCAAGTCTAAGTGCCATTACTTTTACTTTTTACAGTTGATTATGGCAGAGTGTCAATAAATGCCATAATCTGTAATGATTTGAACAATTTAATCTTGACTTATCATGTTTCAATTTTACTTGTTTTAGATAGTGAATAAAGAATTGTCATACAGTTTAATCATGACAATTTAGTAGTTAGGTAGAGAATAAAAGAATCCAACAGTTTAATCTGGATTCTTGGATGCAATAAGTGTAGAATTAGATAGTTTACTGTTTTCAAAAAAGAATAAAAGGTTGTAAGGTTGCTAGTTCAAATGCACCAGATTAAAATAGAAGGAAAAAATGTTAGAAGATAATGACTGGGTAGGTAGAAGAAGGTGGGAAACATCATTGTAAATATATTTCACCAGGCTATGAATAAATAATTTCCCCTTCCCATAGCAATTTGATATTCTAAACTATCAATCAAAGAGGCTCAAGGTATTTCCTTGACTTCTGTTGAGACCGGACCCAAGGCTCAATGACTGACTAGTTGAAATGTTAAGTTTCTATATTAATCCCAGAAATTTTCATCATTTACCCATCCATGCATTCATCACCATTTTACTTCATAAGTAAGAACTCTTTTCTTGCTTAAATATTACATAAAGGCCCATTTAATTAAATTCCCATTTTACAAAGTATAAAACCCTCAAAAAACATGATATACTAAGTAAAAGTGAATAAATTATGAAAATGAAGCTTTATTCCAATTTTCACTTTCCTTAGTTTTATTTATGAAATTTTGAGTATTCATTGTCCCTTTTCATATTTACACTTAACCTATTTTATTAACTCCCTATCAAATATTCTAGTCTTATTAAGATAAATTCCTTTTTATTTAATATCCCAAAAAACCCCCTTATTATATGCTTTTGTGTCAAAGATATTAATCGCATGTTGAAATAACATCCCAAAATTACCCCTTTGACATAAAACTACCTATAATAATATACCCCTTTCCCCTATGCTTTTTAGACCCCTTCACAGTCTAAAGCTATATAATAAAGTTAAATAATACAAAAAGGCGCATTTTATTTAAATTATGTGTATTTAAAATAATGCACAAAAAGTACTTATACTCCCATGCCCCGCATACCTTAACCTAAGGTTAAGAGCCTCAAGCTTTTTTCCTTTTTTGATATATGGAACCTCTTGTTTCATATAAGTATCAAACCTTGGTTAAAATCTCCATTAACCCGCCCCATGCATTTTTTTTACTCTATATATAAACTCATTTTATATATTTGAAACCCATAATCCATTGAATTAAACCCAATAGTTTTACGATTCATCCCCAGCCGTCCGATGACTAATGCTTGCCTTGATCCTACGGTCCAAATCTAATGCGATAAAACATTCCCATGCCCCACCACTCCTCATCGCATTAAAACTCAACAGTTGATCATACCTATCGAATCAACAATTGAAATTTAACCCGGGTCCCACATTTCCTTACCCTACAGCTTCCCAAGAAATCTTGACCATTCGCATCGTGCGATCAAATCCGACGGTGCGTATTCAATATCGCATAACAAAAGTGATTGGGAAAAGTTTGTAAAAAATAATGCGATAAAAGCCGTTTCATAAAACCACCATCTGCTACGTGTCTCATTTATATTGGATCACATTCCAAAAGTAAAACACCATTTACCGCCCAGGAGCAATGCGATAACCACTAATGGTTTCGCCTTCAATGCAAAAACCACTCTCGCCATTTCAACTTGACCTGTAATTAATACTTTGCATATCGATAAAACCTAAGGTTTTAACCTTATTTTTTCATTGTTTGCGTACCTCTGCGCCTTCGCCCTCTGAGAAATCACTCACAGACACCATTGCCAAGCCTCTACTGACCCATTTGCCCATCAGAAGCCAATTTCCCCTCTGAAATTTCGCGCCTTCTACCAAGAAAATGCGACTAGTTTGAAGACTGATAGAAACCTGGAAACCCTCTTCGACCGCAATCATACCTGTTCAAGGTATTTTTTCGTAATCCGACCTGCAAATTCTTAATTTCAAAGAAAAAAATTAAACCTCTTTAAATATAGAAACTAAAATTACTCATCTGAAAATATTCAAACCTTGAAGAAACAGGGGAAACCCTATCAAAATTTTCTCAGAAATTTCCACCTCCGCCTAATTCAGTTTTAAATAATTCTTGACCATCCAAAAGATATTTCTGCAGTTAAAATCAATTTGAATTACAGAAAAATCCATCAAAATCCCTTTCCAGTATTCTGCACATTGTAAGTCTGCATTTTCATCCTAAAAGCCTCGCCTAGATTCTGAATTCTTCCTAAAACAACTCAATTAGTCTTCTATTTCCTAAAAAGAAACTAAGCAAACAGTCTAATCTTGCTCAGTTTTATTCAAAATGACAAAAAAGTAGGTCACTCCTAGGACTAGAGGTCCCAAACCTTATAAGCCTGCATCCAGCAAGCTTCCAAACCCTAAACCTTCAAAAATCGATAAACCTACTCCTGCCCTAACTGCAGATTCCACTGAAGTAGTTAGACCTTTGTAGCCACCTGTTACCTCTGAAGAGAACAGTCCCTTGATTGATTTAGACTATAGAATTGTTGATACTACCTTAGAGTTTGATCTTCTTGAAGTACATAGCTGGTGTCATGAGAAATTTGAGAAGAAAGTGGAAAATGATATACCTGTATGGGACTCCAACTTGCCTAAATACGTGGTTCCCATTACCCATCAAGCTCAAGATTTCATTAGGTTGTGTCAGTTACACTATATCCCTGACCAGAGATGCATGGTGAACAAATATAATGAGGCCATGTTTTACATACTTGCTGAAGCCATCAATGATATGCTCCAACTGAGCCACGATCCACGAGCAGTATCATTGTCCATTGAAGATTTAACTCAGATGTATTTAGACTTGGATTTTCCTAGGAAGTTTATGATCCTTCAAAACTTCATGCCTAATCATGTTAACCTTCCTGAAGTAAATCCACCTTATGAAACTTTTGATTTCCTTGAGGGCTCTAGACAAATCATTTCCATGCTTTCATTCATTCTAGGCTATGCTAATGATGAGTTTACAGATGCCTCCATTCTAGGTTTCCTCTCTACCTTGTCTCCAGGACAACATCTAGAACTAGTTTTCAACTTTTCCAAATTCATTGTTGATAATATGCATTATCAGTTGATTAAATTACCTGAGGAAGGAGTATTCATATATTCATCCTATCTGTTACATCTCTTCCTATTTTTTCAGGCAGAAAATTTCCCAATTGCATTACAGAAGATGGATGTGGAAAGTAAACCTCTTTCAGTGATATTCTGGACTTCTCTACTCAGGAAAAATAGTATAGAATACAACTACAAGGACTTCAATTATTTGTTTATTAAACCTGCCATGAGTTTGTTGAACAAAGCAGAGCCACCAAGGATTAATGAAGACATCCAAAGAATTTTATAGTTGTCTGAAAACTGTAAGGTAAGAGACTAGTATTTGTACGAAAATCACACAGAAATCAGAGTGTATGGTGCATTCCTGGCTCCTTACAAATTACCCAAGTTTCTAACTACCATGATTTTTGCTTTGGAGTACTTAAGACAGATATTGAATGCAGGTGCAATGAATTTCATAAACTCCAAAAGGAAAGCACAGTTCAAGCTAAAAAGTCAAATTGGCCCCTTCATAGTCAATAACAAAGATGCGTTGAGAGACATAGTCAGCAAGTTATCAGGATTTAAATTCCAAGAAAGCTTTTATTGGAATTATGACCCTCAAGGTGTTATAAGTAACCTCGGGGTCAAGTGTAAGTTAACCCCATTCCTCCATGATTCAAAGCCACAAATTGAAAAATATGCTAATCAAATTGAATGGATTGCAAACACATTGATTGATGATATTCAGGAGATGCAAATAGATAACATACAGGATAAACAGATGGATATTACACAGGTGATTACAGTTGGCAAACAAACAAAAGTTTCTAATAAAAGACCCAGAAAAGAAGAAGGCTATTTAGCAGAAACCATTATAGAAAATAAATTCAAGACAATTTGCAGCAATAAGGCTAGAATGATTATTGAAGAAGAAAAAAAGGCCATAGGGATAGATGACAATGAAGATCAAGCAAACAACAATGATAAAAAAAAAGATGATGAGGCCACAATAATTGTCAATGAAACACTCAAAGAAATTCAAAATGAGCAAGTAATATCACAGGGAAAAGGAAAAGAAATGGTTGAAACACAGATAAATACAGAAGCTCCCTCCTCTGCTAGAGCAGCCGAAGAAACTGATTCTGACATCCAGAAAAATTTCAAGCGGATTAGAGAAAAGAATGAAGTCTATTCTAAACTCCTTAAATAAAAACCAGGAGACAAAGACAGACTTGTGACAGCTTTTGATTATTCAACAAATAAAATGATTATGTATTTTCTCCAGCCAATGGTTACAAACCCAAAGTCAACTGCAGATTACAGGAAAATAGATTTTGAAGTAAATGTTGATACCATACATGAACTTGACCAGAAAGAGTTTCATAGAAGTGCTTCAGAAATTTTGTATTCAAAGGTAGTCAATAAAACCATGAATTCTACCATGCTTCAAAAGACAATATCTAATTTACAAACTCAAATGAAATTAGATAAAGCATCTCTACATGCTAAGGATTTGAGGATCAAGTCCTTAGAAGACTTGGTGATAGAAATTTGCGTGGACCCCTCCAATATTGAAGTTGCTAAAACTCTCATAAGGCAAAAGAATGAAGATAGTGCTGCCTTGAGAAAGCAACTCAAACTTCCACAGAGTGAACACCCGCAGGCTAAAGAAATTCTTCAGGAGAAAACAGAAAAAGATGAATTAATGCAGCTAGTTTTAAAGATGACAGCTTAGATCAAAGAAATGGAGAATCAAACAGAAATTCTAATGAAGGAAAATGAAACATTGAAAAAAGCGCAGGAAGTCTCCATTCATACAGTCATTCCAACTGTCAGTACAATTGTTCCTTCTACATTGACAGAACATTTAGCACCAAAAGGAGTATTGGTAACTGCAGTGTCAATTACATCTAAAGATATTTCTGCCACTTCATCATCTACATCACAAGTAAATCAAACAAGTGAAACAAATGACATAATAAAAGCTATGGAAGACATGTCCCTAAAGAATAAAGAGATAATCAACTTGAAAGGCACCATCCGAAATCTTGAAACATCAAATAGAGATGCATTGATTACATCCAAGGGACATGAGCAGAGAGCAAATAGACTTCAAGAGCAGGTAAATATTCTACAACAACAGGTCAATATCAGTGAACATGTATCATATATCAAGAATTATCTTTGGAACAACATAATTCAAGGCATACATCTACAGTGGCCTTCAATCCAAATCATTTATGAACGGAAGGATTTACTCAAGGTAGCACAAATGGAAATTCAGAAGACAAAAGAAGAACTGGCTGACAAACCTTCTCAAACTTTGAAACTAATTACATTTTTGAACAACAAAAAAGAAGAAGAGCTTGAAGCGCTGAAAATTCAGGATAGGACTGAAAGCATACTACAAATCAAGAAAATCCTGAATAAAAGGAATATGATGAATAATTTGGAGGAAATATGTAAAGACATGAACTTGTCAATCACAAGGTTTTTGGCCAAATACACAATACTAACACAAGCAGGCCTTCCAGACATTCATGCCTTGAAAGAAAAGTTAATGGTGCAGAAGGATTATGATAAGAAAATCAAGGCTCATGCAAAAGAGTAGGCCAACAAACCTTTACCACAAGGTTCCCCAACTGGCAAAGTTATTTTAGAGTACTTTGAGAACTTATTTTTTCTGCAAAATGAAATTAAACACATCTTCATTGTCAAGCCAAACTTTGCAAAGTACACAGAGGCAGGTGAGAGCTACATGAAATTGAAGAACATGAGAATTCCCAGTGCAGAACAATGGCCGGAATTCACTGATTTGATATAAAGGTTTGCAAACAAAGAAAAACATTACTGTTACCTAAGGTAAAAATCAGATTGAAAGTGTATCAGGGTATTGATCAGAGTCAAAGAGTATCAGTCAAAACAATTTTTACTGCAGGTTATTCCTCATTTTACAGCGGTCAAGCAATAAGAAAACAACGAAAAGAGTATCAGAGTATAAAGTACAAGATGAAAAGTGTATTACAAGTTATCTTCCAAAAATATTTTTCCAAGTGCCAGCAATCATTTCTAGCAAGACAACAAATCAGTTAGATAAGATAATTAGTTCTATTTTTTCTTAAATACAAGGATAGATTGCCATTTTGTTTGGAAGTTGTTCCTCTTTTGATGTAATAATCTTTATTTTTTCCTAGATATATTCCTACATGTCTCTCAGATATTTTATAATAATTTTTGTATAAATACTTCTCTTTTTGAAGTATTAATGGTGGAATAAAAGTTGTTGAGATTATTATAGATATTTTTGCTGGTGCTTTGGAGGCACATGTGTTGATTGTATAGTAGCAGACTGGACAACCGCTAACTGGACTTAATAACTCAGGATTCTTGCGATAAACTAATGAGTAAAGTGATTTCTTTGTGTCATTGTTTCCTTTTCTGAAGTTCCATTCAATTTAATATATGTGTTCAAATTTGAACGATTAATTAGGAGTATTATTTCAGGATAAGTGTAAAAGACTCCTTGTTTTAAATAAGTGATCATTTCAATGTTTTCTGCTGATTTCTGGACCTAGGAATTCTTAGTTTCTCTTGAGTCCCGTTTTACCTCTACCTCCTTCCCCTTATTTCCGGATCAAAGGATCCTTCACTGCCCTTTATCCCGAAAGCAAGCCATCCCATCCAATCAAACTATTCAAATCTCTGAGGGTTATCTACCTTGCCCTAAGTACATTAGCATCCTTTTGGCTTTGCCTTTCAGTCTCACTTGCCACATTTTTGACTCCATAGCCCAATGGACTAGTAGATACCTCTTTAATTTGTCTCCAAGTAATCTTATTTCCCACCAAAATTTTCAAACAAAACAATTTTCCAATCATACCTAGCCTAAAATTCAAATCTAAAACAAAGTTAAATCATAAGAAGAGATCCCTCTCCGGAATTCAGGAAGGCTAGATCCTGAAATCTAAAAGAGGTTCTTGGTTACCCCTGGTTTTATTTAACTATAAACCAAAATCCCACGACCTAAGAATTACTAGGGTGATAACAGGATGAATACCCATCGATTCATTCAAAATTGATTCCATAATTCCTAGTCAACATTTGGTTAACATCGATATGGAAACATAGAAGGAACATTCTTGTGTCCATTGCAGAGCACATAAAGTGGTCATCGATCAACTCAAATCATTAGTTAATCAATTGTGTTTACAAACCAAATCAGAATATGCATATGTCCTGCAGCAGTTGGATGAAAATAAAAAAGAATTTCAAAAACTCACTAACAAGTGTGCTCACTTGGAAAACACCATTACTTTTTTGTGGGATATCACAACCAAAAAGTGTTGGGAAATCTCCAATTCCTTGGATCGTAGCAGCATAATTCGAGACAATGAATAAAATACAGTCAACCAGAAGTAGATTGACTCATACACCTGCCCCAACATCTCCTTTGCATCTCCTTAGAAGAAATTTTTGTTGTGAATATTCTCTTTATAAGTTGTTTATCCTTCTATGAATACAAAATGTAAGATGTTATTACAGCAATATGTTAGAATATTCAAGCTTGATGTAGTAGGGAAACACAATATTTACAAGGATGGCTCTGATCTTGGAATGGAAGGAGAAAAATTCTTCTTTGTCCTATCCATCTTTATTTCTTCTACAAATTTTGTAACTAGAAGCTCTGATTCCCCCGCCTTCTTTTTGAATTAGCACCAAGTAACTGACTTTGTGAAAAAAAAAACATGTGATCAACACACTTAGTTCAACAAGGAAAACGTAGGACAATTTGGGGATTTCGATCATATCCAACTTTTCTCGATTTGATCCACAATTTGAGTGCTAAATAAAATTGGTTTTATCTAAATGGATCCTTATAATAGAACACAATCAACATCAAGGAAAATTTGTGAGTACTCCATTATATTTTTGCTTATATAAGCAAGAAAATAGTGCTTGCAAAATAGTGAATTAGAAGTTTGTAATTAGAATAAATTGAAAAATATCTTTGTATCCTAGACTTTAGTCTTTTGAATCTTTCTCTAAGTTTATTTCACTTAATATATGTTGTTTCTCTAATTTTAAACTACTGGTAGATAATTTAATGTGTTTGTTGAGGCAGGGAGGGCCCCCACAAACCAAATCTTGTGCACTACTTTCCATGTGTTGTTCATTCATTTTGTATATTCTGGTATGACTTATGTATATATGTTTTTTTTTTTAATGTTCATACTCTTTTTTCTTGTATACCTTTAATTTCCTTGTTCGTATTATTTGTTTATGATTGTGTGAGCTCACTAGTATATTTACTTTTGTTGGACAGATGGAATTTGATGTCAGCCTTACTAACATTGAGGTTATAGAAAGCAGATGTTGGCATTAATGAGCATGATGTTTAGGGGGATTCACATTGTTTTTGCAGTGTTCTGTAGAGAATCATCATAGCAATGGGCTTAGTGGAGAAGCCATGAAAATATGACTATACTAGCTGGGGATTCCAAGATTTTGGAGGAGATTATGTCTCAAGAGATTTACTCAATTCTTCTTGAAAGTGGCATAGATGGAAAGTTCCTCAAAATATCTTTCCAACGGTATGTGGAATCCTATAAATGAGTGTAACACCCTCTTCCCGCATCTACCCAAGTAATCGGCCAACCGGGGTAAACATGTGATGAGAGGCTACTAATATGATATTTAGCCTCCTAGATGACCTTAAGGAAGTGGAGTTGATGGAAACCTGACAAACAGAAATTACATAGCATCAACAACACCTTCAGGAGGTAACCCAACCTCCCAGACCCCTGAACCTTGAGGGGGAACTGATTTTTAACCCTTTTGAACCTTAGCCGCGGGTATGTAAGGGAAATGGATCAGCTAGAATCCTATAGCCATGAGCATCCCAAGGAAAGTTCATGACCAGGGCCCCAAAAAGATAGTTTTTTTCCTGCAACTCTGAGATTTGTGTCACCTTTTTAGCCCCAGAGCTCAGGTCACTGCCCAGAACTTCATGAAACTTTAGGAGAGGATAAATAACATTAAAAAAAAATGTATGGAAGTAATCACATCATCGATAACTTATCTAAACCCCTCCTAACCATGACAATAATTCCATCAAACATGTCACAAAAATTGCATCTATAGGTATAAAAACCATATTTAAACATGGGGGTCTCTTACTTATCTGAGAATAGCTAAGAAGCATTTCTCCCCTACATCATAAGATACAATACAATCAATTTGACCATAGATATATTGTGTATTCATTTAGAGGTGAAAACATGGATATATCCATACATCATCACTGATTGAATACATGCTTATAATCAGCACAATAACAACAGAAATACAATGGATATAACAACAATAAAATCCATACATAAACTATTACATTTGCATATTGAATACCAGAGGAATGAGCTCTTCATTACTGAATGTAAAAACCAACTGGAGATGGGACTTCCATGTTCCACCCAACCATATATTGGCTGAGGTAAGTCTCACTTCAGCCAATCATCCCTGTGCCCAAGCATGAATATGGGACTTTATCAAACACATCAATCAACACCAAACCAACACTCTAGAGACCAAACCGTCTCCACCCTAAACTAGTGATTCCAAATCATGGTCGGACATCATTAAACATCACTAATTGGTCTCTATCCAATATTCTCTAGGGCTCCAAAGTTTTTGTTCCAACGAGGGCTTCCAGGACTAGTAACTCAACCCAAACTGTTACAGGGCTTCCAAAGCGTTTGTCCAACTAGGGCTTCTAGGACTAGTAACTCAACCCCAATTGTTTCCAGGCTCCAGAGCGTTTTTCAAACCAAGGCTCCAAGACTAGTAACTCAAACCACCTAGGGCTCCAGAGATTTTTTCCAAACAAGGCTCCAAGACTAGTAACTCAACCCAACATTTGTTCATCAAGCTCGAGAGAATTTGTCCAAACAAGGCTTCTAGGACTAGTAACTCAACCCACAGTTGTCCACCAGGCTCCATAGTGTTTTTCCAACCAAGGCTCTAGGAACTAACAACTAAACCCACAACTAAAGGAATCATGAGAATCAAACAAAAAAATCAATGGAAATAAACCCACAACACCATGGCTATCCAGGAAATGGCATGGCTAGGAAACTCCACATGCATACACCATGCATTCCAAAACTAGTGAGGAAAACATACATGCAACTCGGTACCTGCACTCATAATCTGTTGTATATATTAATCCTGATGTCATATTGCGCTTTCCTACTCTTCCTTTGCCTTCTTGCTCCAAATCACCAAGTATCCACACTCTCCAAGAGTGCTCCAAGAAAACTTCGAAGTATCCAATAGTATGAGAGAGAGAGAGAGAGAGAGAGAGAGAGAGAGAGAGAGAATAATGAGAAAGCCCCAAAAATTCACTACAAAAGCTTACCAATTGATCCTCAAAAGCCTTTTTATTAATGTGGCATCTATCTTCTTTATTTTCCATTATTTTCCTTCATTTTCCTCCTCACATGAAACCTGTGACCTTTCACCTTCCTTTTCTCCTAATTTCCATTATTTTGATAAATAAAATGTCAATTAATGCCTCATGTATTTCCAAATCCTTTGCCATTGCCTTTGCTAATTTCCTTTAGCCATAATAACTGAAATGAACACCCGCTAGGATGTTTAGCCCCACATTAAGCTTGGAATATGGGTCCCATCAACCGTGGTTATACACACACACACACACACACACACACACACACACACAAACACACACACACACACACACACACACACACACACACACACACACACACACACACATATATTTACATGGATTTTTACCAGGATTGTTATGGAACCCTCCCCCTTGGGGGAACATCGTCCTCGGTGTTCAATGACACCTGAAAACTAGAAAACTGCTAAAACAAAACATATTACCTATGGATATTTATAACACGGCTCGTTGCAGTATTTACAATGATCAACCTATTGAAAACATGACAAAATAACACATATTGGAGCTTTATAACACAACTCATTATGGTATTTACAATAACAACCACATTTTATTCAACTCGAAAATAATCATATTGTTTATGGAGCTTTATAAATCCAGCTTGATATAGTATTTACAATAATATACACATATACACATTTTCTCAACTAGAAAATAGAAGGATATGATGCTTGTATCAGCAACAAGGGAATCCAGAGGCTCACACTCCCACCCTCAAAAGTAGAAACCAGTGTTAATCATCTTGCGCTACAATCCTGCGTTATTATACCCTCAATGAACAATTACTGACTCATTGTTCCAGGGCACAATCGCAATGTGCATATGATTCCATCTATAAATGCTAATGACCAAACAAAATCCATCCCTGACCTTCCCTTCTCTACTACATAGTCCCTTGGGAAATTTGGTCACCCCTTTTGTGCAGTCCCTCACCTTCCGAATTCCGATGGCACCCCCATCTCAGGAAGTCCATCCCTTGGAAATGATTCCTCGCATCAGAAGATACAAAAACCAAGGCATATCCCTGCCTCAAAACCATCATACTAGTCATAGCATTCCCATGGAAATCAATGGACACTATTGGGTTCCAAGGTCCCACAATGGTTGTTGGGTTGAGGGGTCCTGACCCAGATTCAAAGTTTATCGTGCAACCATAAAACCCTCCAATTACTGGCCCTTTTGTCAATGACCTGCTGACGCAGATCAAAGTCTCACACAAAGCAGTTTGGGGGGGGGGGGTGCTGGAACCATGTTTCCGCACCCTGAGGAAGAAAATAATATGGTGGCCCTAAGAATATTGATTGCAGAACTTATATAGATCAGAAAAAGATGTGCACAAATACAGAATAATACTTAATACACATTACATAGATATGGTTGATTGCAGAACTTATATAGATCAGAAACAGATGTGCGCAAATACAGAATAATACTTAACAGATCTCAGAAATAGAATCGCAGATCACTTTGTTGCAGATATATCATAATAGAACCATATCTATGTAATGCCTAATCACTTAAGCATATTCATCCATGTATTCAACCATCAATATAGATTCATGAATAAATAACAAATTTACTCGTGCAGATAGAATTAAGCATAACAGAAGTAAAGTGATCTCGAAATAGAACCAATAAACGAATAACACAATGCATAACACAGTTGCTTTGCCAAAACAGTCTTTATATTAGATTCAAATAAATTCAGTACATCAGACTTTCCCTTAAACTTTACCCTTCCGTGCACACAGCGAGCGGAGTCCACACATAACTAGGACTAGGTCTCCGCGCACATAGCCAACAGGAACCTTTCTACCTTACCCAGACTGAACCTCTTACACAAGTATTACAGATGCATAAAAAAATAGATACATAACATTAATTAAGTTAAGTTACCCCTTACTTAGACTCGATCTATCTATTTATATCCAATTTAGCGCATAGATACTATGGTCTCAAACCATGGTTTGAGGCCCACAGTTTACCCTTAAACCCTTTAAAATAAAAGAGGGACTTTGACTCACCTTAAAGCCCCTTTAGCTTTCCGTGCAATGTGCATATGACAAAAATATGCAAAAATATACCCAAAAGTGTACCCCAAAGGACCCCGCTCCAACAATGGCCTTACTCCTGAAGTCTTTACTAGTATACTACTGCATGTTCCAATTCCTTTAGCTAACACTGCTAATTCCTACAATCAGTTTCAGCCACCCAACCAGACATGTTCATGCATTCCTGTATCAAGAACATAACTACCATTAGACTAAAAAAAATTGAAATAAACTCAAATCATACCTCATTGGTAGCCCATCAATACAGTACACCTGCAATTCTTCTTACTTCCTGTCACAACAAGTCAAACTATTTGTTTGATCAAATCATCATTTATAAAAATATCACATCCGTTTATCTCAAAACAAGACCATCACAGACCAAAATAATAAATCACATATACCCATCATAAACCAGAATCATAGATCACATGTAATCATCATAGACCATAATCATAAATCACATGCATAACAAAACTTAAATAAAATATTGATACTTATCCTTCATCGGTCATTACTTCTTCCTTTGTTCTTTTTGTACACACACAAGATCGTTTTCCACACCCAGAAAGCACCCAATGTCTTCCCTTCAACGATATACACATTAACATGTTGTACATCGTGACACGTATACCCATATATGACATACAACACCATACAATAGACGTACCCACACTAGCATACAACACATACACCTACACCTGATGTACAATACAACACAATACATATGCCTACACCAACATACAACACATTCACCTACACCTGGTATACAATACAACACAATACATATACAGAGTATAACACAATGAATACACATGTCACGAAACCACGAATACACCATTCACATACATAGTACCACATGCACGTAACACATCATGTACGACATGCTCACCATACCACATGTATACTAGTACCATATGCACAACATGTGCAAAATACCACCTCTACATAGTACTACATGCAAAACACGTGCACAAAATTACATGTGCATGGCACCACCTACACAACATGTACACTGCACCACTTGTACAATGTGTACATAATACCACATGTACACAACACCACATGTACGACATGTACATGACACCACTTGTACACAATGCCACATGCACGTCATGTACACAACACCACCTGCACATAGCACCATATGTACAACATGTACACAGCACCACATGCAAACAACACCATATTTCCAATAATTCACACAACACCATATGTATATAGCACCATATGTAGAACACGCACACAACACCATATGTACATAGCACCACATATTCAACATGTACATAACACCATACGTACATAGCACCACATATCCAACATGTGCACAACACCATATGCACACAAATCTGCATATCCAACATGCACAAAAATTGATATGCACACAACACCGCATATCCAACATGTACATACCACCATCTATACCTAGCACTTCATATGCAATATACACACAACACCATATATACAACAGGCATACAACATCATATGTACACAATACTACATATGCAACATTACACATCACCCTAGGTACAATCATTGAATATGCAACATGCACAACATATACACAACAGTAGTACTGCACATCCATAGACCACATATTGACCCCACGAGCAACATTGCTTCTAGTGTATTTCCATTATCCATGCTTATCCTAGTATGTCACATATCACAATGCTTTCACTTCGGTGATGTACCCCTCATCATTACCTGTCCATAACATAAACATAGGCATAGTAAAATCATATAATATCAAATCGTACCCACATGATACTGACCTCATAGATTTTTCAGGGTTACTCTTCCCACTCGATTCTTCATAAGACCAAGAACCTCTTCATGCCATTCACATGCATAAGCAATTATTCCTCCACAATAATGATCCTTGAAAAACCCTGTCATACATTGAAATAGATGCGTACTTCCATACATACATATAATAATTAGCATAAAACTATCATGATCTTATCAGAAAATGACATACATACACACATATATACATATAAACATTTAGCATCAAACAACCATGATCCATGATGACCTTGTCAGACATGTCATACACACATACATACAGGTATATACATATAAACATTGGCGTAATCATGATCACAACATAATTACCAAATATCATAAGGTCAAGGTTAGAATAAATTCCATTATTCATGCACAACATGCAAAACCAGGAGAAAAACCGTTCCCAACATAGCCAAGGCATCTAATGCCTCAAATCCATTTACTTTACCTTTCTCATCTTTGTACTATCATTGCCCATTTACCACAAAGGACCCAACCAGTCCAACCGACTGTCATATTCTTACCTTCCGTTGTGCTTACTCATGCACTAAGCTCCATTAACTTTCCTCCTTCCCAAACCAATTCCCAAGACTCAAAACATAAAAGGAAAGAACAAGAGAAAGAAATAAGAATACTATGAAAAACCAAAAGAAATATGACACCGCAACAAAGTGGCAATACCTTGCACTATTAATAACAAAAGTACAAATCAAGAGAAAACAATTCATAAAATACTGAAAGAAAAAGACTAGCAACATACTACCATAACCACATAATTGTCAATGCATAAATAAACATAACAAAAAGCTAGTTACCTCACCTTGTTGGGCCTATCACGCTACCTTGTAACTGAACACACACATATCAATCACGTGTTCCAAATACTAATACAACATATCTATTAATTCAAAATCAACTTTTACCAATAATAACAACCATGTCATAATAAAAAATAATCTCACATTCATTGGTCATAATACATAAAATTTACAACTATCACCTACTTGCACTCAAGTACATATCAATTGTCTCAACACATATTGCGTTATTACAACCATCTTAAGACCAAATCATTTCTTCATGCAATATTATAGACACATGCTCATATCATGCAATTAATAAAACATTCAAACAATTTGAAAACATATCATGTTAAATCAATAAACTAGATGATGTAATAGACACCAAAGCACACAAACACCAAATAGACAACATAATCAAACATTCAGGTACAAAGTAGAAGAAATAAGAAACATGATACCTTAACATATCTCATGGGAGGCTATTTTGTCTGCACAATCAATCTAGATTAGCACGATATAACTTCACAACATATAAACCCAATCATAAATACGTTCATGATATCCATAACATTATCTAGCTAACATGTTCACATCATAAGCCCATAAACAATTGTCATTCATGCATGAAAATCACATAGGCATATTTAGTCTAGATTAATACAACACAATGTCACAAATAATTCAACTCATACCTGAATTTCATAACCCTAACCATCTACCTAGGCCAATTCGATTTAGCATGATAAAATCAATCAAGATATTAATTCTATAACCCTAATCATCAAGTTAACTAAAATATAACAACAATAAGTCAATAAACAACATCCTCATCGACAACATGTAACCTAATCATCAAGCTAACTATCATACAACAACAACAAGTTAACCTATAACATCCTCATCAACAACATATAAGTTATCTAACATAAAACAACAATAGTAATGCATACCACTGCAGGTTGCTATCATTCATGATTGATTATCTGACACATGTACATATAACCACACTCATCAACTAGAATTTATAATATCTGTAACCATAACATCAATAGAATGAAAGGAATTTTCATAACCATAATGCATATCACTACGTTGATGATTAGGTGCTCAGTGTTAAGCTCACAATGGAAGTGCTTAGAATTGATTGGAAACTAAACGATAACAAAGAGCTCGTCGCCAGGAATATGGCGCAATTCGTTTCATTGAAAAATGACTCCGGATGAGGAACATAGGGCGTGTTGTTCATTTTCCTAAACAACTAAAAAAATTGTGGAAGTGAGAGAATGGTGACGTGGCAGCCTAGTCAGAAAAAAATGGATATTCTGGGAATATTCTGTCATTTTCGCCCAATGAAATTATTACAAGTGTCAATGCAAGATTCGTTGGAAAGTTGGGAAGGTGAATTCTTTTTATCCTAAGGTCGAAATCATTTTGTATAAGGTGAATTTTTTTAATTATATGGTTGAAATAGTCCAACCAGAGGTGAACACGTGGTGCAGCCAGGGGTCGTCGCATTCCCCCTCTAGTGGACCAAGATATGGCCGAATTTCATTGTTCTAAGGTTGATTTTTCAACATATCAAAGATCTGTTACATATATAATTTGTGGAGCAAAATTATTTCCAGAAGGGCGAAGGTTGAGGCTCGACCACGCGACCTCCCCCAAACAACGTTCCCTCAATACCATCATACCAAAACTTTAGATATTAATAGCTATGGGTTGCATCTTATATTTATTATGATAAGGTTCATCCGTTGGGGGTAAGGAGGGGGGCTGTCGCGCGGTCCAGCCCCCTCACCATAGAACCAATGGCGAAGACCGTGGCAGAGCGCTTAAAGTTAATGTGGGTTTAAATTAACCCGAAAAAAGTGTTTATGCACTAATCCTTATGTTAATATGGATTTCATAAATTGTGCCATTAGCGCATTTAATTTTCACTTATCCATTAGTTAAGCCATACTTAACTTTAATTAAACCTGAGTTTAATTCGGTGGAGAGTTTTGCGGAGTCTGCCAATTTCGGCAGATCTCCAGAATTGGCAGCCCTAACTGGATTTTTCCTAGGCCAAACTGTTTTTTCCATAAATTTTGCAAAATCCAGCCAAATTGGGTGAAAGAAGAGTCTATTCTGGATTATTTGGAAATTTTGAACACATTGAAGCAAGTTTCAGATGCAGTAGATGATTGTAAACAACACTTTTTTCCATTTTGAGCTAATACAAAGGCCCAAACCATGGAAGCTGGACCAAGGAGATGTAGCCCAGGAGGGGTGAACTCCTTCCTCAAAATATTGTGTTAATGGATCATTTTTATGGTTTGTTGTACATTTTATTGTTGTTGTTCAACGTTATGTTTTAATTTTTTTATTCTCATGAATTTAACATAAAATTCAGTACATTTACCTGTTTAACACTCACAAACACCTCAAGAAACCTATGCACATGAAACAAAATATCAAAAAATTATTTATAATTGTGAAGATTAAATTAGCACAACAAAACTAACATTCAGATTCAGATCAAGGTGGTATCATAGCAAAGGTTGCAAAGGTTATTTGCTTGATTTTCTTGAGTTTTTTGTAGGTAGGGTTTTAATGGTTGAAAATTTGTAATGCTTACAAGGTTGAAGTTGTAGAGAGGAGAAGGGAAAATGTTGGTTGCTAGTCCCGAGGTTAGGACCAGAAGAGGGAGAACCACAAGGGCACCATCTCCAGCCAAAGTTTCACTCATGGCTGCACTTTAAGCACCTCAAGTTTTATCTCTAAATGAGATTTAAGAGGTACAAGTTGCACCAGAAGCTGAGATTGAATCCATAGCCATCATGTCAGGTGTGGGAGAGATTGAAGGAATTTCAGAATAGGAAGCATACAAGAAGGATTTCTATGAACTAACTGAAGGGTTATGATCCTCTTTGAAGAGAGGGAAAATAAGTATGAAGAGAGGGATTCAAAGGGAAGTGGAGGAAATCCTCCTCCATCTCCACCATATTCATCATCATCCTCATCATCACCATCATCATCATCTTCCACTTCCACAACCAAAACTACCCATACTCACTCAAAAGCCACAAAAGGAAAAAATCCCTTACTCAAACTTGATGTCAAATTTGAGCTTCCAATGTATAATGGCGAGGTAAATGCAGAGAGGCTGGATAATTGGATTCGTCAATTGGAGGTTTATTGCAGAATTTAAAACCTTGAAGAAGATGACATAAAGATTCAATTGGCTTCCCTGAGGATGGAGGGATCAACACTTGTATGGTGGCAAGCAATGACTCAAGAAGAGATTAAAAACCACGGTAAGATCTCAATTTCTTGGTCAAGTTTTATCGCTGCCAAAAAAGGAAATTTTATCCTCTAGATTACATGAAAAAGCCATTATGGACTGGCAGAATTTTAGACAATTGAAAGGGAAAAGTGTGCAAGATTATACTTATGAATTTAGGAGAAGAGCCCTTATTTTGGGTATTAATTTGTATTCTCAAGAAACTTTGTTAAATTATATTGGGGGTTTTCACAGTTACCTTAAGCACACTATTCTCACGTTCAATCCCACAAACTTAGATGAGGTTTTCATTCAAGCCACACATTTAGAAGCAAGAGGGAAATAGGGTATAGATGAGAAAAGTGATAGTTTCCTTGAGTATGAGGGTAAAGGAAAGGGGAATTTTAATGGAAGAGGAAAGATAAATAGCTCTATCAAAAGAGTGAAATAGAAACTCACGTGTAAATTTTTTTAAAATAATGTCCATGATGAAGACCATTGTTGGCAAATTCATCTAGAGTTGAAGCCAAAGAAACTAAAAGCCAAAGAAAATGGGAAAACGGTTGTTATCATTGAACGTGACTTAGGTTCAGATTCAGGAGATGAAAACAAGATTACAACAATGGGTTTGAAAGGTAAAAACATAAAAATCCCTAGTTCTTCAAGTTGTTCCAATGTTACTCATGATGAAGATACAAGAATTGAACTCTTTCATATTAGAGTTGTTTCTAAACATACCAAGATAGACACACTATTTGATAGTGGTTCTCAAGCTAATTTGATTTCCGAAGACTTAGTTAAGAAGCTAAAACTTGAAACTGTTATACATCCAAGACCTTATCCTTTAGGTTGGATATGAAAGAATGAAAATTTTTAGGTAACAAGGAAGTGCATACTAAGGTTTTCCATCCATTCAAATTTTCTTGATGAAGTTGAACTTGATGTAGTATCGCTTGAGATTTCAGGTATTCTTTTGGGAAGTCCTTATATTTATGATAGGAAAGATGTATTCCATCTCCATGAGAATAAGTATCACTTGTTTAAAGATGGAATTGAGTACATAGTTAGGGCGCATAAGAAGAAGACAAGTTTGTCTCTTATACATGCAGGAAAAATGAAGAGAATAGTGAATTAAAGTCAAAATTTAACTTCGTTAATGATCAAACATAGAGATTTTTTGAATAAGACCTTTCAAAAATATGCATAGAATGAAAAAATTGATTTCAATGATGTTTCTTATGCTTGTAATGAGATGTTTCACAACTCTAATAGGTTCCCTTTGAAAGGAGGTAAACAAGATGTGAAATATTTGCAGTAGTAAACATCAGTGTTGAGTAGTGTTGGAAACAAGATGTCAGTTTAAGAGAGTGAAAAATTCAAAGAGAAAGTGCCAAAGCAATTTGACAAAGAAGGCATAGGCTCCACAAGTGCTTGTTTTTGGTTTCCAAAGGGTACATGGCAATGGCGAAAATACTTGGTCAAAATTCGATGCAAGTACAAATCAAGATCAGGTAAGAATCGCCATGACAACAATGTGTGAAAACTTTGTTTGATTGATGACTGACGTGGGAAAAACTTTGTTTCTACAAGAACATCTTGCTGCTCTGAAAATTAAGGGAAATTGCAGCATGGTGGTGTCTACAATTGCAAGAGAGGGTCTCAAGATTCAAGGAAAAAGCTTATTTTTTGTGAAAATCTCAAGTTGATGAAAATGGGAAAATTTCAGTGGATTGAGACTCGAAGGGTGAGGGAATTGTACTCTCATCCACATTATCATTAATCAAAGATCTTTTGGGGTCCAAAATTTTGAAATTTGCAACAAGAAACAGTGAAATTGGCATCTAGAAACAACATGACAACACACACACTAGTGTGGGACCACATGTCACAGAGTGATGGGTCCAAGTGATACATTAGTGCGCAATCCAATTTATTTAATAAAATGTGTCTAATTTAATTTTCCCTTAATTAAATTGGACAATAAATTGTAATGTTATCTCATAAACACTTGTAATAGTTAACTAAGTGTGATAGACTCAGACTTCAGTTAGCTCATGAATTTCGAGTTAAGGGTGGTTGGTGAGGCCTGCATAGTGATTCGATTAGTTTTTGCGTCCAAGTTGCAGTTAGTGCATTATTTTAATGCATGAGAAATCAGTTAACTCAATTAAGTGAGTTATAGTCAGTCTAACTAGTTGTAACTGATTGTTGCACTAGTGAGAGGTCAAGTGAATTAAATCATATTTAATTCACATGTAGTGATCTGTCAAGTGATTGATGATTTACTATTAATAGTTTCATGCATGTCAGTTCCAGTGGAGACCCAGTTGAGACAAAGGTTAAAGGGAAGTTGACTATTAGTTGTATTTTTAGCAAACTTCCCAGATGCGGTTAAAACACCATAGGATTTCCCATGATACTTGCGCAGTTGAGAAAGTCTGAAATTCCTAAAGAATAGGGATTTCATTCCACATGAATTGCGTAAGAAACACAATATTTTTAGAGGTAGGAAATTGGCTAAGTGTTGGTCGATTTTGTTCGGGTCAGTGTGAGACAGTTGTGAGAGTGCAGGGGACTCTTGTGAGAAGAGTTCATTGTAATTGTTTCATGATTCCATGATGAATATACAATAGAATATAGAGGGGTTTTGAGCAGCAAGCTTTCCCCAGGAAAATATTTGTGCTGTGGTTTTATTTTCTTCTTTCTTTACTTATTGCGATTGGTGATTGTGTTTATTTTCTGCAATTTATTTGTAGAAGGATCCAGTATCTAGCTTTAGTACATTGCTTGATCAGATTGAATCCATTGATATACATATGTTTGTATAATTTCTACACAAAAGGCTTCTAGTGGGGATGAAGAATCAGGTGCTCAGTGTTAAGCTCAAAATTGAAGTGCTTAGAATTGATTGGAAATTGAACGACATCGAAGATCTTGTCGCAAGGAATCCAGCGCAATTCGTTTCATCGAAAACCGACTCTGGATGAGGAAGATAGGGCCTGTTATTTGTTTTCCTAAACAGCTAAAAAATTTGCAGACGTGATAGAATAGTGACATGGAAGCCTAGTCAGAAAAAAAGGGATATTCTGGTAATATTCTGTCATTTTTACCTAATGACACTATGACAAGTGTCACTGCAGAATTCGTTGGAAGTTGGAAACATGAATTTTTGTAATCCTAAGGTAGAAATAATTTTGTATTGTTAGTCATCAGTAATTTTTACCATCTTTAGATGACTATAGATTGGTTTTAGATTTCTAAAAACAAAATTCCCTGAATATTGTGATTTTTAGAAATCTCATTGCCTTCATTATCCTTATAGGAAAATTTTCACTATTCTATCAACCTTGCCATTTCATGGTCACCCTACCACTCCTTAAAAGCTCCTTATGGGCTTGTGCCACCCATCTCCATCCTTTTTCCTACCTATGACCTCATCACTATGTTTTTTTCCTTGCCCATAACTCCACTTTACATCTAGGGTTACCTATAAGCCTATTCCTTCCCATATTCACCAGGTTCCTCAAGCATTGATGGTCTCAATAGTATCTCTATAGGCTCCTTAGATAAATCAAGTACATTTGATTTTTGATCTTCAATACACCACTTTTTGAATACTCTGTTTTTACACTTGAAGACTCCAAGCCAATTTTCTATCAAAGACAAGGTCAAAGAATCCTCCCACTAGGTCAATTAGGGTTTCATATGTTCCAAGGTAAATCATTGATGTTTCAGACACTGTTTTTCTTTGTTAGAATTTGTTTAAGAGGTATTGGAATGTTGATACATGGTCACTCAAGAAAATATCTAAAGTCTCCAAAGAAGATTGCCTTGTCAAATTCAAGTTCTGCAAAAGGTAAATGTAACTTGACATTTCTGCAGGAGTGTTAAGAGGTCCATAAATAGAAGAAATTGATAAGGTAAATGGTATGTTCCTAAAGGAATACAGGAAGCACTTGTTCTTGTACAGAATCAAGGTGTTTTGAGCTTAATGAACCAAGCAGTGATCAAATGCAGAAATGACCATGGAGGAGGTACACCAAAAACCAAACATGAAGAAAAGTCTTTCAGAGATTATTGATGAAATAGGGAAAAGGGTGAGGTGAACTGGACAGAAATGAATGAACTTAAAAGGGCTATAGAGAACTTAGAAGAAAACACTGATAATTGTTTTCAAGCACTCCATACACCTAGGGTTTTTGGAAGATGGTTAGAAAAGGTGAAATGATAAGTTGAACTCCATGATGACAGCAAAGGGATTCTGAAGATGTCATTGTTTGATCAAATTCCATACTTGTAAAAATGTGTTTGTCATGCAAAAATGATCAAAATATGGTTTGAGCTCCATGGTGCAGGTAAAGGAAGATTTTGGAAGTGTTACTTTGTGTTTGAACTTTGAATCCCAAAGATGCCAAAATGAACATGTCAAATATTCAGGAACAAAAAGAGGGTCAAAATCATCATTTTAGCAAACTTGCATACAAACAGTGTAAAAAGGTTAGTCAGAGAAGGTAATAAGTTGAGTTAGAACTCATGATGGAAATGAGAGAAGATGTTGAAGCTGCTATTATGTAAAGATTCCAAACTTGTAAAAAATGAATTATCATGCCTAAATGATCAAATGATGAATTGAATTTCATGGTGCAGACAGAAGAGGATTTTGGGGTTGCTGTTGTGTCAAAATAAACATATCAAGCCTCCAGGATCAAAAGAGAGCAAGTTTCATAACCCAAGAAAACCTTCAGAGCAACGGTGTAAAGAACATCAGTGAAATTGAGCAAAGAGAAGAATGAGCTTCATGATTTAAGTCACCTGCAAAGCAAAAAGGTCAGAGAGTTAGTGAGAAATGAAAAAAGTAAAAAAAGTTTAAGACATTAGGAAATGGGTTTGAAAAGATTAAATTTAAAATCCCAAGCTTATAAAAGGTCATTTTTTTTCATATGACTCATTGTTCACTTGAAAAAGGTTGGAAGAATTCAAGAGAGAAGAAATCTTGAGTTTCTAGTCAAATTGGGAAAAATTTTTGTGGCGTTGTGCGCTCAAGTTGGCGTTGCACACCTGGAGTCGGGCGCTACGCCCTTGGTGAAAAAATCTCATGCAAATTACATTGCATTACGCGCCCAGCAAGGCGTTGCGCCTTTGCTCGAATCGACCCACAGTGTGCCTTAGGCGCTGTGCCCTTGGCCTAGGTGTTGTGTGCTTGGCCAGGAAGGCTTCTAAGCCCTACAAACACTGAAATCAACTCAAAACACCTTACAAATTCCTAAAAGGTCCTCCAAAGCGATGCTAAATGATAAGTGGATGCCTTTAGCCCTTCCTCAAAGCATTTTGATGGTTTGAAAATTAAAAATAATTTGAAGACCTAAGAACAAACCCTAGATTTGAACTTAAAACCATTGTTTAACCTTTCTTCATCTGCTTATAAAGAGAGTCGGTGACAAATAGAGGGTTACATTATTGGAGTTTTCCCATTCACCTGAGCTGTCCCTAAACTCCATTTCCTTCATAAGCTCTGTCCCTTACACTGCAAATAGATTCACCTTACATCACCCTCTTTCATTTCAAATTGACATAAATGTAGGGTGTGTCAAAGAAGAGTTTTTACAAATCAGCTGAGGTTGTCATTGGGTTTTTGCCTCTCACTTAGCCTAATATACATATACCTATGCACTCACTCATATCATTCAAAAGTATACTGCTATTCCATCATACCCTCCTTCATATCAGTTTCACATCAAGTGCTAGGGTTTTCAAAGGCAGAGTGGTCAAAATGTCAGAAAGAGAGGACAGTGGTAGTGAAGGAGAAGGTCAAATGCCAAGGAGGCATGAATATAAAGGTGGGAAGATAAACAGGTTTGAACCACTAAACACAATAGAGCTAAATGCATCTCCCTTAACTGTCTCCTGCTTCCAAAATGTAGGCTGCTATGAATGTACAACAGGTGCAAAACCACACTGAGCTAACTAGGTTATTCATCATTAAATTGCATGACAAACAAGTTAGTCTTGCAGGGGTAAATTTTGAGCTATCTACAAATGCTATTGCCAATGCCACAGGCATACCTAGTGTAGGGGAGAAATTTTTCAAGCAGGCTAGTCTTGACATAAGCTGCTATGAGCAATATTTTAAACCTAGGTACAAAGACTAAAATAAATCCATCTTTCCTTTCTCTCATTTGCTGGAGAGATATGCACCTATGATGAGGATCATTATGAAGTATTTTACATGTGAGGGAAGGTTCTCCAGGCTTTACTCCTATCACATTAGGCTTCTTATGCATTTTACCAGGGTGAGGATGCTGCACCTACCCTATTACCTCTACCGAAGCATTGACAAAATGTCCTATATTGTACAGAATAGATATTTCCCTCAGCAGATGCAAAGCCTCTTCCACCATTCACTGATTAAGATGGTTCTTATGCATTAATTGAAACATAAGGGCATTCCATGGGAGACCTTCATTACCAATTAGGTTTTCACTAATCCACAAGATCATCCTCAACAAGATATACCCTAATCTTCTCAGCCTCCCATCCCTACTCCTCCATCACCTCCTGTTGATCATGTTTCACCATCCAAACATATTCCTTCACCTCAGGACAATCCTCCCTCACCACTTCCTCAAAATCCCTCACCTTCATCTCATGATACTAGTTTATCTAATAAAGGGGGAGATAACAATGAAGATTCAAGCAAGGAAGAAGGAAACAGTGAATCAGAAACCAATGATGAATCAAGCAATGAAGAAGAAGGAAATGAGGAGGCAGATATTAGTGAAGATGAGGAAAATGAAGTAGAAAGCAGCAAAAATGATGATGGTGATGATGATAGCAGTGGTGATGAGAGAAAAGAAGAAATAAGTAAGGCAAAAAAAAGTTAGGCTAATGTCAGTGAAGAAGAAATAAAATAAGAGGATATCAGTGAAGAAGATGTCAATGAGGGAAATTACAATGAGCAATCAAATGTCAATGAGGGAGAGGGCAATGAGAAATCAAGTAGTGAAGAAGATTCCAATGAGTCTGAAAATAGTAAGGCACATAGCAATGATGAGGATAGCAGTCATAAGAGCAGTCATGAAAGAAGAAATAATGATGATGATTATGATGGCAGTGGAACAAAAAGCCATGATGGCAGTGAGGCAAATAGTGATGAAGCACCTAGCAGTAAGGATAAGGAAAATGAGGTTGATGTCAATGAGGCTGATGTCAATAATGCAGAAAGCAACAAGGAAATAAGCCATGATAGCAGTGGGTTAGAGAGCAGTAAAGAGCACAGTGAAGCTCACAACAGTAAGGCAAACAACAGTGAAGAAGAAGGAAATGAGGAGGCAGATATCAATGAGGTAGAGAGCATTGAAGCAGAAGGCAGTGATGATGTTGACAGTGATAATGACAGCAAAGATGACAGTGGGTCAAAAAGCTCTGATAACAGTGATGAGGCACAAATCAGTGGATCAAATGAGGTCAATGAGGCAGAAAGAAACAGTGCTGATAAGAGCCCTAAGGATAGTGAGGATACAATTGATGATAGTAGTCATGATGAAAAAAATAGTGGAGCCACTGAAATGATCAAAATTGAACCTTTTTCTTTGACCTACCAAAGGGGAAATATGCATGTTTTTGTTGCCCTTAAGAGGCAAGGGGTCGTGCCTTACACATCAACCAAGCAGATTAACAAAGGTAAGGAGAAGGTTGAAGAGCAAGTCATTATTGAGAAAAAGGATGATCGTGAGACTGAAAAAGAGTTCCAACTCATTCACCTTGACAGTGATGATGATAATGAGGCAAGGATCTCAAGCATGTTGCTCAAAATAAAAGATGCCCAAATTAAAGATTTGCAATCCAAGCTAGGTAGGGCTAGGAATGTGATTCACTATTATGAGGTTGAAAACAAGTATCTGGAGGCGCATAATGCTATCTATGAGATCAGAGATATCAGAGCTCAGAAAGAGGCTGCAAAGACAAGGGCAAACCTAGAAGAGGTCTTGGGAACTCCTGATGATACTGAAGAAGAGGAAGAGTAGCTTCCTAGGAAGAGGCCAAGGACAATTGGCTTGAAGAAGGCCTTAGCCAAGGAGAAGGAGCAAGAGACAACATTGGCAGAGCATCTCACTCCAAGTGAGTTGATTACCATGTAAATTGAATATGATCAGGAACCTTGGCTAGAGAGGGCTAATATACACCTAGAGGATCAACTTGAGTGGAAAAAAAGGGACCTTGACCTTCAGAACAAAATGGCAAGGCATTATGCCTTTAAGAAACCAAATTGCAAGGGCCAAGCTGAAAAGAGCCCTTGAAAAGATTCAAGCCCTCAAGGAGGAAAAAGCCAAAGGAAACCTTGAAATCCTTGCTGATGCATCCGTATAGGCATCCCAAACATAATTAGCAAGGCAAATTCAAATTTTGGAAAATTTTGTAAATTTTGGTTTTTGATTGTTTTGAAGTGCCAAGGGCGCAGTGCCACTAGCTTTGAGCTCTTTTTTGGGGAACTCAATGAAGGAATGGTTTAAATTTTTGTGTTCATTAGACCAAGGAAATCACTCTTACAAAATTTCAGATCATTTGGAGCAAAAATGGTCCTCCAAAAGTGCCACAAACACTCAAAAAATCACCTTTCTGTCCTATTTTCAGAGTTGGTGCTGCACCCCGAGCAGTCTTGGGAGATTAAGTTTTTTAGAAGTTAAATGAAGTCCAATCAGAAAAATAAGTGCATTTTTGGAAAGTATACCATACAAGCTTTCCAATGAGCTATCATGGAGCTCATTTGGACACTTGGAAGGCCTCCAAATCTTGGTCACAAAACATGCAATTTTTCTGGTGCAGGCACTGCGCCCTTGCCTGCAAAGTTAACAAAAGACACAAATTTATTGAAAAAAGATATTTTTGAGGACTTTCAAGGAAAATCACTCCTATTTAGCTCAGAATTTATGTTTGAAGTTATTTTTCATTTATTAACTTAGATATTTTGTGCCTTGGGCCTTGCATGGTATCATAGGACAAATTTGACATTTATGAGTAGTTAATGGTTTCTAAAACCCTAGTTAGGGTTTTGGTCCTCTTTTCTAGTTAAATAATGCATTGAGGCCTCATTGTACATGTTGGTTGATTATTGAGAAGAATATCATAGACTTGAAGATTGAGGAGAAAATGGCTTTGGATTTTGTAGATTCCTTGATGTACATGACAATGGAGCAAGCTCATTTGTAGGATTCATGAACATAGTTAATGGTGATGTTTTTCTTATTTAGTGCTTGTTTTATTATGTTATCATTTTGTTTCATTTTTCTCATGCAGTAGGATAGAAATTTTAGGCTAAGAGATGTTGTTTAGAGGCACCTTAGCTCTACTGCTTTCTATTTCTTTTATGTTTTCCTCTGCTAGGTCATATTAGAGAATCCTTAAATGCTCTCTAGTTCCACTTATGCTTGTTTATCTTAAAGATGATTTAATGGAGCCAATGTCAAAGTATTTTATGGTTAGCCCTGCTCTTTTATGTAACTTAAAAATTGTTTTTGAGATCTTTGCTTTGAAGTATTTCTATTTAGGGTTTGGTCAAAGAAGCTTATGGTATGCCCTGTCTTTGGTTATTTCTTTATGTTTAGTAATTTTAAAGGCCATTCTTGTTAAAGTATTTGTTGAAGGATTCTTAACTTTCCTTTTGCACCTACTATTTTCACTTCATTCACATAAGCTCTTAGATCCATTTGGCTTTGTTAGACTTGCCCTATGATATACCCTTGACCTATTGTAGTAATTTTCAAGACCTTTTGCAAAATCCATAGCCCAATGGTTTAAACCTCTCTTACTCTATATTTTCCGCTTGATAACCTACCCAAAAAAATAAACAAACAAACAAACCCTAATCCTTATAACTAGCTTAAAATCAAAACCCTAAATTCATACAAAGTTACATCTTTCACACAAGTATAACGAGAGCCCTCTCTGAGTCCAGGAAGGCTAGGTCCTAGGACTCCAAAGACTGGTTTGATGTTACCCTTGTACATTTGGACTTGCCAATCTGACAAATTACGAGGACCTAACATGTATGAGGTGAATTTTTAATTATTATATGATTGAAATAGTCCAACCAGAGGCGGACATGTGGTGCAGCTAGGGGCTACCACGTGCCCCCTCTGGTGGACCAAGGTATGGCTAAATTTAATTCTTCTAAGGTCGAATTTTCAACATATCAAAGTTCTGTTACATATATAATTTATGGAGAAAAATTATTGGCATAAGGGCTAAGGTCAGGGCTCAACCCCGCGACCTCCCCCAAACAACACACCCTCAATACCATAATACCACAACTTTAGCTATTAATAGCTATGGGCCAAGACTTATATTTATTATGATAGGGTTCATCTGGTGGGGTTAATGAGGGGGCCAGGCCCCTCACCATAGAACCACTTGCAAAGATCATGTCAAAGCACTTAAATTTTAATTGCGGAGATTAAATTTAATGCAGGTTTAAATTAACCCTAAACAAATGTTTATGCATTAATCTTTATGTTAATGTGGATTTCATAAATTGCGCCATTAGCACTTTTAATCCGCACTTATCCATTAGTTAAAACATACTTAAATTTAATTAAACCCGAGTTTAATTCGATGGAGAGTTTGGCGGAGTCCTTAAATTTCATCGGATCTCCAAAATTAGCGGCCCTAACTCAATTTTTCTCTAGATTTAGTGGAGTTTTCCTAGGCCAAACTGTTTTTGCCATAACTTTTGCAAAATTTGACCAAATTGGGTGAAAGAAGAGTCTATTCTGGATTATTTGGACATTCTAAACACATTGAAGCAGGTTTCAGGAGTAGTAGATGATTTTAAATAGCATGTTTTTCCATTTTTAGCTAATACAAAGGCCCAAGCCATGGAAGCTAGACCAAAGAGATGTAGCCTAGGAGGGGTGAAATCCTTCATAAAAATACCATGTTAATGGATCATTTAGATGGTTTGATGTACATTTTATTTTTTTTGTTCAAAATTATGTTTAATTTTTTTATGCTCATGAATCTAACATAAAATTCAATACATTTACGTGTTTAACACTCACTAACACCTGAATAAACCTATGCACATGAAGCAAAATATCAACAAATTATTTATAATTCTGAAGATGAAATTAACACAACAAAACTAACATTAAGATTCAGATAAGCTGATGAACTATCATTTGTCACACATGTAACCACAATAACAATAGAATTACAAACATATAAGTAATGCTAATTCTTACAACAACCATGAATGCCATACATCCATGCCAGGCATACAAACTTGTATGACGATCTGCTCTTACCTCGAGGTCCAATGCTGCAACTTCTCTTCGATGGTCTGTATATCCTACTCTATCTTAGCCAACACATTATCATCATAACATACCAATATCAAAATGATGACCTAATTGCATACAATGACCTTATGCATAACAACCTCACTCAAACCAATGCAAACTTGACCACATGCACCCACTTGACATATATATGCAATTATGAACGACCAATGCATGTTCAACATATTGCATCACATACTAGCAAGCATACACGAAAAACAAACAAGCATGACCAATATGTGACCTAGCATAAACAAGCAATGCATACATTACATGTACCAACATGTAGTCAAGTGTGCACGGAAAATACATGAGAAAGAACACATAACCAATCATACACTCATGAAAACATGTTGACAACAACACCATCATAACTTCCATGGCGACACCACTGCCACCATGGCCAACACAACATAGACACAACAAGCACATATAAACCACAATCATAATAAACACATATGTAATCAAAATAAATGCATGATCAACACACCACCCATCCAGTCTGAGAGTTGAACCATGCTCGGATACCACTCTGTAACACCCTTTTCCCACATCTACCCAAGTAACCGTCCAACAGAGGTAAACATGTGATGAGAGTCTACTAATATGAGATTCAACCTCCTGTATGACCTTAAGGAAGTGGAACCAACGGAAACACGACAAACATACCTTACACAACATCAACAACACCACTAGGAGGTAACCCAACCTCCCACACCCCTGAACCCTAGGGGGAAACTTATTTTTTACCCTTTTGAGCCTTACCCATGGGAATTTAAGGGCAAGGGAGTAGATAGAAGCCTATAGCCATGGGCATGCCAAGGAAATATCATGGCCAGGAACCCAAAAAGTTATTTATGTGCCTACAACTCCAGGATTTGTGCCACCTTTTTAGCCCCAGAGCCCAGGTCACTACCCAAAACTTCATGAAACTTTAGGAGAGGATAAATAACATTAAAAAAAAGGTAAATAAGTATTAACATCATCAATAAATTATCTAAACTCCTCCCATCCATGACAATAATTCCATCAAACACGTCACAAACATTGCATCTACAGGTATAAAAAGCATATTTAAACATGGGGGTCTCTAACTTATATGATAATAGCTAAGAAGTATTTCTCCCCTACATCATAAGATACAATATAGTCTATTTGACCATAGATACATTTTGTATTCATTTAGAGGTAAAAACATGGATATATCCATACATCATCACTGATCGAATACATGCTTATAACCAGCACAATAACAATAGAAATACAATGGATATAACAACAATAAAATCCATACATAAACTAGTACATTTTCATACTGAATACCAGAGGAATGAGCTCTTCATTATTGAATGTAAAAACCAGCTAGAGATGGGACTTCCATGTTCCACCCAACCATATATTGGCTAAGGTAAGTCACACTTCAGCCAATCATTCCCATGCCATATTCCGAGCATGAATATGGGACATTATCAAACACATCAATCAATACCAAACCAGCACTCCAGATACCAAACCATCTCCACCATAAATCAGTGATTCCACCTCATGGTCAGACATCACTAAACATCACTGATTGGTCTCCATTGGATATTCTCTAGGGCTCTAGAGTTTTTGTTCGAACTAGGACTTCTAGGACTAGTAACTCAACCCCAACTGTTACAGGAAGTCCTAAAAACCTAGAGGTTTATTTAAAAAATTATTACAGGATTGCAGTGTCTCGGGGTAGCGGGACCTTGAGAACCCCGGAAGGCTCTAAACCTTGGAGTTTTATTTAAAAGGTGGATGGGAATGGTAAGGAATTGGGCTAGAAGGGGACAAAATTTGATGGTCTGACGGTTGACAAAACTAATAACATAAATTGAAAAAATATGAAAACCTTAAGAAATTTCAATGGAGTGTCGGGTAAATAGTTGTAGAAGACAAAAATATTGTTGGAAGTTTACAATGTGGTCAAATGAGGAAAGGCACACTTAGGTCAAGTTTTTTTCGGTGGTTTGATGTGTTTTATGACCAAGGGCCTTCAAGCTTCTAATAAATCAAATCCACTGCGTGCAAGCACTTTAAAAGAGCACGGGGCCAAATCAAAGGAAAGGTGCCAAGGATAGTGCAGCCTAGTAGGTCAGTACCTTGAAGATCGGTATCTCGTATCTCCTATGAAATTGTATTTGAGAAAATATACAGGTACCAAGGCTTACGGGATCCAATGTTCTAGAACATATGTTTGAAGGATGTATGAGTCGGTAGTCGATAGTAAATTTTCACAGAGAGGTTGGTGCCATTTGATGAATGGTGACTGTAAATTTTGTCCCGAGTTTAAGAAAGCCTCCTATGATAATTAATTGTACACCATGGGGAGATAAATGAATAGAATGGATATAGGACATGATAGCAGTAAACCTATGGGCTCTGACAAATTGGTGTAGCTCCTGTGTTGGAACGAGGCTCCCTAAGCTGTGTTTTTGGTATAATTTGTAATAGCTGGTCTTGTGAAGGGGTTTTGGGGCGGGTTAAAGCCCCAAAGTTTTGTAATGGGTTAAAGGGTAAATCTAGGGTCCGCAAACCATGGTTTGCGAACCATAGGATAGCACGGGTTGCGATGATATAAATATATAGATAGTTGGGTCTAGGAGGTAACGAAGAGCAAGATTGATGCTACATGCGAATTTTTGAGATCTGTTTTAGGTAGTTTTGGGTAAGGACTCCTGTTGGTTGTGTGCACAGAGATCCTCAGTCCTGCTATGTGCGGATCCTGCTGGCTATGTGCGGGGGCTTTGTTTTGTGTTGTAATTGGGTTTTTGGATATGAACGAATGCATAATATATTTGAAGCATATTTATGATATTTGGATTGATCGTGTTTATTACCGAAGTGCATCTGTGATATTTGTTTAAGCTGTGAATGTACCTATGATCTAAGAATTAGCTGCGATTATAATGTTCTGTGTTGGTATTTTTTGATACACACGTGGATGCCATTGCATTGATTAGATCCGTTAGTAATAATAGCTTTGTTATGGTTGTGTGTTTATTATACTATTAAGAGCTTGCGAATAGACTCATTTTAGCGAACCTGATAAGTTGCAACGCAGATCTGCCTTAAATTACCTACTCTCTCCCAGGGTGCGGAAATCGTCCCAAAGACCCTCCCCCACATACGACGCGGTGAGACCTTGGCCTGCGAAAGTAGGTCATTTCCGAAAGGGCCAGTAGTATAGGGGTTTGTTGGAAAAACTTAACCTCTGAACTTGGTTCAGGACCCCTCGAGCCAACAAATGGTTCCGTTGCCAAGACCGAAAGCATTTTGAGAGAGATATCGGGTAATGTCATGAGGTCATTGGAGACTTGAGAAGTTGGAAATTGAAGATTGGTTTGAAAGAAAGATTCAGGAATTTTTTGTAAAAGAGAATTGCAGCACGAAACTGACATCTGAGAAGTGGAAGAACAAGTACATCTTCACCGTAGTCTATGAAATTTTCTTTGTAACCTTTGTGCATGAGCTTCAGGAGAGGTTAGCAAGGCTTGTAGAATTCCAGACGTGTTGGAAGGACGTTCAGGTTACGCAGTGGACACAAGAATTGATTCAACAGTTGGAGAGGACTGACAACACGATCACTCGTACGGTAGATCACCGGGTGGATAGTGTGCTAGGAGGGTTCGTGACAGAATTCACATTCGATCAATTCGTATCCTATTCTGAGGCAGAGTGGAGGTTCTTCACTCTTTCAGGGTAAGTTCTTGAAAACATTGCCATTGTTAATCAAAATATTACTGTGCGAAAAGGGCATTATGTGCAGCCACATCGAATGAATGACCTCTGATCAGAGAGAGAGTATGACACGAAGTGGGAAGTACTATCGAACCAATCGAGACGGGGATAGATCCATCTATAGTCCACTAAGAGAATCGGCAGCGCACGAAGGAAATAGTCCTCCAGCCACACCACCTTCAAGTCAGCATAAGGGTAAGAACTCCCCCACACCTCCACCACCGCGAGAAGAAGACATGGCCACACACATGAAGCTACCCGCCTTCAAGGGTGTAGGAGATGAAGATATGGACCGATTTTGGTTTGTAGTAGAATCAATATGGACTGTGTAGAATTTGGCTACCGATGCTGTAAAGAGAGCGCAACTATCCCTCACCTTTGAAGGAAGGGCCTTGGATTGGTATATGGGATACATAGGCCAACATTCAGATCCATCTATTCAAGTGATTAAGAAAGCTTTAAAACAACAATTCTGGAAGCCTAAGTCCTACTCGCAGCTAGTAACTGACCTAAAAGGCTTTAGGCAAGGACCCTCTGAATCTATATGGGAAGCGGATCAGTGGTTGAAGAAGGTTATCAAAGATGAGGAATTTCAGTATGATGATAGGTAGCACAAGGAATGGTTTATCGCTATGCTACTACCTCACCTGCATGGACCTATGGGTTAGCAAGCGATTGAGATGCAAGAGAAAGCCTTGGAAATTTATGGCCGAAGCCAGAAGTTGTTGAGAGCCCCATAGGTGTCCTTTCACCAAATTTCACTTCATTTCCTTTGTCTCTTATCAATTATAGGCTTAAAAGATCAATAGGATTGATTAAAGTCACTGTGGGAATGCATATAATGACTGACTTGCTATATTTTCATGGTTTTGTTGTTGTAGTAATTTTTTATTAGACTCAGCTACAGAATGCAGCCATTCTGTAGCTAGTCACCTATTCCGCAACTATCTTCATGTTCACACAGGTTACATGTGTCACTTAGAGGAAAAAAACATATGGTTGAATTCCAGACTTCATCTAAATCATTCCTTGTCCTCTACGAAGTCTGAGTAAAAATCTCCAAGTGGTTATGCACATGGAAGAAATCAAAACTAAGAGGTAGACTTCTACTGGGACAAGAACTCTACAGATGTCTTCAACAAGAGTATGAGGCTTCCACAAGAGTTCTAATTTGATTTTAATTGGGAAAGAAACTTATCCCTATTTCCTCTCAAGGGTAGTTATGTATTTATTTTATAAGAATGACTCGGGAGACCGAGAGACAATTAGCTAGATTGATGTTTTGTTGTTAGATTTCAAAAGACCGTAATACTCTGTTTTTGAAGTATTTTTCCTTTAATGAAAGAAGAGAAACTTTAATACCAGATCTAAAGAAATATTGAGTAGATTTTTGTGCTAATCCGGTGGTAGAGGGCCCCTACTGCCCGAGAATCTCTGTGCATACTGTTTAGATAAGTAACTTTAGCCTTGTTTCATTCCTAATTCAAGTAGTTTTCTAAACTTTATGTTTTTATGCTCATTCACATCAAATGTTACAGCCAGTCTTATTCTTATGAATTATTCAAAAATATCACTAACACTGAATGAGACATAGCTGTAGTATTTTAGAGCTTAGTTGCGTTTTTCTGAACTTTATGTTTTTATGCTCATTCACATCAAATGTTACAGCTAGTCTTGTTCTTACGAATTGTTCCAAAATATCACTAACACTGAATGAGATATAGCTGTAGTATTTTAGAGATTAGTTGCATTTTAGTTCAGTTGTAGTACTCCGGAGGTTAATGGTACTCTAGTTCAATTCTATTCACTGTATTTTAAGTTTGAATGATTGCATTCTAGTTCAGTTCTATCCATTGTATTTCTAGTTTTATTAGTTAGTTGTATTCTAGTTTTGTTAAATTAGACTTAACGGCCTTCATTATTTACAAACTACTCTTGTTTTTAAATTCTACTAATACATCATTATCATAGGAACAAGAATTGGTAGTGTCATTTTGAAGTCTTGACTGTTCTGCAATTTCTCATAATTTCACAAACTGCCTCTTTTCCAAAGCTATTCCAAAAGATTTCTAACTCTTGAATGAGGCTTAACGGTGATATTTTGAGTTGTGGAATGGATTAATTTCAGTGTCATAGGTTAATTTAGAGTAGAGTTCCTCACTATGTTGCAGACTATTTTTTCCAAATGTGTTCCAACAAATTACTAGCCATGGATGAGATTTTCTCTATGATATTGTAGATTGTTGTTTACTTAGAAGAACCTCATTGCATTAAACTTATCCTTTTCTCAAGTTATTCCAACATATTTCTAATGAATGAATTGGATTGAGTTCATGTTATGAGTTATTGAGTTCATGCTATGAGTTATTTTTCTTGTTAAATTTTTGCATTTTCTGTTCTCAAGTGCCATACATAGTTTAGAATAGGTTTTGCTTTGTTTTAGTGTGACCAACAACTTCTCTTTACCAATACTTAGTTCTTTTTCCTCTTAGAATAAAAACACAAAACCAAAAACATTGGAAAAACACTAAACACAACGTAGTGAGAAACAGATACCTAGGCACATATAGTGCACTTCACTTCAACAGTTTACTAAACCTAGTTGACAATTTATGACATCAATTTAGGAACACTAAGTTGAGCAGACATTTTGGCGCCGTTGTCGGGGAAGTGTAACTAGGTAGCCTTGTTTCTTACCTCCCAAAAACAATGACATGCGTAGAGAAAGAGACTCAAGGGGTAGATTCATAAGAAGCAGAAGCTTGATTCCTAGAACACCACTTGTTTCACCAAGACCAAGAGCCAACACACCTCCAACTCAAACCCACATTCCATCCTTTACTGATCCTAGACTTCCAGAGGACTTAAGATCAAATATTCCATTAGAAAGACCTTCCACTTTATCCACTGAACCTGTCTTAGAAGAAGATCCTGAGACCCCTGCTGGGGACATAAAATTTTCAACTTCCACAAAAGAATCAACTATGGCAGAAGAAGGGGGAGGAGGAGTTTTTAATGGAGAACACACACTATTTGGAGGGGGTAGAGGTAGAGGTAGAGGAGAAGGAGGTAGAGGTGTAGAAGGAGAAGGAGGTAGAGGAAGAGGTAGAAGAGAGATGGGAAGCTCTTTTGGGTTTCCTATAGTAGATGAAAAAACCAATACAACCATGAAAAAAATTTCACCCTCTGTCCTTCCAAACTTCTATGGACTTAAAACTGAAGATCCTGAAACCTTCCTATTTGAATTTGAAGTCCTATGTAGAACTTATGACTACTTACAAGATGCTCAAAAACTTAAACTATTTCCTTCAACATTGAAAGGAGAAGCATTGAAGTGGTTTATGAGTTTGATCAACAGTTCTATTAGGACATGGGAAGACATGAAACAAGCATTTCTAGAGAGGTATTTGGACTACTGTATGCCAGCCAACCATAAGGAGGAAGTGTTTAAAATGCTACAAAAAGAAGATGAAAATCTGGAAGATTTGTTGGAGAGATTTAACTACAACATCAAAAGAGAAAAAATGGAAAACTTAGACCAAGACACCTTGAAAGCTCTTTTGTTGAAGACAATTAGGGATGAAT
Source organism: Pinus albicaulis (assembly GCA_034641835.2). Taxonomy (NCBI): domain Eukaryota; kingdom Viridiplantae; phylum Streptophyta; class Pinopsida; order Pinales; family Pinaceae; genus Pinus; species Pinus albicaulis. The sequence goes on from CM076584.1 coordinate 383,921,321, forward strand.
GGTTAGATATCCTTAACATGATGGGAAAAGGGGATATATCTCAGCTCACATTACCTGAAATAGCTGAATTATGTATCAACCTTTCAAGAGGGAAATCTAAAACTGTAAAAGGACTAAGAGACCCTGCTCTTGCAAGGGCAAGTAAATCTGCTTCTGGGACAGTAAATAGGGTAGAAATAGGACATATGCTCGATGAATTCAAATCTGATATTTTGGGGAGTCTTAGTGAGAAAATAGACACCCTTAAGTTACAAAACAAGCAGAAAACTGAATCTGATGCCTTAGCAATATTGTGTCCCAAATGTAGAAAGAAGCATGCCTTGAGAGAGTGCCCTTTGGATGCAAAAGTAGTAGAGACCTGTGTAATTTGTTCAGAAAAACATGAGACCAAGAGTTGTCCTTCACTTCCTGGTCTTAAAGCTGTCTTTCAAGAAGAAACTCCTACAAATTCCACAGAATCTCTCAATTTTGTTTCTAGAAGGCCTTGGCAAGGACCTCAAACACAAGGATTCCATGATCAACTGTATAATCAACCCCCACCAAATTGGAATTCTTGGCAGAAACCTTGGCCCCAATTCCAAAATCAATCTCAAACTTGGGCACAAGGAGCACAAAATCCCTATGGAAGATACTCTCAGTACTATCAATATCCACCATCGTATCTACCATATCCACATTTCTCTCCTCAACAAATTTTTCAACAAAATTCTCAACAGAATCCTCAAAATCCACAACATCAAAATTCACCACTTCCATTACCATTTCCTCAGAAAAAAAAATAGTTTCCTGCCCAACCCATACCAAACCCCAACAATAAACATCCTCAGAACACATACATGATAGAAGGTCAACAGTTTCCAACCTATTTGATTACTCCTTTAGACAATAATGATGTTCAACTTAGGTCTGGAAGAATACTCGAAAAGAAGAAACCTTCTGTAATCATACAAGAGCAAAACAACTCTGATGAAGATTCTATACTGGTAAATAAAAGTCTTGAAGAGAACACACTTTTCCAAGACCCAAACATTGAAAAATCAAAACAAAAAGAACCAATAATTTCAACTCCTATATTAGAGCAGCCATCAACATCCACTTCTACACCTCCCTTTCCAGAAAGATTACAAATTGATAGGGGTGTAGAAAAAAAAATTATGGTGCCTAATTATGATTTCCTGGATGAGATGAGAAATGTTTGTATTAAGATCCCATTATTGCAAACTATCAAGGAAATTCCAATCTTATCAAAGACAATAAAGGAGTTGAGCATGAAGAAAACAGGAAAAAGAATAAGAGAGACAAAGAAAATTCAACTGGCAGAAAAAATAGTAGATATCATGATGGGTAAGATTTCTATTCCAAAGTGTCTAGACCCAGGAAATCCAGTTATTAAAATACACATCAATGGAACTGAAATTCAAAAAACACTTATTGATTTAGGAGCAGCAATCAATATCATGAGTAAACAAATCATGGATAAACTGAAACTTCCTAATCTTCTTTTTACACCCAAATTATTACAATTAGCAGACAGATCTGTGATCAAACTTGATGGGGTAATAGAAGACATTCAAGTGTCCCTAGATTCTTGGGAGTATCCTGTGGATTTTATGATCCTAACTCCTAAGAATAATCTAGGAGGGCATCCTATTATATTAGGAAGACCTTGGTTAGCTACAGCTAATGCTTTCATTAGTTGTAGATCCGGTGATATGTACATCTCTGATGGTAGTTCAACCAAGAAATTTACCTTGTATCCTCCAGAAAAAACAATTACAGAATTAGATGATACTCAATGGATTGAGGATGAAGAAGACATACAACCTCTCTTCACAATTTCAGAAATTAGTGAAGATAGCGAGATTCTGAATACCTTAGAAAACTTTGAATCCTCTTCGGAATACAAACATGAACAATTTCAAGAAGAATCCAACATTGAGTTTTTATCATCAAGACAAATGTCTCTTTATTCCATGGATAAATTTGGTAGCTCTACAATTGAGATATTTCCAGGAAAAACTTTAAACATAAACAAGAACCTAGAGAAATCTCAACAAGAAGAGCTAGTCAAGATCTTACATAGCAATTCTTCTACATATGCATGGGAGTGCACTGATATGAAAGGGATAAGCCCTAATACTTGCACTCATCACATCTACATAGAGGAAAATTATAAACCAATCAGACAACCTCAAATACAGATGAATCCAAATCTTAGGGAAATTGTTAAAGAAGAATTGCAGAAATTGTTAAATGTCAACTTTACCTATCCCATTTTAGATAGTTAGTGGGTTTCTCCTTTGGTAATTGTGCCAAAGAAAAATGGTAAATGGATGGTATGTATTGACTACCGAGAACTAAACAAAGCTACTCTTAAAGATCATTTTCCCTTACCTTTCATAAATCATGTATTAGATACATTAGCTGGAAAAAAGTACTTATCATTTTTAGATGGGTTTAGTGGTTATAACCAAAGTCAATTAGCACTGGAAGATCAAGACAAAACCACATTTACCTGTCCTTGGGGTACCTATGCTTACCGAGTATTTCCATTTGGACTATGCAATGCACCCGCAACATTTCAAAGGGCAGTACTAGGAATCTTTTCAGATCTAATACATGATTGTGTAGAGGTATACATGGATGATTTCACAGTTTATGGAAACACATTTGAAGAAGCCTTAGCAAACTTGGAAAAAGTTTTAAAGAGATGTAAAGAAGCAAATCTTTCACTAAGTCATGAGAAGTGTTTTATGATGTTTTCTAAAGTAATTGTTTTAGGACATCACATTTCAGGGGATGGGATCAGAGTTGATGAGTCAAAATTTGAAGTCATCTCTAACTTATCCATTCCAAGTTTTCAAAAAGATGTTAGGAGTTTTCTCGGATTTACAGGATATTATCGAAGGTTTATAGAGAACTTCACCAAGATAGCATCTCCACTTTTCAAATTACTTACCAAGGACTGTGAATTCAAGTGGAATCCTGATTTCCAGTTAGCCTTTGAGACCCTAAAAGCAAAAATCTCTGAAGCACCTATTTTAAGGGGACCTAACTGGAAGTTACCTTTTCATATTTCAACAGATGCCTCAGATACAACTTTAGGAGCAGTATTGGGACAAAAAGACCTGATTCCTTATGCCATCTACTATACAAGTAAAAATTTGACTCCTTCAGAGTTAAATTATACTGTAACTAAAAAAGAGTTCTTAGCTATTGTTCATGCTATAAATAAATTTAGACACTATATAACAGGCTATGAAACTTTTGTTCACACAGATCACTCTGCAATTAGATATCTAATGAACAAATCAATTAATAATGGCATAGTTATAAGATGGTTATTGCTTCTACAGTAATTCAACATTACCATTATAGATAGGCCTGGAAAAAAAAACACAATAGCTGATTTCCTATCTAGACTCCAAAACATTAAAGACAACACCCCAGTTGAAGATCAATTCCATGATGAATATCTTTTTGCAATTTCTACTCATACTCCTTGGTTTGCTGACATTGCTAATTATTTAGTTTCAGGGAAATTTCCTTCAATAATGAATGCAAGAGACAAAAGAAAGATCATTTATGACAGTGCAAAATATTCATGGGTTGCTAATAAGTTATACAAAACAGGTCCAGATTTTATCATTAGGAGATGTGTTCGGGAAGATGAGATGCTTGAGATCCTCAAGGCATGTCATGATGAACCTTGTGGCAGACACTTTGCTGATAAAAGGACAGCTTATAAGGTCCTTCATTTAAGATACTATTGGCCATCCCTTTTTAAAGATGCTAAAGAGTATGTCAAAAGGTGTGACAGTTGCCAAAGGGTAGGGAAACCTTCTCCTTCAGGTGAGATGCCATTGCAGCCTCAGGTACATATTGAACCTTTTGAAAAATGGGCTTTATATTTTGTAGGACCTATTATTCCTCCATCAAGACAAAAGAAATATATATTAGTTTGCATTGATTATGTTACCAAATGGGTAGAGGCCAAGCCATTACTTTCTGCTACTGAAGCATCTGTAGTTAATTTTCTTTTTGAGGATATTTTTACTTGTTTTGGTGTCCCAAGGGAAATTGTTACAGATCAAGGAGCTCAATTCACATCAAGGCTAGTGGAACAAACGACGGAGAGGTACAAAATCAGACACAGAAAATCTACTCCCTATCATCCACAAGAAAATGGTCAAGTGGAGTCTACTAATAAGGTCATTGAAAGGATCCTAACAAAGACTGTTCATTTACATAGAAGATATTGGGCAGACAGGCTTCCTGAAGCCTTGTGGGCCTATAGAACTACATGGAGAAGCACAACAGGTCATACCCCTTATGAACTTGTTTATGGAAAACAAGTTTTGTTTCCCATAGAGTTTCATATTCAAACTTTTAAAATGGCAGTTCAGCTAGGACTTGATCTAACAGAGGCACAAAAGCACATATTGGAGCATATTAATGAATTGGATGAGATCAAAAAATATGCAGTCCAGAAAAAAAGTATAGTCCAACAGCAAAGGAATAGATGGCATGATAAGTACATCAAGGAAAAAAAGTTCAAAGAAGGTGACTAGGCTCTCTTGTTTGATTCAAAGTTCAAAGATTTTCAAGGTAAATTCCAAACACATTGGCTTGGGCCATATGAAATTATGAAATTTTTTGACAATGGAGCAATAAAAATCAAGACAATAGATGAAGAGAAGGTCACTTTTCTTGTAAATGGTCATAGATTGAAGTTGTATCATAAGCCACTTTCAAGAGAAGAATTTGTCAAGAGATTCCAGGAAAACAGTGATGTGAAGTTAATGAAGAAGAATTTTTCTTCTTCATCAACTTAGTTGAATTTTCTGAATTCAAATGCATGAAAAAAAAAAAGTATAAACATGAAAACTAATCACTAATTAGCATGTTTATACAGAAAAGATAAAGTGAAAATCAGAATCTTTCTGACACTTCAGCTTTTCAAATTTGTTCTTTTCTGCAAGAAGATATCACCAAATCATAAGTGCAGACCCATTTTCCACTTATGATCCATTTCACTCCGTCATGTCTCAATTCATTCATATTTCGTTCACTCCATTCATCCATACTTCATTCATTCCATTCCATGGTCCATCCCATTTTCATCTCAGATTTTTAAAATTTGATCTCTTTCTGCAATTGCATACTACAAATCATAAGTTGCATGCCACTTTTCATATTTCACTCCACTTTACATTTATGATCCATTTCATTCCATTACATTTCACTTCACTCATGCTCCATTACACCATATTTCATGATCTATTCTAATTCACTTCATACAATATTCCATTCCATGTTTCAAAGCTCCTACAGGTATATTCTGCAGTCAGACATTCTGCAGCCAGCCAGACATTCTGCAGCCAGATACCCTGCAGGCAACTATCCAGCAACCACTTGTTCAGCAACAAATTGACCCTGCACACCTATGTCAACAAGAAAAATCAAAGGGATTATGAAGACTGAAGAATCAATGATTTTCAAAGGAGGACAAAGCATATCAAAACCACAAAAATTAAAGGAAAGGCAAAGGTAAAGTTGTGAAATTATTATGATGACAAAATATGAAAGTTATAGTATATTTAAGTCATGTATGATTCAAAAATTTGTTTTGATTATTCGTGTTGATCATGCCTATTAAACCTATCATAAAAAATTTGGACAAAATCCCTTCCATTCCGCCATATCAAATCATCATTTAAAACTTAACGGTTAAGTACTGAAGTGACCTATTCGGTCACGTCACTAGCTCAAAGTATTCAGTGATGATTTTTAATTTCTCACGAGATGTTTCTGTAGTATTTTCTTCCATGATGGATCTCAAACTCATTAATTCGTTTGAATCACCCTCACCATATTTCACTCATTCTATAACCTCTTCATGTCATCCTTCCGTAGCTAATTCCTACTGGATAAACAAAGAAGGCACCTTTGGGATAAAAACAACTTTCTAACAGCCATTTTCACCGTGGATAGAAGAGCAATAAATTGAAGGTTGAGAAGAGAAGCCATGGGTCTCATAGTAAGGTCCGAACCAGTCGGAACCAAATACTTAGAGGGTCACCCACAGATTAGAGAAATGCTACAGCAGGCTGGGTGGTTACAGTTTTTGGAAAAATTCAATGGTTTTCATAAAGAGGTAACTAAGACATTTGCACGGTCCTTCAATGGAGCAGAAGTTGAAATAGGAGATGTTAAATTCACTATTACAGAATATTTCATTGCAGAAGCAGCGGAATTACCTAGGCAAGGTGAACGATGGTTCAAAAATAAGGAATTTCATAATGAGGCATGGAGGAAAATGCTCAAAACACCAGGTATGGATATTTCAATTTTTAAGAAGGGCATTCCTAGTTCAGCGCTGAAGAATAAATGGCGGAATATGTTGCTCATTTTGCAAAAGTTTATAACCTGTGAGGGAAGGTTTGGTACCTTATATATTTATCATATTCGGCTAATGATGCATTTCTTAGATGAAGAAATCAATTTACCCTTTTTCTTACTTCATAGCCTAAAGAGAATGGCCTCTAATGTTCAAAAGAGGGTTCAATTCTTGGAAACCACTTTGTATCACCATGGCCTAGTTAAAATCTTAATTGAACATCATTTTAGAAAAGTGGGATACAATTGGGATGAGTTCCTAGTGAGGAATCACTTTGAAGAACCCAAGGAATCTCCATCTGAAGGCAAACTTACAAGAAGAATCAGGAGAAGGAAAATTTCCAAATCTGTTGAAACTAAAACTGATAAGTCCATACAAGATGACAGTGAGGAGATAATTTCTGAGAAATTGGCTGAAATTAAGAAAAAACTTAAAAAGGAGAAGATGATAAGAAGGTATGCCAAGGAGAGAGGTGAAGGACCATCTTAACCAAGACGAAGCCACAGGCTTAGAGGTATATTGAAGAAAACAAAGGTTAGACAAACGAGAATCATAAACATTGAGGATGAAGAGACACCAACTGCTAGATCACCCAAGTACCAATACGAAGAGGATCTTGATGAAGGAACTCCAGAGATAGACCCAGCACAACAACAAATCTATAATTATGTTGAGACATTAGAAAAGAGAGCCTCAGAAAGTAGAGGAAGAACTCCTAGCCCACCAAAATTTGCAATTGATGTACTAAGAAGAGACAAATATGAGTTAGAAGTACTCAATAGGCACATAAAGAATGAAAATGAAATTTTGAGCAGGTTAAGCTGAAAAGTGATATGAATACAACTCTCTCTCTACAAATGGAAAAACTGTACAAGGCCAGTGAGAAGTTGAAGAAGAAAAACAAAAAGTTGAGCAGGGCACTTATAAATTTGAGATTCAAGTTGGTCATAAGGAAGCCTAGGAGGCCATTGAATATCAGGCAAAGCAGAAGAAAGAGCCTAGATGTCCTAGCAAAAGTCTCAGAATACATGAATTGATTGCATGAGGACATGCAAAAGCTTTGCAGTGGGGGTATGTTGAGCCCCAAAGGTGTCCTTTCCTTTCACCAAATTTCACTTCATTTCCTTTGTCCCTTATCAATTATAGGCTTAAAAGATCAATAGGATTGATTAAAGCTACTTTAGGAATGCATACAATGACTGAATTGCTATATTTTCATGGTTTTGTTGTTGTAGTAATTTTTGACTAGACTCGGCTACAAAATGCAGCCATTCTATAGCCAGTTGCCTATTTCGCAACTATCTTCATGTTTACACAGGTTACATGTGTCACTTAGAGGAAAAAATCATATGGTTGAAATCCAGACTTCATCTACATCATTACTTGTCCTCTACGAAGTCTGAGTAAAAACCTCCAAGTGGTTATGCACGTGGAAGAAATCAAAACTAAGAGGCAAACTTCTACCAGGACAAGAACTCTATAGATGTCTTCAGCAAGAGTACGAGGCTTCCACAAGAGTTCTAATTAGATTTTATTTGGGAAAGACACTTATCCCTATTTCCTCTCAAGGGTAGTTATGTATTTCTTTTATAAGAATGACTCGGGAGACCGAGAGACAGTTTTTTAGCTAGATTGATGTTTTGTTGTTAGATCTCAAAAGACCGTAATACTCTGTTTTTGAAGTATTTTTCCTTTAATTAAAGAAGAGAAACTATAATACCAGATCTAAAGAAATCTTGAATAGATTTGTGTGCTAATCCGGTGGTAGAGGGCCCCTACTGCCCGAGAAGCTCTGTGCATACTTTTTAGATAAGTAACTTTAGCCTTGTTTCATTCCTAATTCAAGTAGTTTTCTGAACTTTATGTTTTTATGCTCATTCACATCAAATGTTACAGCCAGTCTTGTTCTTATGAATTATTCCAAAATATCACTAACACTGAATGAGACATAGCTGTAGTATTTTAGAGCTTAGTTGCGTTTTTCTGAACTTTATGTTTTTATGCTCATTCACATCAAATGTTACAGCTAGTCTTGTTCTTACGAATTGTTCCAAAATATCACTAACATTGAATGAGATATAGCTGTAGTATTTTAGAGATTAGTTGCATTTTAGTTCAGTTGTAGTACTCCGGAGGTTAATGGTACTCTGTTCAATTCTGTTCACTGTATTTTAAGTGTGAATGATTGCATTCTAGTTCAGTTCTATCCATTGTATTTCTGGTTTTATTAGTTAGTTGTATTCTAGTTTTGTTAAATTAGACTTAACGGCCTTCATTATTTACAAACTACTCTTGTTCTTAAATTATACTAATACATCATTATCATAGGAACAAGAATTGGTAGTGTCATTTTGAAGTCTTGACTGTTCTGCAATTTCTCATAATTTCACAAACTGCCTCTTTTCCAAAGCTATTCCAAAAGATTTTTAACTCTTGAATGAGCTTAACAGTGATATTTTGAGTTGTAGAATGGATTAATTTCAGTGTCATTGGTTAGAGTAGAGTTCCTCACTATGTTGCAGACTATCTTTTCCAAATGTGTTCCAACAAATTTCTAGCCATGGATGAGAATTTCTCTGTGATATTGTAGGTTGTTGTTTACTTAGAAGAACCTCATTGCATTAAACTTATCCTTTTCTCAAGTTATTCCAACATATTTCTAATGAATGAATTGGACTGAGTTCATGTTATGAGTTATTGAGTTCATGCTATGATTTTTTTTTTTGTTAAGTTTTTCATTTTCTGTTCTCAAGTGCCATACATAGTTTAGAATAGATTTTTCTCTGTTTCAGTGTGACCAGCAACTTCTCTTTACCAACAATTAGTTCTTTTCCTCTTAGCATAAAAAAACACAAAACCAAAAAACCAAAAACACTAGAAAAACACTAAACACAACGAAGTAGGAAGCAAATACCTAGGCACATATAGTGCACTTCACTTCAGCAGTTTACTAGCCCTGGTTGAAAAGTTATGACATCAATTTAGCAACACTAAGTTGAGCATACAAGTTGCACCAAGAGACGATGCCTAGTTTGGGGTGTAGTAGATCTAGGGACAGCTGGAGGCAATGCACCAAGAAATCTAGAATCTGTGGAAAGAGAGAGAAGGAAGCTAGCCCAAACATATGGTGCATAAGATGCAGGGTGTCCGGCCACACCAAGGACCAGTGTCCTCTGCTGGTGGACTACATGCAGGCTAGGGGGCCTAGCCCATTGCATCCTAAAGAGGCTGTGAGACCAATTGGTCCGAAGTTATGGTGCGCTGACTTTCGCGTAGCTAGATTACATGATACAAACAACTGCTCCCGCCTTGGTGCATAGGTTCCAGAATTGAAGAAACTACGATGTCGATTCTGCTCATCTTTGGGACATTACGAACATAACTTTCGGACCTATGACTTAATGATAGAAAGAGGAAACCTATACAGGGTATAGGCTGACCCTTCTTCACCACTGTCTCCCTTAGGCAGAGGAGGCTCCCCAGCAAGAGGCAGGGGAGGGGGAAGGGGTGGAGGCATAGGTCAGGGAAGAGGGAAACTAATCTGTTACAGCTATGGAGAAATAGGGCACTTCGCAAGGGACTTTACAAACCCTTAACGACAATCTTATCGATATTGTAGACAATTGGATCATGTGATCGAAGATTTCCCAGTACTGATAGAAAAAAAGTAGGAAAAATATTAGACACCAAAACAAAATGTGTAGAGGGTTAAGGCGGAACCGTGCAATGAGGGACCAAGTATCAATTTCATAACGTGCAGTGGCATGGCTACTGGAGGAGCTGAGAAGAAATTTTTGGCTGAAACCCTTATCCAAAAAGCTGCTATCAAATAGGAAAGCTTGGACCTACAGAAGGAGAAATAAAAATTTATCGCCGCTGACAATGACCTTGCTAAGGATGAGGCATCTACCTCCAAGGCTCCAGCAAAACTAAGAGCAGACAACGAAGTTAAACCATTCCTAAAAGCATGTATGAAGCTGCTACGCAACCAGAAGGTAGTATAAAATATTCAAACAATGATAGACAGCTGTGCAGAAAGAAATGACCCTCCTACAGAGGTTAGAGATGTTCACAAGTTGTACAAGCACAAGAAGTGCACTGGGCGGGAAATGCAGCTAAAAGCGCAGATCATCGACTATGAAATGGATAAGGTCATTTTGGATCTGGGATCTGATGCAAACGTCCTACCCAAGTAGACATGGCAGAGGATGGGAGAACCTAAGCTGGAATGGTCTAATGTACAATTGCTCATGGCTAACCAATAGAAGATCATACAATTGGGGAGGCTATCAAAAATTATGGTAGATATTGCGGGAGTTAAGGTATGCACAGACTTTGAAGTAATTTAGATTGTGGAAGATGTAGACCCTTATCCTGCACTCCTAGGACTGGATTGGGCAATAGACATGGGAGGTATTATAAAGTTAAATAAAAGGAGCATGGTTTTTGAGAATGAGGGTACGAAAGTGATAGTCCCTCTAGACCCTATGGAAGGAGAGTGGTATACAGAACCAGTGCGCGAAGGAGACAACATAGATAATATTTATAAACTCATTTTTCAGGACAAGGATTGGATTAATCCTATAGTTGATGGTGTGCTTTGCTGGGAGAAATATAGTGAATGCCTCTCTGACTCCGATGAGGAGATAGAAAATTGGCAGAATTGGTTACATGACTTATCTGCGCTGCGATGTCTCAGGATAACGAAAAGCTTCAGGTGTATCTCCTCAGAGGTAAGAGAACTACCCTAATTTTATGGTTATGGTAGTATCAAGTATTTTTTATGAACATTGGAAATTGAACGAAGAATGTGGGTGTTTAACCTATCCATGCGCGCGACCCCTACGCAGTGGTGGGAAACCCATAAGGGGACATTCCAGGATTGGGAGGAATGCCATGAAATGATGATTCTATGTTTCAAACCTCCAGTTCACCTACTTGTAGAGGCTTTCCTTGGTCAAGGAGATTTGTGCAGACACGTGGCTGCATGGATGGAAGCATGGTGTGAAAGGACCATGGATGAATGGGTCCACCTGTTTAGCCATGCTTTGGGGCCAATACCCACTTCATGGTATCTAGATGCAGAGCTACACCAGCGCACCCTCCAATGGGACTCCATGCGGGACGATTTTGTGGGATGTTTAGGTTGATAGGCGGAAATGAGGCATTAGATGAAGCTTTACAAGACATTGATTCCCTAGTATTTGATGAATCACGCCCTCGTACGGAGTATGGGGCACTAGCCCAGGATACGCAGATGAAGGATATTGTCAACTGCCACAATCTATCGATGGAGGAATGCGATGAAGACCTGCAAAATATCACTATCCCAGAGTCAGAGGGAAAGCACGTTTTGTTGGACCCCCATTGCAGACTGCTGATGTGACCAAGCCTCTTAAGCTAAGGGAAGTCAACATTGGAACATAGGAGAAACCTAAGCTAGCTAAAATTGGGGACTACTAAGATGATGATACTGTTGGGAAAATTGCAGAACTCCTCATAGAATACCAAGACCTGTTTCCTACGAAATTATCGGAACTCAAAGGGATTACAGGGGACCTAGGGGTCATGCACATCACTTTAAAACCAGATGTGTGCCCTGTTAAGCAACGCCCTTATCGATTGAACCCTAAGTATAAGCAGAAAGTTGGGGAAGAACTTGAAAAAATGATAGCCACAGGTATCATCAAACCAGTAGAACAATATGATTGGCTAAGTCCTATGGTGGTCCAAGAGAAAAAGACCAAAGGAGAAATAATAATCTATGTTGACCTACGCAAACTGAATGATTCCTGCGTTCACGGTCCCTTCCCTACGCCATTTTCTAACGAAATTCTTGATATCGTGGGAGGGCAGGAAGCGAACTCATTTACTGATGGGTTCTCTGGCTACCATCAAATCAGGATCGCACCTGAAGATCGCAGAAAAACTACATTCGCCACTGAATGGGGATCCTTCTAGTACATTGTCATGCTGTTTGGGCTCAAGAATGCCCCTGCCATATTTTTGCGGGTGGTGGTCGCAGTATTCAAGGAATTCATCCACAAGTTCTTAGAGGTATATTTTGATGATTGGACAATATTTGATTTGGTAAAGAATCACGTCTCGAACCTACGCATTATGTTAGACGCCTATTGGAAGAACCATATTTCCCTTAATATTAAGAAGTGCATCTTTTGCGTACCTTTCGGGATATTGCTAGGCCACATAGTCTGTTGGCAGGGATTGATGGTTGACCCCACCAAGGTCATAGTTATCATCAACCTAGTAGTACCTACAACTGAGAAAAAACTGCGCTCTATCCTCGGACATATAGGCTACTATAGGAAGTTCATTCAAGAGTATGCACTAATCACACCACCCATGGAGAAGTTTCTAAAGAAGATCATTTTTTTGGGATGTGGAGTGTTATAAGAGCTTTGAGTTACTTAAGGAGAAGAAGGAGAAAGCAGGTGGATAAAAATAAGGGGAAGGGGAAAGGCCAGGAGCAAGGGTAGGGGAGGACTCCAAAATGGGCTGGGGTGAAGCCACATACCTCCCCTCGAAACATGATATCCTCGCGAACGGTGCCCCAGGCACGTTCGCCTAACCCATCAAAGAGACCTATGTCTGCTCAGGAAGAGGCCCGAATCGTTGAACCAATAAACTGGTTACCACCCTATGTTCAGCCTCGCAGTCCCTTAGTGCGCATGCCCAAGAATATTGATGGTATGCATGCCTATTTGCAGATGCCTCTAATTCCAGGCGAGGTCTCCATAATTGGAGAATCCTTTGGCAAGCTCCACTCGATAAAATTCGATGATTATGACCTAGCCAACCTAGAGGCCTTTCCAGAATTGGCACCATAATTATATCTCGAAAGGGTATTGGAGGATGACGTGCTGAGGGTAGTCCCCATGCCATGGGAAAGTGGGTTGGCTGGTTGCAGGTTATTAAATTTTCTGCGGATGCCTCACTTTGGCCACTACAATGTTATCGACCGAATTGTGCGTCAACTGTTAGCTCTGGTCTAGTACGACAACTTATGGATCCATGATCTCATTCCCATTGATGATGTGCTCATTCACCGAATTACTGGTCTCCCCATGCAGGGGTCAAATCCCATGGAGCGCATCGGCAAGAAGTATGAGCAACAGATTGTCGATAAGGTGCACGACGACTACCATGTTGAGCCAAATATTAGGGGGTTCATGATCAGTACCATTAGCGACCCCGGCATGCGCATGGGTACCTTGTTGCTGGCATGTAAAATGATGTGCAAGTTCCAGGTTGCCACTATCCTTGCTTACGTAATTCAGTTGGCTAGCCGTTGCAAGAAAGAGGTCTGCTTCAACTAGTCCCCATTCCTGGGTAATGAATTCTTGGAGAACGTTTGCGAGGCCCAGGATCATGGAAGAGAATTCTGATACTCTTGGCTGTTGCTCCTCATTGCGTTGGTTTCATGGGAAGCCCCTGAAGACTCGGTTCTCCCTGAGCTCGAGCCAGATATGTGCGAGGGGGCGCGCTATGAAAATTTGTGGGATTAAAAGGATGAGGCGTGCATCGAGGATAACAAGGTCTTTTGGGTCATATTTCAGAGCAGGCTTGCAGCAGAAATCCACTTTCGGCCGCACTTGTCACCAACGATCTATGACAAGTACAAGAGCATCGCAACATTCCAAGTCACGATGCAAAATGTGAAAATCTGGGGCCATAAGGATCCGGTGTGGGTATCACTGCCATAGATGGTCACTAATGAGGAGATTGATCGACTCATTGCTACTTGGCCACCACACTGGAGACTGGGCTTAAAATCAGGTACAACTAACACTATAGGTACAAGCACCGCTCCAAAAACAAACTCGCCTGATACCACCAAAAAGATAGAAAGTCATGGAAAGGACGCTGAAAAGGGTGTGGAGCAGGAGTCGCAGCAGGATCTGGACATAGAGGGCTTGGATGCACAAGGTACTGACTCCCCGTGTGGCACGAAACAACCTGCCAACCCTCTCAAAGGCCAGCGAAAGAAACAATGGGCTACAAGGCTTGGTTGGGAGACTAAAGTCACGTTGACGGAGGAAGACCTGGAGTAGATAGCAGATGTAGTCACCCTCGCCTTAGAAGATAAATGGCTGGCTTTGGAAGAGCAAGAGGAGGCCACGGTCGCTACACTCTAGACTGAGCTCCAAACTCTACAGCTTAAAACCGACACCCTGTAGACAAGCATGATTCAGACAAGGTCACCCCCAGCAACCAACAGTGAATTGATCATCACAACTGAAAATCGCCTCTTCCCCTTGCTAGACATAGCATTCGTCCTGAGCCCACCTGCCTTAGGTGCGCAAGTATAGGCCTGCGCAGAGGTGCAATTGGATTTTGCCCGGCTTTCGTAGGAACCACTACAAATCCTCCACACATCCCTCTTCGAGGAGATCCTACACAGATATATCCGGGTGCATCTGCATCTCAGTACATTTGACCAGACGATCATGGAAAAAACCACTGAGGTGTCCCAGGCAAAGGCCGCATGCACCCTTTCACCACACAATAGACCGAGTTGGAACGCCTAATAAGTAGGCTATGTGCAGATGTAACTAAGGATATCCCGGCTTCTGCAACCCCCCAGGCCAAGATTGAGGGGCTTGTTGTAGCACTAAGGGCCTCTATGACTGAAATTGAGACTGTTAAGACAAAGATGGAACAACATATTGTTTCCTTACAGGCCAAATTGCAACCGGAAACTCCACCTGAAGTAAGAGCCCAGTGAGCTACGTTGGTTACAGAGACCACCAATACTATTACAACTCAGATTTATCAGGGCGTAGAGTTTTTGGAGATAGCTATGAAGCTGTGGTATGAGGTGCAGTGCGACCCTCTCCAGTGTGATTTTACTCAAGAGATGCGCTCAAAAGAGGAAGAGTTTGAACAACTCAAAGCTACTATGTCCACTTTTATTCCAGCTCAACGCTTGGCATGACTGTGTACCAGCCACACACTTAGAGATGACATTGAAGAGCTCTGCCACAAAAAGAAGGTTCTTAGTGACCACCTCAAGCCTTGGGCCGATGAAGCCCTCAAGCTATCTCAAGAAGTGGATGTTGCGGTTAAACAACTGAACCAGACATTGAAACTGTCACGGCTGCTACTGAAGGCCCAACATCACAGAAGTTGGTGGATATTTCATAGAATGTTGTTGTGCAGAGCGAAGGAGTGCTTCCCCCTCTGTTTGATGCGATCAAGTAGCTTCAGGCGAAGATGAAAACCCCATGGCCGCTGTGACTTGGGATGAGTCACAAGATTTTGTTGGGGGCTTGTTGGAACGGGGATCCCTAAGCTGTGTTTTTGGTATAATTTTGTAATATTTGGTCTTACGGAGGGGTTTTGGGGCGAGTCAAAGCCCAAAAATTTTGTAATGGGTTAAAGGGTAAATCTAGGGTTCACAAACCACAATTTTAGGGCCATAGGATAGCAAGGGTTGCGATGATATAAATATATAGATAGTTTGGTCTAGGAGGTAACGAAGAGAAAGATTGATGCTACGTGTGAATTGTTGAGATATGTTTTGGGTAGTTTTGGGTAAGGACTCCTGATCATTGTGTGCGCGGAGATCCTCAGTCCTGCTGTGTGCGGACCCTGCTAGTTGTGTGCGCGGGCTATGTTTTGGGTTGTAATTGGGTTTTTGGATATGAATGAATACAGAATATATTTGAAGTATCTTTATGATATCTGGATTGATCGGGTTTATTACTGAAGTGCATCTGTGATATTTATTTAAGCTACGAATGTACCTGTGATCCAAGAATTAGCTGCGATTATAATGTTCTGTGATGGTATTTGCTGATACGCATGTGGATGCGGATGTATTGATTAGATCTGTTAGTAATAGTATCTTTGTTATGGTTATGTGTTGATTAATATTGTTAAGAGCTTGCAAATAGACTCATTCTGTGCGAACATAATAAGTTGCAATTCAAATCCGCCTTAAATTACCTACTCTCTCCCAGGGTGCAGAAACCTGGTTCCAGCGCCCTCCCATACTACTTTGAGTGAGACCTTGGTGTGCGAAAGTAGGTCATTGCTGAAAGGGCCAGTAGTCTAGTGGTTTGTTGGAAAACCTTAACCTCCGAACCTGGGTCAGGAGCTGTCAAGCCAACATCCTGCATGAAGGAAATCCATGCCTTAAGTACACTCATGTCTATGATAAGTGGTTAAGAAGGAATGGGGAGTCGTGTTGGAGTTTTTAGGAAGACAAAATAACTCATACTCAGTATAGGAGTCACCCAGATAACTAGTCAGTGATTCAATGTGACTGTGATGGTTGAGTGAACTAAGGCCATCTATAGAATTTAATATGGTTGCAAAGTGCAGGAAACCTAATGGAACAACAACAAATAGTGACATGCTCATAAATGCACTACCAAGTACATAGCAACAAATATGGCATGAAGGAATGTAGAGACAACATCATTCCTAGTGCAGCATAGGAACAAAAATAGTGGAGTGTGGTTGTCAAAATAGGTGATGTATAATTGTTGTGAGTTGCAGAATGAAACGTTTTGAGTGAATAAATAAAAGAGTGATTTGGAAAAGTGTTAACTGAGATACAGTGTAGCATAGGGATGAGACAAAATATTGTTGAGTAGTAGAGAGCACAATTCAAGGGAGAACTACAGAGCTGAAGGAAATGGGTTGGTATTGTAGTAGATCATAATTATATTTCTATATATATGAATTAGCCTCTATTTTCAGTTTTAAATTGTATGAAAAGTAGAAAATTTTCTAGAGAAGGTAGTGGTCTGCATTTAAAATAGGTTGGTTCCTCTTGGAAAGTAGTGGCTTTCTATATTAAGGGGGTTTGGACCTCCTGTGAGTGGGTGCCCATGAAAAAATTAATGTAATTAAGTAGGTGTTTAATTTACATCATAACAACAAAAGGATTGGTTGTTTTCTCCCTTTGGGTTTCCATGTAAAAATGCATGTCTCAATGTGTGTGTGATGATCATTTCATGGATTTTGTGTACATGTGATTGGTTTATTTAGTTGTTTACTTATATTGTATTATAAATGCACTCACAAGTAATTTGCAGTAATAAAGGAAACAAAAATTGGTGCTTAAAGCTCTAAGGCTGCCTCATTATTACTGATTCGCCCCCCCCCCCCCCTCGCTCAGTAATTCCTTATTCTAAAAATTGGTATTATATCCAAGTTCCTTTAGGAATAGTTTAACCACTAGAAGGTAGATCCATAAAGAATTATGTGTAGACAAGAGAGCCAAGATTCTTACTTAAGCAAGCTACAAGTCTTCGATGGGACAAACTATGATTTTTGGAAAGTTAGGATGGAAGCCTATCTTATGTCTCTAGGGGTAGATATTTTGCGCTCTGTTTTGATATATTGTGATGTTATTGATATCACTCCCATAGACGCATACAGTAAAATGGTGTATGGAAATAATGCTAAAGCCAAGAATTACATTCTCTTTGGCCTTAGTCAATCTAATCTTGTAAAAGTTATGCATTGTAGTTTTGACAAGGAAGTGTGGGTGAAGCTCAATCAAAGTCATGAACGAGATGATAAAGTCAAGAAGGTCAAACTTCAAACCTTCAAAATGAGTGAAGAACAAAGTATATAAGAATATTTCCTCGTAGTTGATGAAGTAACCAATATGATTTGAGGACTTGGTGAAGCCATCAAATAATATATAATTGTATAGAAAGTCTTAATATCTCTGCGTATGAGATTTAATGCAAACATAATTTCCATTGAAGAGATGCTTGATCTAAAGAGTCTCACAATGGACCAAATTCTTGGTACTCTCACAACCTATGAGATGAGAGTAGGAAAAGAGAAGTTTGAACGAAAGGAGGAAATGTTCAAAGTTTCCAAGAAGGATAAGTAGCACAAAAATCATCAGGATTGCTCCAACTATGAATATTATGAGTTAGCTCACTTTTCAAGCAAAAGAAAGCATGGCTCAGGAAAGTATAAAGGGAAGTTTCCCTTCAAATGTTTTGACTATGGAAGAGTTGGAAATTTTTAGTCCAAGTACCCTTACAAGGAAATGAAAGACTAGGGAGATTATCAAGAGTTCAAAGCAAATTCTCAAAAACATAAAAAATAGAGGCTCTCTAAGAAGAATAGGTTCTCTAAGAAGAAGAGGCGCTACTCTAAAGAGGATAGCTCAGCTCATTTGTTAGATAGTGAAAACTCCTTAGCGGATGAGTCAAATGAATGGTTACTTATGGAATTTGGAGTAGACTCCAAGAAACGAAATATTACAGACTATAAAGAAGAGGAAGAAGAAGAAGTAGGCTTAGTGGAATTTGAAGAACTCATCAATGCTATTGATGAGTTAATGAAGGCTAGAAGGAAGAATAGGAAACTAAAAGAACAGTTGCAACGTGTTGAAGAAGGTATGTATAACTCATACAATGAGGAATTTGTTTATCAAAAAGAAAAACTTGAAGAGTCTATTAAAAGTAAAGATAGCTTAGCTCTTTGACTAGAAGAAAAGAAAAAAACATGTGAGAAACTAGAAGAAGAGAATGATCACCTAAGGCAAGATTTGTTCAAAGTAAAGAAGGAGATGATCTTAGAGACATGCAAAGAAGAAACTTTGTCCCTGAGAGTTAAACTAGAAGAATATAAGTGAAAAGAATAAGTTCTTAACGATTTTATCCATGAATGGGAAGAAAATTATCAGAGTCTTGAGGTAGAGGTTGTTTCTCTGAGAACAGATATTGAGAGACTGGAGACTGAGAAGGGTGTAAATAAAAATTTTGCAGAAGGGACAAGAAAGCTATATCATATTCTGAGCAGTCAAAGGTCTCCATATAAAAAATAGGCCTGGGATATTCTAGACTATAGGAATCTTCTATGAGGACGATGAAATTTAGGTCCATGGAATTTGAGAAATCTCATAACTATTCAAAGGTGTATCAAGAAAGAATCAATGAATATAAAAAGGTAGCAATCAAGAGAGGATCCCCTCACTAGAATAAGAATTCCAACTTATCAAAGGAGTCATACCAACGGATAATGAATAAATCAACAAGAATACAGAGGTACCTTCATGTAAAAACTCATGAACTTTCCAATTTTAGTTACTCTACTTTATTTTATGGTCATTGTTATAAATGTCATATCTTTGGACATAAGGTTGTTAATTGTAGAAGAGTCAAAGTTGAAAGAGATGAAAATTTTAGATACAATAAGTATAAACATTTATATCTCAAAACTCTCACTCCATAAATATAAATCCTTCTCTCCCTTGATGAATGATGTTTAATGCTTCAAATGTAATAATTTTGGGCACAAGGCGAGTGTATGCGGAATCATATTTGAGTACTCATCTAAGTCCCAGAATGCTTGGTATCCAACTTTTCAATAGGGTAAGAAGAATTGGAAATGTAATTCTGGAAAGAGCCTAGAATGTGGACTTGCTTTGTTGGCACATGATCAAGAAAACATATGGTATGTGGATAGTGTCTATTCCAAGCATAAATGGGGATGAAAGTAAATTCATGTCTCTAAAATAAAAGGACAAAGGGAACAATGTCATGTTCAGCAACAATGCTCCATAAAAAATAAAAGGCAAGGGCATAGTCAATCTTTATTAAATGACTAATGCTCAAAATTTATTGTATGTAGAGGGTATAAAGCATAACTTGATTAGTGAAATCCATGTGTGTGATAATGGCTATAATGTGACCTTTCGATCCAAATATTGTGAGATCTGACATGAAAAGAATGGAAAGTTGGTGAGAAAGTCAGTAAAAAATCACAATAACGTTTATGTGTTTGATGAATCCAAAGTAAGTTGTTATTTGAGCAAGACAAATGAAACACAGTTATGGCATAGAATACTTGGTCATATGAATTTTGACAGTCTGATAAAATTCAGCAAGATAGGAGTTGTGAGAGGATTGTCGAGACTACCAAATCTTTATAATTCAATCTGCAAGTCTTTTCAATTTGGAAAGCAAACCAAGTCTCATTTCAATACAAATAAATTATCTTCATGTATAACATTAGATATCATTCACACAAGTATATGTGGCCCAACTACAACAAAAATCCCAAGAGGGGAGAAGTATTTTTTTTCTTATTAATGATTTTACTAGAGCCACATGGATCATGCTCTTCAAAGAGAAATAAGAAGCTCTTAAAAATTTTAGGACATTTAAATCTCAGGTAGAAAATGAGAAGGATCTAAGTATAAAATTCGTAAGATCAGAAAAATGAGGAGAATACACTTCAAGAGAGTTTGAATAATTATGTGAAGAGCATAGCATAAGGAAGCAATATTATGTGTCCATAACTCCAAAACAAAATGGAATAGCTAAGAGAAAGAATAGAACAATCCAAGAGATGGCCAGAGCTATGTTGGATGAAGCAGATGTACCTCACACCTTTTGGGGATAAGAAACACAAGCAGCAGTGTACCTATCAAATAGAACACAACTCAATCCCCACAATGATAAAAATCCCTACGATTTGTGGAAGGGGAGACCCACGTGAGTAAAATATACAAGGTGTTTGGGTTTAAATGTTTTATCGAGAAGAATTACAAAAATCCTAGAAAATTTGATTGTCATGCTTACGAGGGTATATTTCTTAGGTACTCAACATGAAGTAAAGGATACATGTAATATTCCCAGTTAGCCATGAACTAGTTCAAAAATTAAATTTTGTTTTGCTGTCTTGTTCTATGAATAAGAGGACAATGGAGGTTCATAATTCTCCTTAATAATGAATAAATCAATGCCTATGTAAAAGGAAAACATCTTGGAAGCTTAATTAAGCACCCTTAGGTGTGAAAAGGGGCTGGAACATCTTGACTGGGTCAACTTTGACCAAATAAACAGCGTTGTCATATAGGAGTGGCAATCAATGAGGGACAACGTAGTTTTAGATGGAGACAACTTACATGAAAGTAGGGTCATAAATGAATGGGGCTTAGGGTTTGGAAGCTCACATATTATAAAAGGAAGAGGATGGAAGCCATATTCATAACGTATTGGTATATGATATTTCTAAATATATGGTTTGTTTATACATATAGATTTCTTTGTCTATTTAGCTATGATTGCAAGTGTTGTTTAGCACTAGGTGTTCCTGATCGGGAATCCCACCTATTCCATTGAGAAGCTCTTGGAGCAGTATTTTACTTCATTTCCATTATCAGGCATTTGGCCAAAACTCCATCTTACATCTACAGTGCAAATCCTGTTGAGGGTTGAGTTGTTTTGCAGGTTGCAGCAGTGGAGACCATCTTTGGGTCACTTCAGTACTTATTTTCAGTGGAGAAGGGTTTCTTTCCATTGGGAGGACAGTGAGGAAGGCCCTTGTGCATAATTTTAGATCTTGGCATCACGCCACATATTTATTTTCCCCTACAGCGTAGTTTCTTTCTAGATCTGCATTATTTTGAGGTAGGAGTTGCAACATGGTTTTGGCACACCATTTGTAGAGGATATTTGCTAGTGAAGGGAGCAACCTTTCATCTAGGAGATCCATTGGAGGATGCTACACTATTTATAATATCAGATCAACCACACTTTCCAGATCTACATATTGCAGTGAATCTTCAGCCCTAAGGCTTTGATTCAGATCTTGTACATGGTGTTTTGTTGAAAACCCTTGAGGGGTTCTTCATTGGAGGTTGTATAGTGCCTAGATCTATATTGGATCTATCTTTTGTGGCATATATCATCCCATGTTATGTTGTATCTTCATTTTTTTTAGCAGTGCCTTTAACACAGCGCTATAGCAGTCTTCCAACATTTTGATATATAGTAGCAGCACCTCTTTTTTAGGGTTTTGTCCATTGGATTCTTGTCTATCTTATTGTACATCTTATGGCCCATTTATTATGCATATTTTGTTGTTTTTATTATGATTAGAAGGTCTCCATATTGGCCACTTTATTTTATATGATTTTTAACACTATTTTTCCAGGATTTTGCACTATATTCTTGCTTCTCCCATTTGGGAATATTACTGTGGTATCAGAGCATAATCTTGGCACAACCTGTGCATCTTGAAAAGCCAATATGTCATCTGAATAAGGGGATCCTCTTATTGATAGAGAGAAAAGGTATCAAAGAATAAGACACCGGAGGTTTGATTATACAAATGACAAAGAATACAAGGGTAGAACCCCTTTATCTGGAGGAGAAGATGAAGAGAAAGAGTTTCCTAAGATTCTTCTCAAAGCTATGCAATACATTGCTAGAGAAATAAAGGATATGAGAATGGATAGATATAGGGAATCCCCTAAAGGATTTCAACATGGTGAAGGCTCTGACATTTCTCATCACTGGAGTGATCTGCCAGTGTAGCAACAAAAAGTTTCCCAACGCTCTATAATGCCTACATTCCCAGTAGTGGGAAATGAAGGGTTTCAAGAAAAATAATCCCTTGAAGACTATTTCATGGAGTATGAGTCTAAAATTTACAGATTCAAGGACCACTTGAGTTTTCAAGAATTTTTTCAAATCAAGGACAATAGGAGACCCAGGCATCGCAATAGAGGTGGAGGATTCATTCAGAATCATGATCTACACTGCACTATGGGCAGATTTTTCTTACCCAACTTTGATGGGTCATCTAAATGCAGTGCCAAATCATGGGTAGAGAAGCTTTACATCTACTTCCAGTTGAACAAATTTCCAGAGATGGAGGCCATTAAGATAGTAGCGCTGCACCTTGAGGGTGAAGGACATGATTGGTGGTTCCATGGCTTGTCTACATTGGGTCACGCCAATGTGACTGCATATTCAGAGTTCACAAGGAGGTTGGTGGAGAGGTTTGATAGAAGAGATCCTGAAGCACCATTCATGGGGCTTGCAAAGCTAAAATAATTAGGTAATCCATAAACTTATATTTTTGAATTTTTAAAACTTTCTGTTATATTTCCTGATTTATCTGTAGCAAGAGGGGTATATATGTTCATTGATGGGTTAGATGAGCCTCTTCATGGTTTGGTTAAGTCTACCAAGCCCACTTCCCTTCCAGATGCCATTGAAAGGGCTATAGATTTACGAGATGCCTTTCCAAAAGCAAAGGCAACATTTCAGCATAAGCCCTATTTTCCATCAAAGGGAAAAGATGAGAAGGCTCCTTTCTCAAAGGAGAGCCAAAATAAAAATCCTCTTGATGATGATGTCCGAAGAGATTTGAGGAGGAGTAAGCTTTGCTTCACATGCCAATAATCTTGGGCACCCAGACATAAATATGCAGCAGGAAAGGCACACTACATAAAGGTATTCTTAGATGATGAGGAGTAAGAAGTAGAAGAGCAAGAGAGGGGTCACAGTGCTGGAATATCAGGAGATGATCCACCACGACGAGTCGGTGAGGATGGAGCAACTACTCCAATTAGAGGGACTCTTGCATCATTAAGAGTGATAACAAACTATCATAAAACTTTCACACATAAATCATATATGGATTTGCATGGTGGAAGCAAGGACCTAATAGTCCCATCTATTATGCACATGTCTTTGGCTCATGGGACATTATTATTTTGTGGCAAACTGCCTGGGAGGCCACCTGATCCAGATTTGGTGAGACATGTCTCACATCATGATGCACCATTCATAGATCCTAAAGGAATGGGAGCATTAGAAGGCCAAGATACAGCGTTGAAAGTCTTGGGTAGACTCAAGGAGGAGGGAGACATTATCCTAGCATCATCATTACCCACTCTCATTTCAGATTCAACGTTGTGGGAGGAGAAGCATGGAAAGGATAGCACCCTTCCAACATATACCTTTGGCATGGGAGATGTCAAGGAAAAGGGAAACCATATGATAGATTTTCCTTGTGATAGATGATCAGCGTTGTCACTATGGAAGATTGATCCATATTGGAAATCCCAACTGTTCGTGGATTATTCCAAGGATCTTTTTACATGCATGATACTTGATGACCAGCTACATGAAGAGGGCTAGTTATTCCAAGATGAAGTCATATATTATCATGGTAGGACCTTCTTATCTATAGCCTCCAAGCTCAAGGAGAAGTTGTTATAAAGAGCTCATGAATATTTTATCTTAAGCCATACTTATTCCATGAGGGCCAACAACACTATCATGGAGAGCTACACTTGGAAAGGCTTTGAACAGGAACTATATTATCATTTTCAAAGATGCATGAACCATGTGGAGTTGGAAGAGAGACATAACTAAATGAAGGAGTTATCACAACCACCTCTTTCCTCTTTTGGAATGAGAGGGGATATATCAATGGACCACTCCATTTGTATGAGCAGAAATTTTGGTAAGGAACATGCTTATGTACATAATGTTTCATTTGATGATTACTTTCATTCCCTTAACATGGATATGCAGGCCATAGCTCCAAGGAGGAGCATTCTTCCATATAAAGATCATGGCCAACTTTGGGCCATAAACATTTATGAACATGGCCGCTCCCTAGGAGGATATAGGGAGATGTTGTATCATTGTGGGTGCACTCCAAAAGCACCAAACATACCTCACATTTTCAGCCATTGTGAGAATAATTGGGCAACAATTAAGTGGTGGGGAAACCACTTACCATATCATTATCTGATGTAGTTAGGATATTTACTGCGCTGGTTCGACATGTGGGACTCTGACCCATCTCCATTTTTACATATTTTTGTTTGTATGTACTTAATTTTGATCCCATACATAGATGATGTACATATTATTTTTATGGGAATGATTGGAGGGAGGATGGGGGGAATGTATGTGCCCTATAGGAGAGATATTATCCATGTTCATTATGCTACATGTTTCAGGGAGAACATCGGGAAAACCATGTTTGTTTCATTGGATCTAGTGTTTCCTTGTGGGATGAATCATTTGCATCTCATGAGAACTTGGGAGGAGAATTTCATGGAGGGATGGATTGGGATACACTTAGCCTATGAGGGAAGCTTATCACATGATGGTGTCCCCAATGATGGAAGATATGAGTTGCAGTACTCACCTTGTCAGTTGCTTGAGGACAAGCAACATTTGGGAAGGGAGGACTATAATATTCCGAATTAGCCATGAGCTAGTTGGAATTTTTAGGGTCCCGTGATTTGGTTGATTGGCAAGCCAAATGACATTGTAACATCAAACCAATCTTTGGAGCCCAAGGACCTAGCCTTCCTGGACTCAGAGAGGGCTCTCTCTATTTGTGTAAGGGATATCTGTGTGTTTTCTTATTGTTTTCTTGATTTTAGGCTAGTTATGAAGTAGGTTTTTGGTTTTGGTTTTTAGGTTGTGAGGGATGAACTGATCAAATACATAAGATAGGTAAAAATATTTCAGATCAAATAGGCTATGGGGTCGAAAAGGTCAAGAAAGCTTTTATATGGTGATACAAGGTTGTTGAAGGGCCGATTTGATTCGAGGTAAAATGGATCTTTGGGTAAAATGGAGTGATATGGACACTAAATTTGTGAATAAAAAATGATTTCAAGGATAAATAGTTCAATAGCTAACATAAACATGGTAGGGCTAACCATTAATCATGAGAAATGTAGCTATAAACTGATCAATGCATAGAAATAAACATTCAAGCCATGCATAGAGATATATGACTCTCTAACTTTAGGAAATGGCTATCAGACTTTGGGGAAATACATTTAATACAAAAAAAAAACTCAAATTACTATGAAGGAATGCCTAAGCATAGTATTTCACGCTATTGGGCACTTTTAAAGCAAGATTGCATACTTTTAGGCAAAAGGAAAGATTAGTACAGACCTCCTTGGTTCAACAAATGACAATCTAATCAATCAAAGAGAGGTTTCATAGGTGGAGCTATGGCTAGCCATGAGTAAGTAGGGAATACCGTGAATCATACTTAGCATGCATAAAACCATAAATGAAACAAGCAAACAATATTCTTTAGTTATCAAAGAGCAATCAAGGATTCTTTAATATGACTAAGAATGAAGAAAACATAGAAGCTATAAAGAAACAAGAAACTTGAGGTGTCTCCAAGGGCATGTCTCAAATCTATTCGCTATTGTCTTATAGCAAGCAAGAACATGGAATTATGAATGAAAACAAAGAAACAAAACAGAGAGAGAGACACTATACCATTCTACCAAGTCATGGAATCCAACAACAATCCTCTTTCATCATCCAAAGGCACTCAAGAAACTCTCCAAATGCATGAGACAAGTATTTATTCCAAGCTTTTATAACCATATATTGCTTCTATTCATCAAGTTCAGCCTTGTTTACAATGAAAGCCTTTGGAATATATTGGCCAAAGTGAGGAAAACCTCCTAGTTCAACTTGCAATCTCATTGGCCTATCCAAAATATCTGATTTTGTCCTTGAGGCTTTGCAAAGCCCAAGGCACAAAATATCTAATAAAATATCTCTAAAATGCTAAAAAAGGAAAATAAATTGACTTTTCCTAACTAACCATGCACAAAAATAGCTAAACGCACATGAGGAAAAGTCACTTTTGAAAGGTACATTTTTTACAAAAACACTTAAGAAATACATCAGCAGAAAGTCCCCTGACTTGCCGACAACCTTTGGAGGCCTTCCCGATGTCTAAATGAGGCCCGTGATAGCTCGTTGGAAAGCTTTGAATGTCTATTTTCTAAAAATTATTATTTTTCTCAAAAATTACCACTAAAATTCTATCAAAAACTTACCTGTGTATAAAAACCCAAAAAATAGACCTTGCTGATAAACGGGGCAGAGTGTTGAAAAAGTGAATAGTTTTTGCCACTTTGGGGGACCAAATCATCTTCAATTGATCTGAAAATCGCTGAGTAGATGCCCCTGAAAATATGGCATCCAATGATACCATTTTCATCCTTTGAGGATGCTCCAAACCAAAATGGCAGCGCCCATGATTTTTAGACAAAAGCCCAAAAATGACAAAAAACCAAAACTTGTTAAATTTC
This sequence comes from Pinus albicaulis, assembly GCA_034641835.2. NCBI lineage: Eukaryota > Viridiplantae > Streptophyta > Pinopsida > Pinales > Pinaceae > Pinus > Pinus albicaulis. The sequence continues at coordinate 383,948,614 of CM076584.1, forward strand.
GCCCAATTTTGGCGAGCATGACCCTTAGGGGTTTTTAGAAACATGCTGAGAAGCTGAGGCCAAAATTTGGAGCCTTGAGGTGTCTTTCTTCATTTTTGGTGTTGGACGCCCTCTTTGGGCAGTTTTGAGCTTTTCTTGGTTTTCTTCCTTGTTGTTTGGAATTTTAGCTTTGGTGAAGAAGTCATGGCCCCTGGCCTAGGAGAGGCAGTTAGCACATTCTTTGGAAAGTTCCCTTCATGATCCATGTTTTTTATTTGCTTGCCCTCATCATTTATTGCTTGAGGGCCGCCTTGTTTGTCTCTGTCACTGCTTTCTTCATGATTGTCATGCTCTTTACCTTCACTGTTTTGTGCTTCATCACCCTCATGCTTATTGTTGTATTGGCTGCCATAATGTTCCTTTTCATCACTGCCTCATTGCCCATCACTTTTCTCTTCATTATCACTTCCATATTTAGCCTCTTTTCCTTAATCCTCATCATCACTAAATTCATCTCTTCAGTATTGTGTTTGAGCCAAGAGGCCTTTAACAAGAAATGTTTGTGGTTTTTGAAGGGAAGTATCCTTGTGTTTTTGGCACCACAAACCTCTTTCCCTCAATCACTATTTTTATCCTTGTTATCCACAGCAAGAAGATCCCTTTCAATTTGACAAAATCTTCATCCCCTATTCACTGTCTCTTTGTGTTTATAAAAAGGGACTCATTTGAAGTCATTGTTTTCTTTGATTATGAAAAACATGGTATGTTAAAACAAAACAAGATATGTTTCTTCCTTTCACTGTCTCTAAACAACCTTTCAACTTTCAACAAGGAAATTACCTTTCTATCATTTTTTCTTCCTTGGTTTAGTAAACAAGGTGTTCTTTGAAACCACTGCCAAGATGACTCTTTAAACTGATTTGAAAGTCTTTTAAAAAACTATATTTTTTCCTCTATCAACTGTGTGTAACCTTAGCTGTCTCATAGCACAGAAGGATTTTCAAATTTGCACATTAATCATCCTTTCTTACACTGTGTCTCTCTTTTATTTTGGCAAAGTCCTCATCCATTTCATCACTGTCTCTCTGATTTTGGAGACTGCAAACCTTTACTTTTTCTTAACACAAAAGACCTCCTTCAACTTTGACAAAGCCTCATCCTCTAATCACTATTTCTCATTATTGATTTAGTAAACCAGGGGTGCTTTGAAACCACTGTTAAGATATCTTTTCAAATAGTTTTGAAGGACCTTTACAAACTCTGCCTCTCTAATTTTGGAGACTGCACAAATTCTTCATTATCTCATAGCATAAAAGACCTCATTAAATTGACCAAGCTTTATCCCTCTTACCACTGTTTCTCTCTTTGATTGTGATTCTCTTTATAAATTATCTTTGGAAGCCCTTGTAAACTAAAATTTAGCCCTATGGGACCTCTTAGTAATTTACTTAGGTCATAATACTTTGACAAATTTTCACAAAAGTATGAAAAACAGACCCTTAACAGTAAACACTCATATGTCTTTTCAAACTCCGTTTTTCATCATTTTGAAGCCCTCTTCACTCTTTAAAACAAAAACTTTCTTTGAATAAGTGTATTTGTAATTCTGAGCAGTTTTTTAACCAATGTCTCACCATTCCTTGAGCTTTATTTCTCTAAAGTTTTATAGATGATTAAGGCTCCTTTGAAATCAATGTTTTGAAAGACCACATTCGATTTGACAAAGGTGTTCATTTTCCAACACTGCTTCTATTTTTTTTTTGATATAGAAAACAATTTTCCCTTTGTAAACACTTGTTAAAACACCCTTTAAACAGATTTGAGATCTTTGAATGTAAGTTTGTTTTTTCCTCCAGTAGGTGTGGGCATCCTTAGCTATTTTGAAAGCACAAAGAATACTTTCAAGATGGCACATCAACCTTCCCTTCCTTCATTGTTTCAATCATTTACTATTCTAAGTAAAAGACCTTCTTTCAAATTTGACAAAAACTTCTATCCCTTAGTTCACTGTCTCATCTTTGATTTAGCAAACAAAGGGTGTTCTTGGAAAACACTGTTTTAACATACTCCTTCAGGCTGATTATGAGACCTCCACAAACTCTGTTTTTCTTGTCTGTATTTCTTAGCTATCTCATAGCACAAAAACTCTTTCAAATTGGCACATTAACCAACCTCTCTTTCATTGTTTATATCCTTTGTAATCATAGTAAAGAGACTTCCTTCAATCTCTGTTTTGTTTTTTAGGAGTTTGGCAAACAATGTCTTTGATGATGATTAGTTTTTAGCATACAATTTCTCTCCTTTTTTTTGATAAACACGCCTCTATTTAAAAAAGCAGGCTTCTAGTGAAACCATGAATGTCCTCTTATCCTCAATCAGTGTTTTCCCTTGAAATTTGTAACCAAACCCTCCCTCAAACTAAAACTAAGCAAGGAGACAAGAAAAACCTTTGGAAAAGTTTTCTTGATGTGTTGGAGATGATTTCCTTGAGTGAAAACTGATTTGGCACCCTTGGAAAATACTTTGGTGACCTTTTTTGCTGGTGGACTGGGTGTTGCACAGGCGCGCCGCGCACTTCAGAAAAATACATTGTTAATACCTATAGGCGCGCCGCGCAATTTTTCAAACGCGCCACACACTTTTGCAACCCGTTTTGGAGGCCTTCCCGGTGTCAGAATTGGGCGTGAGATGGCTCGTTGGAAAGCTATGGAAGTATTCTTTCGAAATATTCTTGATTTTTTCATTTGGTGTCCATTTGATTGTTTAAAAATTGATTTTCCCAATACTGGTCAAAACTGGTGAATCCTGGTGCAGAAATGCATAATGTTGTTTGCAGGCCACTTTTGGATGCCTTCCCTGTGTCAGAATTGGGCCTGATATGGATTTTTGGAAAGCTATGGAAGTCTAATTTCCAAATATGCTTAATTTGTTTCATTTGGTTTCCATTTTATTGTTCAAAAATTGACTGTCCCAACACTGGTAAAAAATGGTGAATGCTGGTGCAGAAATACATAGTGTTGCTTGCAGGCTACTTTTGGATGCCTTCCTGTTGTCGGAATTTGGCCCGAGATGGCTCGTTGGAAAGCTATGGAAGAATAATTTCCAAATATGCTTGATTTTGTTCATTTGGTATCCATTTGGTTGTTAAAAAGTTGACTGTCCCAACACTGGTCAAAATGGTGAATCCTGGTGCAGAAATTCTTCCGTGACATCTATATTTTTTACATTTCTCACAAACCATGATACCTGTGTAGAAGACGAAGAGGTTTTTCTTCTTGAACCTATGAGGGACAAAAAAATATCTCACTTTTTTCAATTTAATCTCTGTTTTGTCAGAAACACATTTTGAAACAAACTGCCTGGGCGCTCCTTAACCTCTGTCTTACCATTTCTTGAGTTGTATTTCTCTGAAACCTTTATAAAAGAGCCTTGATCTGTCGATGAGGGTCCTTTGATATAACATGAAACTTTTTTTGAGTATCTCTTTAACCATTTGTATGAGAAAATTTGCATGGTGAAAACCTTAAGAAAATTGACCCTCTTCCTTTTGTGAGGGAGGCCATCTTCAAGTTGACAAATCAACTGTTCTTTCTCTAGGTGACTTTGCTTGTGACCTCTATCTCTCTAAGCACTGTACATCCTTTGAATTTTTAGATAAGAAGCATGGTTTTGATCATGAAAGTGTTCTTTGCCTATGTGTTGGGAAAAGCACTTGGATAGATAGCAATTCCCTCTCCAAAAATGTGACTTTGTATCTTTTGGAGGAAACCCTTTGTAAACATAAGAAAAAGAGACCTTCAACACCCTCATGCCACATCTTGGAAAGAGATAATTCACAACTCCAAAACTTACTTTGATAATTTCTGCTCTCCTAGTGTTTTGATGATGATTAGGGCTATTGTGCAGTTTGATCAAATCATTCAGGCACCCTTGGATATTTTCCTTTGACTGTGGATGAAAAACCTTATGTGTATTCACCCATGGCTTTACCTATATCTGTTCATTAAGGAAAAAGGTATTTAGAGATTCTTAATGCAATAATATGGAACAGCAAGGATTTTTCACATGTTTCATAAAAGGCCTTTGATTGTGATAGTGATATGGCTTGATTATTTGAATGTTTCCCCTGAATTTAAAACACATGCCATACCCTTTCTTTACATTTGATGAGTCTGTCCAAATTTTATTCATTTTAGCTGCAAGTTGTCTTTGAAGGAGATCTTTGATAGAAGAAAAACCAAACCTCTTTGATTATTACAGTACCACTGCTTGGCCATCTTCTTAACAACATTTTTCCACTCATAATCATTCAATTGTTTCCCACTGCACTCAAACTCTGCCTTTCAAACAGTGAAACCATATAATCAATTCTTGAAACACCACTGTTGTGTTAGTGGTTTCATCCATTGGAGAAAGAGCTGTAAAACAAGTTTTTTTAAGGCTATTTGCAGCTTTGTTAGACTTGTGCCCTTAAATGAGCCTACACCTCTGTTCCTAACCCTCTTCTTATTAAATGAAGGAGGTCTTAACCAATGACCTAACCATCTGCTCATGCTTGGAGGAGGTTTTCACAGTCACCAACCCTCTTCTCATGTTTGGAGGAGGTTTTCACAATCACCAACCCTCTGCTCATTTTTGGAAGAGGTTTTACACAGTCACCAACCCTCTGCTCATGTTTGGAGGAGGTTTTACACAGTCATGCTATTTCATCACTTTTTCAAACTATGTTATCTTTCCTTGTAGTGCCTTTTGACTATGTTTGTAGGAGCTCATTGAAATACTTCTCTGTCCAGTACTTGCATCCCAGGCTCAAAACCACATGAGAAGCAGCTGTCTCCTCATGTTAAGTTTAATAATGTCTTCTGGAACGCTGGTACACTTCTGATTTTGAGAAAGACATTGAAACATTGTAAATCCACCTAATATCGGTTTGAATTGTGGCATATGCACTGCTGAGACATCAAGGCTTGTTAGCGGCATGACTTAAGGGTATATCAAGGTTTGCTCTTGCATATTAAGCGCTAATTCAGGGCTGGTTGGTATTGAACAAAGGATTCTTGCTCAAACTGTTTTTGTCGAGGAAGGGCTTCTCTAAAGCGCCACTACCTAACTTAAGGGAAACATTCATTGATTCTGACTGTGTTTGACAAGAAGATCACAGATAGGAAGGGAGACACTTCGTCAAATATTGGACAGTGAGTTTCATGAGAACCAAGGGGAAAATTATAGTAGACCAGCAAGACCAAGACAACTATAGGTAGGGATATTTTGCTGAAACAAGACATGACTTTGAAAACTAAAGATTGCTCTGATCATAGGCTGACAGGAAGGGCTAGGAAAGAAAAAATTTGTTTGGGGGTTTTCTAGATGACAAATTGACATATGGAGATCAGCTTCTAGAAAACTCAGCTAGGAATCTAGTCATCAACAACAGGTGGAAAATATTGATGACTAACAGTGGCTCCATTTGGGGAGGGCAGCTCCTTTTCGGGAGGTGTCCAGAATTGCAGATATTTGGCTTATGAAAACCAGTGCCTTCTCCATTGGTGCAAATTTCATTCTTTCTTGATGCGATTTCTAAAAATTGACAGCATGATTAGCCTCAAAAACATCTCTACCTACCCAGCTATATTTCCTAACATTTTTCTTCCTTAGGTGCATTCTGACTAGCAACCTTTTGACATGACATTTTTCAGAATAGAAACTATCTAATTCTACACTTATATCTTCCTGGAGTTCAGATTAAACTGATGAACTCATTTGTTTCTCTACCTATGCTAGATCAACTATCAAGATTAAGTTGTTTGATAGGATTTTATTCACTATTCTAGAACATGAAATTGAAAAATGACCAAATCAGGATTAGACAGTGTGATTTTTCATGTACTTGTGGCATGAAAGGCAAGCTACACACAAATATTATTTTGCATGAAAATGAAATTTAGAAAAATCAAGGCTAGGATACACAGTTTTTTTTTCATCCCTGTTTTCCTCTTTGGTTTTGTTTTGAGCATGTGGAACCAGTATCTTTTCCTAATCTATTTTCTTCGACATGTCAAGCTTACATAATTTGATTATCTCTTCTCTCACTAACTTATCAGCAAATAAATTTAAAACATGTTCAGTTATGATTAGGCTAGATAACTGAACAAGACTTTTGAGCACTAGTAGCGGCATTTAGACTTGCTCGCTTTCAGCATGACTATTTTTGGATATGGGGTTGTACCATTGCTTTTAGAAACTGCCCTCTTTTTCTACTTTTTACTGTTTTTTGTATTTTATTCTTTTTCACTTTTTCTTCAAACAATCTAGAACTGAAAAGATGCTCACAAGGCTGAGCTTATTTTCCACTGCTGTCTACCTATCCTAATCTAATCTATACACAATAGACATTTATTTGGTGAAATCTCTTTTCCAATGTAACTAGTCAAGTAGATGATTACATGGGTGACTCTAGTTTATTTCTTTCATGATGCTGAAGTAATGAAAAGGCCACTTCCATTTGGCTTGTTTTCGGATAGTAGTGCTTAAGTTTTTTCTCATTCTTGGTAGCAACTTGTTCATGATAGAACCCACTACTCCTTCAGATTTCCCAAGGAAAACAACAAATGGATCTTGGAATAATACCTGATCTAGAGGATTTGATATATAGGCTTCATTCAGGACTACTCTTTCTTTCACTTGGCTATATTTGGGACTCTCCTGGTAAATCAGCTCTTCCCCTTGCTCATGATCACTTGAACTGTCAGACTCATCATATATTGCAGTGTAGTTTTCTTTCCAAGCTAATGTGTTCCGATTAAGTGGACTAAAAACTGTGTGGAGGTCGTCATGTTGATGAGCAGGGATACACTTTGACAGCAAATCATCTTGAAAGGATAGTGTGACAAATCTCATGTGTTTATCAACCTCTATTTCTTCATATGCAATTTGTAACTCAATGGAACTTGGTGGCTGCAAATCTGGAGTTAAGGAAGATTCCATGTCCAAAATGATTTCCTCAACCATTTCAGGAAAAGGCTTCTCATTTACAACATGCTCGACAATTTCATCATCCTCTTCAACCTCATCATCAAAGATGAAAGACTTTTGATTTCCAATTAAGTGAATGTTATTTTTGATGGACTGAAGTGAAGTATAGCAAAAAGTCAGAGACTCTTCACTTAATTCTAAACTCTCAAGGCTCTCCTCATCAGTGTCATAGGTGACCTGTATTGGCTGCTTACTTTTTTCAACCTAATTATAATGAGCTTCGTCCCACAAATCAATTGTTGATAGCTCTGCAAGGTTAGTTTCTGTTTGGATATCATAATCATCAACATATTGATCAAACCTTGGAGAATCATTAATATAAGTAATGTCACCAACCATGCATATTGGACTATCAGATTGCTTTTCTTCAAATTGATTTAAAAATCTATTTTTTGACTCATGGTATGCAAGATTAACAGGAGAAAGATCATAAAAGTTTTGGTTATATGAAGTTTCAGAGGTTGTCTGCATGTTTATAAGTTGATCTATTTCCTCTTCAGTTAAAAAGGGAGGCATTTTCATTTCTCTTCGGATATAACTACAATAATCCTCTTTCTCTTGGGAAATCTGATTTGGAGGATGAATGTATTTTTGGGCTTCACCTATGAGAGATGATGAATCATTACTTATGCCTTTAGATAGATCCTATGGGTTCTCTTTCATTTCTGGCTTGTTTTTATCTTCAACCAATTCTTTGTGATGTTGAGGATAGTTAGCATGTAATTCATGAGTTTTTTCTGATAGATTTTCAGGAGGCCAATTTTCTTTTATGAACTCAAATCACTCCCAGCATAAAGGTAGAGATCTTACAGGTTTTGATTTATCTTCTATTTCGGATCTGAATTCATCCTCACTCAACTCTTCTTGATGCTTGGGATAATAAACATGGGATTCATGAGTTTCCTCTGATGGATTCTTAGGAGGCCAATTTTCTTTTATGAACTCAAATGACTCCCAGCATAAAGGTAGATATCCTACAGGTTTTGATTTATCTTCTATCTCAGATTTGAATTCCTCTTCAATCAACTTTCCTTGATTTAGGTGAGAGTTAACTTGAACAGGGGCTTCCTGAAAAACTGCTAAGAGATCTTTAGGATGAAAATTTTCTTTTAAAGTCTGGAATAATTTAAAGCATAAGGGTAGAGAACCTAAAGGTTTTGATTCCTCTTCCATTTCAGAATTTGTGATTTCAAAATGGCTGATAATTTCTTTAGAGCATTCCTCTATGTTTTTATTTGCAACTTTCTCATTAGGCACATTTTGTTCATAACTCTTGTCTTGTAATAGTTGACTGTGTTCATCCCGAGGAAGAAGTGTAGGTTGGTTTGAATAAGCAGTGTTAACCTTAACTTTGTGTCTTTCTCTTTTCTTGTCAAGTAGATTCTCTAGTTTGGTTAAATCATATACCAATTTTTCCAACTTTTCCTCTGAAGATATTATTCTCTCTTGATTTGCTTTGTCTTTCTCTATTATTCTTAGCTGTGCCTCCCTATTTAGTATGTTGAATTCTACATCAACTGCTATCCTTTTCATCTCTTCTAGGGTCAAAATATCTTTATTTCTTATCCGAAAAACCATATTTGGTTCAAAATAATCTGGGTAGTGCAAGAGAGCACATCCGAGGGGTGGCTTTATGTTAGCAGGCATTGCATGGTATAATTTATTGAACCCGGCTGAAAAGTTTTGTATTGTCTCCCCTGGTTGTCTTTTTAACTGATTGTATTCCTTTATGATGAGAACTTTATTACCCATGACCACCCACCTATCTAGGAAGATTTGAGTGAACTAATGAAAATTGGTAATGCTTGCAGCTGGAAGGTCTTTAAACCAACTCTTAATTTTTCCTTGTAATGATAAGGAAAACATTCTAATACGAACATCATCTTATTATATTTCATAAAGGTCAAGTAAATCCTCAAGATTTTGGACGTGCTCTTAAGCGGTGACTTTGGAGCTTTCTCCATCAAATCTGGGTAATTTATTTTGAAGATTTGCAGGGGAGGCTTGGAAGATGGGAGGTAAAACCAGAGGCTTGTATCTTTCTGGGACCTTTGTGGATATAGGTAGTGTAAAAAGAGATTTATGACTATTTGAGGTTTCAACCAGAGTGGTAAAGGTAGCATGAGGCTTATGTTTTGCTAGGATTTCCATAGGTGAATCTGGGGTAAGCACAGGTGTATAAGCCTGCTCATGGTCTGAAATTTGAGGCTTAGCTTTTCAAGGTTTGAGATCTTTCCAATGATCAATGTAGATCTCATCAGTGTATTCTTGATCAGGCTCAAAGTAGGATAGAACATAGTTATAGATAAAGACAATAATTTCTTGAATCCAACTAAGGCCTGAGTGATTTTTCTTTCTAGGATGACTAGTCATGTTTTAGGTTCTTCCTCCAGTGGAGTCTTTAGGTCTATTGAGAGTTGTGGAGTCGCCAGGTGGATTTCTTTGAGATCTATGGTCCACTGCCAATACTATCAAACATGATTTCGGGAAAAAAATTTCTAGCAAACTTTGGGGTGAAGACTTGCAAGGAAGAGTTATCACATGGTTTCAACAGATTGCTACGCTGTTTGGAGAAGCTAATGGTTCTATTTTCAAGTTTATTTCTGTTTATCTCCTATGTTTAGGTGAAGGTTTCTGAATCGCTAAGTTATACTTAGTTTGTCACTGATCATAGAGTTTCCACCATGAATTTTAAGTTTTGGAAAGGATAAGTCAACAAAAAGGTATGGTTTTATGAATTTTTTGGTTTTTTATGGAGTTTTGGGCCTACTGGAAGCTAGTGGAGTCGCCAGGTGGAACTTGGTTGTTTTTATAGAGATGTAGCTATGGTCCACCACCAATAGCTAGGAAAAGCCAATCTGGGGATGCTTTTGGGGTTTTCTTAGTTTTCATGTGCAGCCTATGGTTTATTAGAGTATTCATAAACTGATTCATCACTTTTCTAGGGTGGTGAAACAAAAAGAGTTTACTCGAAATGATTCTATGGACTGCTTGCCTGTTTAAATTTTGAAAGACTAATGAATCTACAAGAGTTTGCTAGACTGTTATGTACTCAGTTAGTCCTACCGTGATCGCCATTTATGTTAGTGTGGTGATGAGGTGGCTGATCGGATAGTATTCTAAAATTTAGCAAAGTAGTAAGGTCTACTGGAGGCTAGTGGAGTCGCCAGGTGGATTTTTAGTTGTTTTGAGAGTATATGTGTATGGTCCACCACCAATATTGATAAACACCAATCTAGAGATATTTTTGGGTTTTCTAAGTTTCCTATATGTAGCCCTGAGGTTTGGAAGAGTTTCCTATAACTGAATCAACATTTTTCTGAGATGGTGAAGGAGCTAGTTTCTAATCTTCAAACAATACCTAAGTTTTCTAATTTTGATTGAGATTTTGAGAGATCCTAAGGGATACCAAGGATTTTTTTGACTCAAATTCCCACCATGATCACCATTATGTTATCGAGTGGTGGGATAAGTCAATCGTATAGTATTCTTAAGGCTGCCGGAATGTTTAGGGAATCTAGGTTTGTTTATCACACGCAGTCCCACCATGATCACCATTATGTTAGGGTCCCATGGTTTGGCTGATTGGCAAGCCAAATGACAGTGTAACATCAAACCAGTCTTTGGAGCCCAAGGACCTAGGCTTCCTGGACTCAGAGAGGGCTCTCTCTATTTGTGTAAGGGATATTTGTGTGTTTGCTTATTGTGTTCTAATTTTAGGCTAGTTATGAAGTAGGTTTTTGGTTTTGGTTTTTAGATTGTGAGGGATGAACTGATCAAAGACATAAGATAGGTGAAAGGATGTCTGATCAACTAGGCTATGGGGTTGAAAATGTCAAGAAAGCTTTTAGATGGTGATACAAGGTTGTTGAAGGGCCGATTTGATTCGAGGTAGAATGGATCTTTGGGAAAAATGGAGTAAGATGGACATCAAGTTTGTGAATAACAAAGGATTTCAAGCACAAATAGTTTAATAGCTGACATAAACATGGTAGGGCTAACCATTAATCATGAGAAATGTAACTATAAACCGATCAATGCATAGAAATAAACATTCAAGCCACATGCATAGAGATATATGACTTTCTACGAGAACATACGTACTGTAGTATATCGTGTTAATGCGCGAAAACAAAAAATTTAAATTACTATGAAGGAACACCTAAGCGTAGTATTTCAGGTTATTGGGCACTTTGAAAGCAAAGATTGTATACTTTTAGCAAGGGCAAGATCAAGACAAGACCTCCTTAATTAACAAATGACACCTAATCAAAGAGAGGTTTACAGGTGGAGCCCAAGTACAAGCCATGAGGCATGGAATACTGAATCCGTTACTTAGCATGCATAAACCATAATAAACACAAACAATATTCTTACGATTGAAGACAATCAAGGATTCTTTATTACATCAAGAATTAAAATATAGAATATAAAGAAATACAACTTTATAGTGCTCTCCACAAATGTCTCAAATCTATTCTGTACTGTCTTATAGCAAGCAAGAACATGGAATTATGAATGAAAACTAAGAAACAAAACAGAGAGAGAGACACTATACCATTCTACCAAGTCATGGAATCCAACAACAATCTTCTTTCATCATCCAAAGGCACTCAAGAAACTCTCCAAATGCATGAGACAAGTATTTCTTCCAAGCTTGTATAACCATATATTGATTCTATTCATCAAGTTCAGCCTTGTTTACAATGAAAGCTTTTGGAATATATAGGCCAAAGTGAGGAAAACCCCCTAGTTCAACTTGCAATCTCATTGGCCTATCCAAAATATCTGATTTTGTCCTTGACGCTTTGCAAAGCCCAAGGCACAAAATATCTAATAAAATATCTCAAAAATGCTAAAAAAAGAAAATAAATTGACTTTTCCTATCTAACCATGCAAAAAAATAACTAAACGCACATGAGGAAAAGTCACTTTTGAAAGGTACGTTTTTTACAAAAATACTTAAGAAATACATCAGCAGAAAGTCCCTCGACTTGCCGACAACTTTTGGAGACCTTCCCGATGTCGAAACGAGGCCCATGATGGCTCGTTGGAAAGCTTCGAATGTCTATTTTCTGCAAATTCTTATTTTTCTCCAAACTAACTACTAGAAGTCCATCAAAAACTGAACTGTGTGTAAAAACCCAAAAAATAGACCTTGCTGATAAACAGGGCAGAGTGTTGAAAAAGTGACTGTTTTTCGCCACTTTGGGGGGCCAAATCATCTTCAATTGATCTGAAAATCACTGAGTAGATTCCCATAAAAATATGGCATCCAATGATACCATTTTCATCCTTTGAGTATGCTCCAAACCAAAATGGCGGCGCCCATGATTTTTAGACAAAATCCCAAAAATGACAAAAAACCAAAACTTGTTAAATTTCACCCAGTTTTGGTGAGCATGACCCTCAAGAGTTTTTAGAAACATGCTGAGAAGGTGAGGCCAAAATTTGGAGCCTTGAGGTGACTTTCTTCATTTTTGGTGTCGGGCGCCCTCTTTGGGCAATTTTGAGCTTTTCTTGGTTTTCTTCCTTGTTGTTTGGCATTTTAGCTTTGGTGAAGAAGTCATGGCCCCTGGCCTAGGAGAGGCAGCTAGCACATTCTTTGGAGAGTGCCCTTCATGATCCATGTTTTGTATTTTCTTGCCCTCATCATTTCTTGCTTGAGGGTCGCCTTGTTTGTCTCTGTCACTGCTTTCTTCATGATTGTCGTGCTCTTTACCTTCACTGTTTTGTGCTTCATCACCCTCATGCTTATTGCTGTATTGGCTGCCATAATGTTCCTTTTCATCACTGCCTCACTTCCCATCAATTTTCTCTTCATTATCACTGTTATGTTTAGCCTCTTTGCCTTGTTCCTCATCATCACTAAATTCATCTCTTCAGTATTGTGTTTGAGCCAAGAGGCCTTTAACAAGACATGTTTGTGGTTTTTGAAGGGAAGTATCCTTATGTTTTTGGCACCACAAACCTCTTTCCCTCAATCACTATTTTTATCCATGTTATCCATAGCAAGAAGATCCCTTTCAATTTGACAAAATCTTCATCCCCTATTCACTGTCTCTCTGTGTTTATAAAAAGGGACTCATTTGAAGTCATTGTTTTCTTTGATTATGAAAAACATGGTATGTTAAAACAAAACAAGATATTTTTCTTCCTTTCACTGTCTCTAAACAACCTTTCAAACTTTCAACAAGGAAATTACCTTTCTATCATTGTTTCTTCTTTGGTTTAGTAAACAAGGTGTTCTTTGAAACCACTGCCAAGATGACTCTTTAAACTGATTTGAAAGTCTTTTACAAAACTTTGTTTTTTCCTCTATCAACTGTGTGTAACCTTAGCTGTCTCATAGAACAGAAGGATTTTCAAATTTGCACATTAATCATCCTTTCTTTCACTATGTCTCTCTTTTATTTTGACAAAGTCCTCATCCATTTCATCATTGTCTCTCTGATTTTGGAGACTGCAAACCTTTACTTTTTCATAACACAAAAGACCTCCTTCAACTTTGACAAAGCCTCATCCTCTAATCATTGTTTCTCACTATTGATTTAGTAAACAAGGGGTGCTTTGAAACCACTGTTAAGATATATTTTCAAACTGTTTTGAAGGACCTTTACAAACTCTGCCTCTTTGATTTTGGAGACTGCACAAATTCTTCATTATCTCACAGCATAAAAGACCTCCTTAAATTGACCAAGCTTTATCCCTCTTACCACTATTTCTCTCTTTGATTGTGATTCTCTTTATAAATGATCTTTGGAAGCCCTTGTAAACTAAAATTTATCCCTGTGGGACCTCTTAGTAATTTACTTAGGTCATAATACCTTGACAAATTTTCACAAAAGTATGACAAATAGACCCTTAACAGTAAACACTCATATGTCCTTTCAAACTCTGTTTTTCATCATTTCGAAGCCCTCTTCGCTCTTTAAAACAAAAACTTTCTTTGAATAAGTGTATTTGTAATTCTGAGCAGTGTTTTAACCACTGTCTTACCATTCCTTGAGCTGTATTTATCTGAAGTTTTCTAGATGATTAAGGCTCCTTTGAAATCAATGTTTTGAAAGACCACATTCGATTTGACAAAGGTGTTCATTTTCCAACACTGCTTCCATTTTTTTTTTGATATAACAAACAATTTTCCCTTTGTAAACACTTGTTAAAAAACCCTTTAAACAGATTTGAGATCTTTGAATGTAAGTTTTCTTTTTCCTCTAGCAGTTGTGGGCATCCTTAGCTGTTTTTAAAGCACAAAGAATAATTTCAAGATGGCACATCAACCTTCCCTTCCTTCACTGTTTCAATCATTTACTGTTCTAAGTAAAAGACCTTCTTTCAATTTTGACAAAAACTTCTATCCCTTAATTCACTGTCTCATCTTTGACTTAGCAAACAAAGGGTGTTCTTGGAAAACACTGTTTTAACATACTCCTTCAGGCTGATTATGAGACCTCCACAAACTCTGTTTTTCTTGTTTGTATTTCTTAGCTATCTCATAGCACATAAACACTTTCAAATTGGCACATTAACCAACCTCTCTTTCACTATTTATATCCTTTGTAATCATAGTAAAGAGACTTCCTTCAATCTCTGTTTTGTTTTTTAGGAGTTTGGCAAACAATGTCTTTGATGATGATTAGTTTTTAGCATACAATTTATCTCCTTTTTTTTTTATAAACAAGACTCTATTTAAAAAAGCATGCTTCTAGTGAAACCATGAATGTCCTCTTATCCTCAATCAGTGTTTTCCCTTGAAATTTGTAACCAAACCCTCCCTCAAACTAAAACTAAGCAAGCAGACAAGAAAAACCTTTGGAAAAGTTTTCTTGATGTGTTGGAGATGATTTATTTGAGTGAAAACTGATTTGGCACCCTTGGAAACTACTTTGGTGACCTGTTTTTCTAGTGGACTGGGTGTTGCATAGATGCACCACACAAAAACCCAGGTGCGCCGCGCACTTCAGAAAAATACACTATTAATACCTACAGGCACGCCGCGCACTTTTGTAGCCCGTTTTGGATGCCTTCCCGGTGTTGGAATTGGGCGCGAGATGGCTCGTTGGAAGGATATGGAAGTATAATTTCCAAATATTCTTTATTTTTTTAATTTGGTGTCCATTTGGTTGTTCAAAAATTTATTTTCCCAACACTGGTCAAAACTAGTGAATCCTGGTGCAGAAATGCATAGTGCTGTTTGTAGGCCACTTTTGGATGCCTTCCCGGTCTTAGAATTGGGCCCAAGATGCATAGTTGGAAAGCTATAGAAGTATAATTTCCAAATATTCTTGATTTGTTTCATTTGGCATCAATTTGGTTGTTCAAAAATTGACTGTCCCAACACTGGTCAAAAATGGTGAATGCTGGTGCAGAAATACATAGTGTTGTTTGCAGGCTACTTTTGGATGCCTTCCTGTTGTCAGAATTTGGCCCGAGATGGCTCGTTGGAAAACTATGGAAGTATTATTTCCAAATATTCTTGATATTTTTCATTTGGTATCCATTTTGTTGTTCAAAAGTTGACTTTCCCAACACTGGTCAAAATGGTGAATCCTGGTGCAGGAATTCTCCCGTGACATCTGTATTTTTTAAATTTCTCACAAACCATGATACCTGTGTAGAAAATGAAGGAGTTTTTTCTTCTTGAACCTATGAGGGACAAAAACCTCTCTCACTTTTGTCAATTTCATCTCTTTTTGGTCAGAAACATATTTTGAAACAAATTTCCTGGGCACTCCTTAACCTCTGTCTTACCATTTCTTGAGCTGTATTTCTCTGAAACCTTTATAAAAGAGCCTTGATCTGCCGATGAGAGTCCTTTGATATAACATGAAAATTTTTTGAGTATATATTTAACCATTTTTATGAGAAAATTTTCATGGTGACAACCTTAAGAAAACTGACCCTCTTCCTTTTGTGAGGGAGGCCATCTTCAAGTTGACAAATCAATTGTTCTTTCTCTAGGTGACTTTGCTTGTGCCCTCTGTCTCTCTAAGCACCATATATCCTTTGAATTTTTAGACAATAAGCATGGTTTTGATCATGAAAGTGTTCTTTTCCTATGTGTTGGGAAAAGCACTTGGATAGATAGCAATTCCCTCTCCAAAAATGTGACTTTTTATCTTTTGGAGGAAACCCTTTGTAAACATAAGAAAAAGAGACCTTCAGCACCCTCATGCCACATCTTGGAAAGAGATAATTCACAACTCCAAAACTTACTTTGAAAATTTCTGCTCTCCTAGTGTTTTGATGATGATTAGGGCTATTGTGTAGTTTGATCAAATCAGTCAGGCGACCTTGGATATTTTCCTTTGATTATGGATGACAAACCTTATTTGTATTCACCGATGGCTTTACCTTTATCTATTCATCAAGGAAAAAGGTCTTTAGAGATCCTTAATGCAATAATATGGAACAACAAGGCTTTTTCACATGTTTCATAAAAGGCCTTTGACTGTGATAGTGATATGGCTTGATTATTTGAATGTTTCCCCTAAATTTAAAACACATGCCATACCCTTTCTTTACATTTGATGAGTCTGTCCAAATTTTGTTCATTTTAGCTACAAGTTGTCTTTGAAGGAGATATTTGATAGAAGAAAAACCAAACCTCTTTGATTATTACAGTACCACTGCTTGGCCATCTTCTTAACAACATTTTTCCACTCATAATCATCCAATTCTTTCCCACTGCACTCAAACTCTGCCTTTCAAACAGTGAAACCATATAATCAATTCTTGAAACACCACTGCTGTGTTAATGGTTTCATCCATTGGAGAAAAAGGTGTAAAACAAGTTTTTTTAAGGCTATTTGCAGCTTTGTTAGCCTTGTGCCCTTAAATGAGGCTACACCTTTGTTCCTGACCCTCTGCTTATTAAATGAAGGAGGTCTTAACCAATGACCTAACCATCTGCTCATACTTGGAGGAGGTTTTCACAGTCACCAACCCTCTGCTCATATTTAGAGGAGGTTTTCACAGTCACCAACCCTCCGCTCATGTTTGGAAGAGGTTTTACACAGTCACCAACCCTCTGCTCATGTTTGGAGGAGGTTTTACACAGTCATGCTATTTCATCCCTTTGCAAACTATGTTATCTTTCCTTGTAGTGCCTTTTGACTATGTTTGTAGGAGCTCATTGAAATACCTCTCTGTCCAGTACTTGCATCCCAGGCTCAAAACCACATGATAAGCAGTTGTCTTCTCATGTTAAGTTCAATAATGTCTTCTGGAATGCTGGTACACTTATGCTTTTGAGAAAGACATTGAAACACTGTAAATCCACCTAATATCGGTTTGACTTATGGCATATGCACTGCTGAGACATCAAGGCTTGTTAGTGGCGTGACTTAAGGGTATATCAAAGTTTTCTCTTGTAGATTAAGCGCTAATTCAGGGCTGGTTGGTATTGAACAAAGGATTCTGGCTTAGGCTTTTTTTGTCGATGAAGGGATTCTCTAAAGTGCCACTACCTAACTTAGGGGCAAATTTAATTGATTATGATTGTGTTTGACAAGAAGATCAAGGATAGGAAGGGAGACACTTTGTCAAATATTGGACAGTGAGTTTCATGATAACCAAGGGGAAAATGATAGTAGACCAGCAAGACCAAGACAGCTATAGACATGGATATTTTTCTGAAACAAGACATGACTTTGAAAACTGAAGATTGCTTTGATCATAGGCTGACAGGAAGGGCTAGGAAAGAAAAAATTTGTTTGGGGGTTTTCTAGATGACAAATTGACATATGGAGATCAGCTTCTAGAAAACTCAACTAGGAATCTAGTCATCAACAACAGGTGAAAAATACTGATGACTAACAGGAATATTAATTTTTTTTTTGCTATATTTTTTATGAATAAGAGGAAAATGGAGGTCCATAATTCTCCTTAATAATGAATAAATCAATGCATATGTAAAAGGAAAACATATTGGCAGCTTAATTAAGCACCCTTAGGTGTGAAAATGGGCTGGAACATCTTGACAGGGTCAACTTTGACCAAATCAACAACATTATCATGGAGGAGTGGCAATCAATGAGGGACAACGCATTTTTAGATGGAGACATCTTGCATGGAAGTAGGGTCATAAATGAATGGGGCTTAGGGTTTGGAAGATCACATCTTATAAAAGGAAGAGGATGGTAGCCATATTCATTATGTATTGGTATATGATAATTCTGAATATATGGTTTGTTTAGACATATAGCTTTCTTTGGATATTTAGCTAATATTGCAAGTGCTCTTTAGCACTGGGTGTTCCTGATTGGGAATCCCACCTCTTCTATTGAGAAGCTCTTGGAGGAGTCTTGTACTTCACTTCCACTATCAGGCATTTGGCCAAAGCTTCATCTTACATCTACAGCACAGATCCTGTTGAGGGTTGAGTTGTTTTACATGTTGCAGCAGTGGAGACCATATTTGGGTCACTTTAGTACTTATTTTCAGTGGAGAAGGGTTCCTTTCCATTGGGAGAACAGTAAGGAAGGCCCTTCAGTATAATTTTAGATCTTGGCATGAGGACACATATTTATTTTCCCCTACAGTGTAGTTTCTTTCCAGATCTACGTTATTTTGAGGGAGGAGTTGCAGCGTGGTTTTGGCACACCATTTGGAGAGGAGTTTTTCTAGTGAAGGGACCAGCCTTTCATCTAGGAGATCCATTGGAGGAGGTTTCACTATTTATTATATCAGATTAGCCGCACTTTCCAAATCTATATATTGCAGTGAATCTTCAGCCCTAGGGATTTGATTCAAATCTTGTACATGGTGTTTTGCTGAAAACCCTTGAGGGGTTCTTCATTGGAGGTTGTATAGTCCCTAGATTTTTATTGGATCTATCTTTTGTTGCATATATCAGCCCATGTTATTTTGTATCTTCATTTTCTGTAGCAGTGCCTTTAACACATCGTTGTAGTAGTATTCTGGCATTTTGATATATAGTAGCAACACCTCTTTTTGATGGTTTTGTCCATTGAAGGCTTGTTCTATCTTATTTTACATCTTATGGCCCATTTATTATGAATATTTTTTTGTTGTTATTATGATCAGAAGGTCTCCATATTGGAATCTTACTTTTATATGATGTTTAACACTATTTTTCCAACATTTTGCGCTATATTCCTACTTTTCCCATTTGGGAATATTACAATACAAGTGCTAAAACAAAATACCAAAGAGAGTTCAGGACTGCATTGATATAGTAGTGGATGAATTAATTCCAAAATCCAAGTCTTCCAAAGGAGTTCTGAACTCAGATGGAGAAGAAATCTTAGCCACTAGACTCTCAGATCAAGCAGAAACAGAGGTAGATGATCAATATGAAGAAACACGTACAACACCAAGATCCAAAACTCCCTCAAGGTATGTATAGAAACAACATCCATAAAGTCAAATTATTAGTGATCAAATACTTGGGGTTCAAACTAGGAGAAGGTTCCTTGGTAGCCCAAGCTACACAAATATAGCTCTTTTATCTCAAATTGAGCTCGAGAATCTTAGTTAGATAAGTGAGGATAAATCCTAGATTGAGGCAATGAATGATGAGTTGAATAAAATCGAGAAAAATGACACTTGGGAGATTTTTCCAAGAGACAAAGAGAAGGATGTCATAGGCACCAAATGGGTCTTAAAAAATAAGCTAATGAAAAATGTCAAGTGGTTAGGAATAAGACATGTTTATTATACAAAGGATATGCCAAAATAGAGGAAAGTATATTTTTAAGAAACCTTTGCGCCCGTAGCAAGGCTAGAATCTATCAGGATATTTCTTACTTTTTCCAATTATAAAAACATCAAGGTGTATCAAATGGATGTGACGTCGGAATTTCTCAACTGAAATATGGAAGAACAATTTTATATTTAGTATCCAAAGGGGTTAATTCTCATCGAAAATGAAGGGTTTGTTTGCAAACAGAAGAAGGCCTTATATGGACTCAAACAGGCCCCCAAATCCTAGCATGCAAAACTAGATAGATATCTCCAATAACAAGGATTTAAGAGGGACATTGTAGATAGAAATATATATATATATATATATGACCTCCTACTAATTTTGGTGGTGTAGGTGGATGACATAATATTTGGCAACGATCTGGAGCAGTTGGGACATAAATTCGCAAATTGTATGCAGACATAGTTCGATACGTCCATGATAGGAGAACTGTCCTTTTTCTTACGATTGAAAATTTCTCAATCAAAATATGTATTTATCTCCCAAGCCAAATTCCTACAAGAAACTATAAAGAAATTTGAACTGGAATATTTCAAGTTGGTTAGCACCCCCATGGTTACAAGTTGAAAGTTATGCAAAGAAGATGAGACATCCTTGGTTAGTCAAGCTCTCTACATATCGATGATAGGAAGTATTATATATCTAACAACATCTAGACTAGATATATATTACACGTCATTTTTTCACCATGACATTTGACTGTTCATATAGGTCTATCACCATCCATATCATGTTCCCTTAGAGGTCAAAAACACTCATGTCCCTGAATCAAGTCTTGGAAATTGGAGAAAAGCTTTGTAAAACCCTTAAAATATTTTCTGCGCAGTTTTTCTAGCCTTTTCCTGAAACATGTGGTGATGCTTCTTCCATTAGCCGCGGCGATCGCCACTCTGTTCAACACTAAAACCTGCACACCCCCGTCAAAATCAAGTTAAAATAAAAAGTAACTTCTACAAGCCTAGTTGGTCAAATATTATCCCAACTAGAAGCCTCTAGAGTTGAGCCAGTTTGAGCTTTATCCCTCCACTCATGGAGCTTATCCCTTGGTCCAAGGAACACAAATACCTTCATGGGAGGAATCCATCCCTCTCTTAATGGATCTGAAGATACTTCAATCTCCCTATATATTGAGCTCATAGAGGGCATACTTTCTATACTAATGAGTTGCTGTTGACACATTGAAGATCATACCTTAATGCCCATGACTTCATGCTAGTCAGTCTATAGAGGAAGGCTTATTAGACTGAAGGAAAATGATTGCTCAGACACCCAAGAGGAATATGTACAACATCAAGGCATCTAGTTGTAATATTTCTCTTTCTAATTTATGATAATACATATGGATATATTTTTCTCATTGTCTTGTTTCTGAATTCATGGGAATGATGTCAGTACTTAGATTCCTTGATAACTAAGTTGGATTAGTATTTACGATTATTATATACTGCAGGTGATTTGATCATTTGTCTTTTCTATGATTGCAGGTTCTACTCATCATTGAAGAGATACTTTGGAGCGAAAGAAAAAGGACTACATCAGACATCTGGATTGAAAGGTAGGAGCATTTCCTCTCTACTTTCCTAATTGTAATGATCTTGAAATAAAAAAAATCTAGAGAAAGGTATATTCAATGGACCTTTGTTTCTATTTACTCGTTGCAGTACTAGGGAGATCACTCTTGTCTGCAATAGGAATTAATCCTGGTAACAAATTGGCGACCATGCTGGGGACTAGAGCTTAGTTTCATATGCTTATGTTCAGTTTGAACTTCTAGCTTTCTGATTTTGACTTCTCTGAGTGTGTTTGGGTAGATTAATTTTTAGAATATCTAAGAAAGAAAGCTTATATTTTATTTTTTCCAACTTTTTCTCTGCTTACGCAGTTTTCTGTGGAAAACAGAGCGGAAACCTATGCAACTTGTTAGTTTAGTCCAGTGCGCATGTGCACTATTGTTAACTGAGAAGCTGCGCACCCCTAAAAAAATTTCAAAAAATTGAATTTCTCTCTTTCAGAGCCAGATGACCAAACTCTTGAAGATTGACCTGGTCTACTCCAGTTGTTAGAACCTGTGTGAGAACTCCTTTTCAGAAATTTTGAGTCTTAAGTGAATAATCATCCTTTTTTCATTTTACAAGTCAGGGTTTGTCCTGGTTTACTGTTGATCTATATGGAAGATACCTTTGTTTACCTCAAATCACTGGTTTTATGATTTTGTCTTCTTGAGCCATCAGTATTATAGCCAACCTTATCTTTTATGAATATTTGTTCCTTATTTATTTGCAAAACGGAAAAGCTTCTAGATCACTGAAGCCTAATTTTTCACAAAGCACTCTTTCGTGAGTTCATTTCTACTGGTATAAGTAGAAAAATTCTTAGTCGAATTACAACTAAGAGAAATCATCTATGAAATAATTCATAAGTATCCTAGTTAGGATTCATAGCTAGAACTTTGATTTGATTTTGAAGTTTATACTTTTAGGGTTTTTTAGAAATTTCTTTCTTTTGGGAATTGTTTTTTTGTCGAAATTGTAGTTTCTAGCTTTGTTTTCAATGGAATTTTGTTCAAAAAGAGAAATTGATCATATTTGGAAATTTAGTTCTTAATGAAATTTTTTTCTTTTCAAAAGGAATTTGTTTAAAGTGTGAGGAAATTTTTGTTTTAAATTCAAAAAATAAAGAGTTGCATTAGTCATATTGATGCATTTAGAGTATTTTGTTTCAGGTCACAACATCTTAAAAGTTTCAACTCCATACCCTTTTCATTAAATAACATCCAAATCAATACAGTGCCTAATAAAATCAATCTAGACATTTTTACATTTTCTAGGGCTCATTCTACCAATATAGCTTAGGCTAGTGTTTTGGAATAGGTTGTAATAAACGTTCCAAATCAGTTAAAACAAAAAAGTAGTATCTTGCGATAGGGAAATCCAATTGTTACATTTGTACTCTGGGAAGCTCTTCTTAAAATATTCAAGCACGAGGTCATGTTGGACCCAATGAGGTAATAGTACCTATCTCATTGGTGAATATAGAATATGTGCACGTAATACAAATGGTAAACCTCAAATTAACCATTGTTGAGGAGCCTTGGGTCACTTGTTAGCAAAACTTGGATTTACCATGTCAAGGAGCTTTCAAGGGGATTGAGCTTGTTACTTTGCCCTTGCATGTATATCGGATCATAGACTATTCCCCCAGGTGCATTTGTCTCAGTTGGTGACCTTAGTGGCCATAATATTTAGGATTTTTCCAAAGGTGACGGTGGAGGGAAGGTCCCACTGTACCTGGAACAGACGTTGGCTAGACTCACTTGGACTTTCCAGAGGGTACTCTTCACTTCGATATGGCATAGTGGAGGGACTTGCACTAGACTGCCTCATTAAGCAGGTTGTCAGGGTAACTGTTCCAACCGCCATTTTTCCACATTAACTTCAAGGATGTTCGATTTCATCACCAACTAGTGTTCTTATTGTGGAAACGTACTTTTTGTGTGTGGTTTGTCTCTTAGATTTTATAGGCATGTGTTGAAATTGCTTGATTTCTTGGTGACCTTAGGTGTATTTTATTGAAATATTTTTTGATTTCATGTGTTTAAAAATAACCATGGCTGAATTACCGAGACACTCATGTAGAATGCAAGGGAAACCCCCTGAATATACACCTAGTCAATTGGAAAATATTAAATCTGAAAGAGTTCAACAATCAGGAACTGGGTCTACTGAACAAGGAGAAACATCTATAATAATACATCCCGATTTTGAAGTTAATCAACCTTAGACAATAGAAATAAATAAAGAACAACCAAAGTTTTTTGAAGTAATCACAATTGAGTTTGTTATTGGTGAATTATCAGATACTCAATTCATTGAACTCGAAATATCTGAATCTACTTCATCTGAGTCACCTTCAGAATTCATAGCTCGAACTCTTGGTCGTCCTTGTTCATCTCGAGTGAAACTTCGCATTACTAAGAATCTTCCTCCTGGCCTAATTAGTATCGAAGAGATTACTGACACGAAAGAAGAAATCAAAATTCATTCGTGTCAAGAATCATTAGATCTAAGGTATAGCGAACAGATTTACCCTTACGTTCCTTTTAGACCGGATCCTTAGTATCAATAGATTACTGACTTTTTACATAACACTGGTCTCAAATGGTCACCACGTTGTATTCCTTTTTACTCTATACCCAGAGGTAGTTACATGGCTTCATCAAGCATGTCTACTGAGTCATCCATGTTTTCTTCATCACCGAAAACATTTTTATATGGTGGTACATCAGTTCCTGCTAGGGACCAATCACTCTCTGGTAATTTTTCAGGAGCATCTCCCTCTTTTGAAAATCTTATACAATTAACTGGTCTTAATGAATCTACTACCGAATCTTTGAAAATGGAACAAGTCTATATGATGTCTGTAAATATTCCTCAAACTAATTCTCAAGGTGGCTATATACTGCTTGGGGGCAACATACTCCTGAAGGACAACCTCTTCAAGGGAAGTACCCTATTCCAAGGAAACAACCTCTTCAGGGGCAATACCCTATTCCAGGGCAACAACCTATTCAAGGACAGCAGCCCCTTCAAGGGCAATAGTTTTATCAAGAGAAACTATCCTTTCAAGGAGGTCAACATTTTACTGGAAATTATCCTGCAAATGATCAAACTTATGTTCCAATACCTCAAAATTTTTATGTTCAACCTTATGCATCACAACCTTTAATGGGAGCTCCTTACCTAGGCATTAATATTGTGTGGAATCTTTTGGTTTGACGGGTCATGACCCAGGTTAAAACTTAACGTTTACTAACAAACCCATGTACTACTGGCCCTTTTGGTAATGGCCTGTTGGCACAGGTCAAGGTCTCACCCAACGTAGTATGGGAGGGTGTTGGAACGAGGTTTCCACACCCTGAGAGAGAGAAAGTTAATTAAAGTGGGTACCTTCAGATCTAACAGGACTGCACTGAAGAAGCCCTAGCCCAAAAACACTTAACAATATACTTGTCATAATAACTCATGCAAATATCATAAATCATCAGATAACAAGTTAACAGAAGCAAGGTGACAAAACATAACCAGATCTATGCATTCATTCCCTTCTACAACATCACATCCATGTGCACGTCAATTAACTAACATTATTTTAGTACACATACATAATCTCATAAATCAACCTATAACACAACCAATAACATAATACATAGATACTCAAAATCAGCAAAAGGGTTTTTCCATTCATTAATACTTAAGATTCCACTTACAGACTCTTTACCAGCCCGCGCACATAGCCAGCAGAGTCTGCACACAGCAAGACTTAGGGTCTCTGCGCACACAACCAGAAGGAGCCCTTACCCAGACAAATCTACACAAAAATTATTACAGATCCAACATTTGTGTCCAGACTTAATCCGAAAATTACTTCTAGACTTGATCTATCCATCTATTTATACTATATTAGCCTGCGCTACTCTATGATCCGCAAATTGTGGTTTTTGGACCCTTGGTCTACCCTTTGACCCTTTACAATTCATTAGGGGCTTTGACCCACCCCAAAGCCCCTGCGCCAAACTAAATATTACAAAATATTACAAAATTGCATCAAAATTGATGTTAGGTGCCCCCGCTCCAACAGGCCCCCAACACAATCTTGTGACTCATCCCGAGTCACAATGGTAGTGGGGTTTTCATCTTGGCTTGGAGCTGCTTGAAAACTGCGAAAAATGGGGGAAGGATGCCTTCACTCTATGCTACTACATTATGCACAATCTTGGCCAACTTTTGGGAAGTCGGTCCTTCAATCGCCACAGTGACACTATCCAAAGTCTGGTTTAGCTACTTGACGGCCACGTCTAAGTCCTATGATAGCTTCAGCGCTCCATCTACCCAAGGTTTAAACTGATCATTGAGGAATTTCTTATTATGGTAGAGCTCCTCGATTTCATCCCTCGGGGCATGGTTGGTGCGAAGACTTGCTAGGCACTGGGCTGCAACGAGGGTTGGCATGGTGGCTTCCATCTACTCAAAGTCTTGCTCTTTCTAGTGCAGCTCCTGGTTGAACTGTCAGAGGAGGGGATCACACTGCACCATGGACCATATTCCCATAGTGGTATCTAATAGCTTTGAGCCCTTCGAGATGTGTGCATAAATACTTCATGTTGCTTATTTTACCAGCGTGGCTCATCGGGCTTGCACCTCTGGAGGGGTTTCTGGCTGTAGCTTGGCCTGCAGTGTAGAAATATGTTGCTTTAGGTTTTCTTTGATGGTTTTTACTTATGTTTGAGATGACCTCAACGCAGCCACCAAGCCCTCAATATTGGCATGTGGTGCAGCAAAGGTAGGAATTTCTTCCAGCATGTCTCCACATAACCGGTCAATTAGGCGCTCTAACTTTTCTTTCTTCCTGTCTGCCGTGATTTGTGCTGCCTGAGCTTGGGTGGATTCAACATTTTTGGAAGCAATTGTTTTCTAGGCCTCACTTAGCTGTTGTTGCGCCCAGACTTGTTGGTTTTGGAGTTAGGTAGAGACAAAAAAATGGAGAGCATGTAGCTACCCACTCGTTATTCTTGCAATGTCGAGGCCGACTTCGGAACATGTGCAAACTTGCTCACATAGGGCTGGTGGTCCTATTGTCAATGTTGTGCTCGGGAAGGGGAAAATCGTGCTCTCAGTGGCTTTTCATTCCAGGTTGCAGGCTCGCTTGAATCGGCCTCCCTGGTTCATGCTTGCTTGAAGGGTATCCACCTTTAGTTGGAGCACTTGCAACCCGGACTGCAAAGCCTCCACTGTGGCCTTCTGTTGATCTTCCAGAGCATTCCATTAATCCTCAAAGGTAGTAGCAATGACATCTGCAATTTTTTCCAGATCCTCCTCTGTCAATGTAACTTTCGCTTCTCCCCCGGACTTGTCGGCCTTGCGCTTCTTTCCCTGCCCTTTGGGAGGCTCTACAATGATCTTTGTTCCGTGTGGGGGATCCTTGCCCTCCCCAATGACTCCTCCAGTATCTGCATCACGTTGAGGCTCTCGCTTCGCCCCCTTGGTGGCACCCTTGGGGGTTTCCTTGGTGGTTGTTTTCTCAATGGAGCGCACCTCTGTCTCCTTTGTTGTGCTCGGTAGGACAATATCCTTTGGTGCTTCATATTTTCTGGATGTGCCCACTGTGACTAGGGCAGAGGATTTGTGGCCAAGTTTCCATGCAGGTAGCCATGTGGCAATGACTTGATCGACCTCTGCCTCAGTGACCATGTACAGGAGGTTGTACCACACTGGATCTTTTCGAGCCTTGATCTGCACATTGTGCATGGTAACATGAAAGTCAGCAATGCACTTGTACTTTTCATACACTGCAGTGACAAGCGCAGCCTGGAATGTATCACCACTGTCAGCGCACCATCAAATAGCACCTGGAAGACCCTATTCTCTTTGATGTGCTGCGAATCCTTGGAGTCCCACAGGTTCGTATAACGTGCTCCTTCACATACATCGGGCTCGAGTTTAGGGAGCACCGCATCTTCAAGCATCTCCCACGTGACCAGGGTGATCAACAACAATAACCAGGAGTAGAAAAAGGGATTTCCCTGGTCCTTCACCTCACACACGTTGTATAAAAACTCCTCACATTGGTACTGCGACCAGTTGTAGCAGACCCCCTTGTCGAACTGTTGTGCCAAATGAATAACATAGGCAGGGACGACTGTTGCCCTACACTTGCACATCATCTTACATGCAAGCATTAGAGTGCCCATGCGCACTCCTGGGTCACTGATGGTCTCTACTAGGAATCCTCTCTTGTCACGGTCCACCTTATATTTTTCTCGAACTTCATCAGCCACCTTTTGCTTGTATTTCTTTCTGAATCCCTTCATGGGAAGGCCAGTGATATTATGAATCAGCACGGTGTCAATTGGGATGCAGCCTTGGATCCAAAAACATCCATCATGGATCAGCGCAAGTAGCTGTCTCATGACCAAGATGGTGATAGCATATCACCCGAAGTGGGGGATGCGCAGAAAATTCAAAATCCTTGAGGCCTCCAACCCACACGCCCACAACATTAGTTCCACCTTCAGTATGTCTTCATACAGTACTCGTTCGGGGTACAGTTTCTGGGCCAGATCTAGGAAGGTGTCTTCATTTGCTAAGTCACGACCATCAAAATTTATGGACAGAATGCTACCAAACATGTCCCCTATGAAAGGGACATCTTGTGGAACCAGTGACATCTGGAGATATTCGCAAAAAACATCGATGTTTTGGGGGTGCGCACCATCGACTTCCTTGGCTTAACATACGCTCGTAGCCATGAGAGAAGAGACACCAATAGAGCTTCTTCCTGAGCTGACATAGGTCGCTTGGAGGGATTGGGCGAGCTTGTCTGAGGCACTTGCCGAGGGGAATGCATAATCATGGGGGAGGTGTGTGGCTTCACTTAAGCCCACTTCATGATTTTCCCCTTCCCCTTCTCCTTACCTTGTTCTTTCCATTTTTCCTCCCCCTTTCCCTTTCTTTGTCCAGTGTGGACACGACCTCTTCAACATCAGGCGTTACTTTAAACACATCTTTGGATCCAATCTCAGTGGAGGCCATAATGGTCGATGACTCGGCGGGGTTAGAGGAAGTCATCCTTGCTCAGAATATGAATTCATGGTTGCTGCTATCAGAAGGGGTAGCTTGCCCAGACATACAGATGGCATGGTTACAAAACACACCGAATTCGCATCAAAACACAGGGCATAAGAACTTCAGAGAGAAAAGGAACCGATTATGATCTGTGCCCTTATTTTATAGGCCTCCATGAGTAAAAATGGTTGAATTATCATTAACTGTGACTTACTATCGAGGATATGGTAAAAAATACTCCAAGATCGCTCCATTAATTTCCAAATACCTACTCCATCCAATGGTAAAATCGCTTTTTCACTTGTTTTTACTATTCCGATGGCTAGTTTTTCTAGCTGTGCACTACCCCTGCTCCTCCGGCGCACCTTCCCGCGTCTTCCTACCTGCACGCTACTGCTATGCTCCAGTCGCACCAGCCTACACCTTCCCTTCCTAGTGCATGCAACACTCTTAATGCATTTACTCCAGCCATATAGTCATTTGGTAGGTGTCGGGTTGTCCCTATAAGGTTTCAAACAACTTCCATTAACGTACCCGGGCAGGTAGTCTCCGCGCAGCATAGAAAAATGCACTGCACCACCATATGTAATCTCTTTTAATATATACGGACACAAATAGTGCTTACGAAACTTTCCTGGATGGTGCACAAATTGACTATCATTGAGTAAAATCAATTCTTCTTCCTTAAACACCTTCTGTTGGATGTGTTGATCATGCCAAGCTTTTTCTTGTGCCTTCTGTACCTGCTGATGAAAGTTAGAAATGAACCGATCCTCTTCAAAGGCAACTAGCTGCGCCAAGAGTTCCTCCATGATGTCAAGTTCTGCCATGTTTGTAAAAGCTACAATGCACAAGCTCGAGACAATATATTCCATGGGCATTATGGCCTCCTTTCCATAGACCATCTTGAAAGGAGTTTTCCCAGTCAGTTTCTTGCATGTAGTCCTATAGGCCCATAACACTAAAGGGATGCACACGTCCCAATCACTTCGATCGACATTACAGACCTTAGTTAGCACATTCTCCAAATTTTTTTTGAAATCCTCTATTGCGCCATTAGCTTGTGGGTGATATAGGGTGCTTTTCGCATGGCGGATTTGAAATTCTTATGTCAAAGCTTCAATAGTTTCATTAAAAAAAATTGTACCTCTATCGCTCATTAAGATCTTTGGGCATTCGAACCTGGTCAGGATATGCTCGAATATTAAGTGTGCAGTGGTATCTGTAGTACAATCCTTCACAGCCTTCCCCTCTGCCCATATGGTTACATAATTAGTGGCAGTAATGATGTAACGTGCGCCAGTCTTATTTCTCAGGGGATTGATGGGTCCTACAAAGTCTATAACTCATTTGTCAAATGCCTTCAAAGACATTTGTGGTTGCAGGGGCATTTCATCTCTACGCGAAGGCTTCCCAGTTCATTGACATGCATCACAGACTCGACAATATGCATGTGCATCTCTATGCAATATGGGCCACCACAACCCAACCCTCAGCACCTTCTAGGAAGTGGCTTTCCCTGCATAGTGGCCTCTTTCCACCCCTTTGTGGACCTCATCCAAGAAATCTTGTCTCTCATGTTCTAATACATACCTCCGCAATACCTCATCTAAACCCATCTTGTATAATTGACCAAAAATTAGAGTGAAATCAGCTGCACGGGTCACCAAATCCTTTTTCTATTGCACCGCATAGTTTGTAGGTGCCATCCCAGGGGTCAAAAAGTGAATAATGTCTAAAAAGTGCTCATACACTACCTTGATGGAAAAAATTTGTGCATCGGGTAATCCTTCTTCCAGACTAGTTGGCTCTTCCCCACTCTCAATATGAGACAAGTGATCAGGTACTCCGTTCATCCTTCCAGGCCTTACAATAATTTCAAAATCATACTCCTGAAATAGTAACAACCATCTACAAATATTCCCCCCCAACACAGGCTTATTGACCAGGTATTTTAAAGTTGAATGGTCATTGAAAATTTTAAATTTTTCTCCCAATAGATAGTGCCTGTATTTCTGTAGGGCATACACCATTTCCAGTCCTTCTTGTTCGGTAGTAGAATAGTTGTGCTCTGTGCTCGAGAGTATCCTGCTAGTGAACGAAACCGGATGATCAATGTCTTGTTTTCCTGGCTGTGCTAAGACAACTTCCATGGCTATTCTTAACACATCCACATGTACAAGAAAGACCTTTGCTCAGTCTGGAAATATTAGAATAGGTGTAGTAACCATCTTTTCTTTCACCAGCTCAAAACTCTTCTGACACTCCTCATCCCAGAAAAATTATACATCCTTCTTTAGCAGCTTCTCAAGTGGTGTAGTGATCAAGGTGTACCCTTGAATAAAATTCCTGTAGTAACATGTGTGCCCTAAGATGGACCGTAGTTGTTTCTCCATGGTGGGGACTGCTAAATTGATGATGATCATGATCTTGGCTAGATCAAACATCAATCCCTGCTGACATACGATGTGTCCCAAAAAAATCCAAAATGGTATGCAGAATATGTGCTTCTTGATGTTTAGCGAAATCTAGTGTTTCCTGCAGGTATCCAACATCATGCGCAGGTTCGACACATGCTTCTTCACCAATCTGAATATTGTCCAATCATCAAAATAAACCTCCAAAAACTTATGGATGAACTCTTTGAATACTGCGACAACTACGTACAAGAATATGGTAGGGGCGTTCTTCAGTCCAAAAGGCATGATAGTGTACTAGAAGGATCCCCATTCAGTTACAAAGGTTTTCTTGCTACGAAATTCCGGTGCAATTCTGATCTAGTGGTACCCTGAAAACAGATCAATGAATGAGTATGCTTCCTAACCTCCCACATTATCCATGATTTCATCAAAGAATGGTGTAGAGAAAGGATCATGTATGTAGGCATCATTTAGATTGTGCAGATCTACGCAGATCCTTATCTCTCCTTTGGTTTTATTTTCTTGGAACACCATTGGGCTTACCCAACCAGACTTTTCTACCAGCTCAATGATACCGATGACCACCATCTTATATATTTCATCCCTGAATTTCTTCTTATATTTAGGGTTCAGTCGATAGGGTCGCTGCTTGACAGGATGGGCATCCGGCTTCAAGGTGATTTTCATGACATCCAGATCTCCTACAATTCTCTTGAGCTTAGAGAACTTTGTAGGGAAGAGGTCTTGATATTCGGTCAGTAGCTCCAATATATTCCCAACCGTATTTTCATCCTAGTAATCCCCAATTCTGACCAACTTGGGTTTCTCCTCCGTCCCAATGTTGACTTCCTTCAACTTTAATGGTTTGGTAACATCGATTTTCTGCAATAGAGGTCATGCAACTGCACGCTCTCCCTCTGACTCTGGGGTAGTGATATTCCTGGGATCCTCATCACAATATTCCACTAACAATTTTCGACAATTGAAAATATCCTCCATCTACGCATCCCAAGCTGGCACAACACATTCTTGCCGAGGTAAAGACTCATCAAAGACAACAACATTTATATCTTGCAGGGATTCATCCAATTTCTTCGTCCCTCCAACTAAACCAAATGCCACCATGAAATACTTTGTCATTGTGCCCCAGTAGCGAGTGCACTGGTGTAACTCTGCATCTAAATACCAGGTGGTGGGGTTGGTCCTAATACTTCATTTCATTAATATCAAATAACAGAAATATGCTTACAGACATAATGGAAATAAACTAGCTAAGGCGTTGGTAGCTTATCTCTGAGAAGAGATGTGGCGGCTACATGCCTTTGAACTGTGTTACAACGAGGCTCGAAGGCTTATTTATTTTTGAGAAAAAATACAAAACCCCAAACATCCAAAAACTTAACCATAGGAGATGAAGCGCCAAAACTATGGGCCCTGTTTGGGTAAACTGGTGTTTCAACTTCCCGGGGACGTAACTTTGGCATACGATCTTCATTTGTCGTGCACCATACCTCATTAGAAATTTCTATCCAAAGACCAAAACTTTTGATGTGAGAAACATTGGTCCATCAACCCATGTTTCCTCCAGTGTTTCCAAAAAATGTCATTTAGGGCCTCAAAATGGCTCTGGAAGTTCAGGACCCGAAAAGCTGCTAAAAACAGTAAGTTGTGCCGAAATTGAAAACCTGAAAGAAAAGATGGTGGGGGTTCAAATGGAATAGGTGGGTGGCCACCAATATCCACCTGGATCATTAGGGCCTCCAAACGGCTCTGGAAGTTCAGGACCCGAAAACCTGCTAAAAATAGTAAGTTGTGTTGAAATTAAAAAACTAAAAGAACTAGTGGTGCAGGTCCAAATGGAATAGGTGGGTGGCCGCCAATATCCACATGGATCATTCCTCCCTCCTTAGGAATAAATGGTTCCCGTTGCATTAAGTTCCTCCATGAGAGGCAAATTTTGCTGAACTTAGTATTGTATTTGTCCAGGATGTCGTGGGCCTGTTGGCGGAGGTGCTGGCAGAGGTACTGGATGCATCCAATAAATTTGGTTTTCCTTAGATAGTACATGTGTGGATTTTTTCTGTGTAATTGCATGAGGTATGGAAATATGAGGCGGCAGTGCACTGGGGGTTAGATCGATGGAGTGCTTGTCCTGACAATGTAGAGGAACCTCTGTGAGTGAGGAGAAAATGTCCTCATATTCCTCCACGACTTTGTCCATCTGCTGCAGCCATGTAGGGGAGCTTCGTTTTGAGGTTGTGGCCACAATCTTCTTCTTTCCCTATGAGTGATTTGTAAGGAAAATAAATTTCCTGGTTTGGGAAAAAATGTTACTGCGTTGTTTTTAAATAGTAAAGATATGGCAAGAGGCAGTGCGACCTTCGGTATCCTGTACAGGTTATTTCCTAAAGTAATAATAACAGCACGAGGCCTAGACTCATACACAGCATGTCCCCTCCAAAAGTATGGTTGGCCCAATAATACATCAGCTACATCAAGAGGAGCAACATCACACAATACCCCATCTGTGAATGGCTTGATATTGTACGGAAGGCAGCACTGCTGGCGGACACAGAGATCTCTCCCTGGGTGAAGCCACCCAATGGTATAAGGCTGCGGGTGTGTTATGGTTGGTGGGTCGAGCCGCTTGATGGTCTCTGCTGAAATGAGGTTCTTTTGGCTTCCGCTATCAACAAGAAATTGCAATGGAGAACCCTTCACCCACATCTACGGATGGAAGAGTTGCTACCCTTCCTCTGGATTACTGAGCTACAAGCAATAATGGGCGCATAAGGTAACGGGTTCGAAAAATAGTACGACACACCTTTAAAAAGGGGTATGTTAAAGGATAAGGACTTATCTGGAATACCCTTATGGGTTATTATGGGAGGGGGGACTGTGGTGGAATGTAAATGATTTTCCAACTAGCTAGAAGCCCATTCAACGATGTTTTAAGCAACTTACTTGATACCGTTCTTAGAAGGGTAGTGGTTGGATTTCCCTGATATTATCCTTATATATTGCCAAAGGGAATGAAAACCCATGGTAAGGAAGCATGAGACCACACCTCCAACCAAAAGCCTGAGGTGCCACCCCACACCTGATGACAACCCCTTTTGGGGTTTATTTACGTAGCACCCCACCCTTTTTGGCTCCACCCCTTTTGGTGTTTATTTACGTAGCACCCCACCCTTTGGGTGCCTCTTTTGGCTCCACCCCTTTTGGGGTTTATTTACGTAGCAGCCCACCCATCTCAGGATCCTCCCTCTGGAGCTTGGTGGTGGAAAAAATGGCACTGGGGTCTGCATCAATGATCTACTTCCCTCTATCATCTCCCTTGTCTAATTCTAGCTTAGGATCAGAACATGCATCTGGTTCGAGTGCCTTCAGTTCAACCACCGGCAACTATTTTTTCTGACACTCATCTGTGCTGTGCATGGGGTTGTTATGAAATTCACACCACTTCCCTGTATCCTTCTTTGGATTTGTGGTGGTGTTATGAGTCACTCCACTTTGGCTCTATCCCCTGTTCTGTGGTTCAGGGGCACCCTTCCCTAGCTTTGGATTCGCAAATCCAAAGTATCTCTTCTTCTACTTAAATTTCTGCTAGATCTTGGCAACATAGTGACATGTCGTGCTAAGCGAGGTAATGTTAAGGAACTCCATTTCCTCTTGAATTTGTCTGTGCACACAGCTGTGGTACTTGAGCACCAAATGTCTCTCTGAATCTTTAGTACCCAAATTTGTGTGCAGGCTATGGAACAAATTTGTCAGTCTGTGCATATCTTGATCCCTTTGTTTTCGCAGCATGGTCCATTGGATGTACTTTTCATCATAGCTCCCCATGGGGTAATATTGTTCCTTGATTCCGTCTCGAAATGAATTACAAATGGGTGCGGCCAAGAATAGAGAGGGTTCCCTCTCATCCTTTTTGTCACAGTAAGTTTCCCACCAGTCTTGGACATGGGGCGCGACTTTGAGTGAAGAAATAATCTTTTCTCGGTCGGAGAAATCATGGACCGAGAAATACCCTTCTAGAAAATTCAACCGTCTATCTACGACGTTTGCATCAATCTGGCCTTCAAATACAGGAATGTCAAAGTTTACCTATACTTTGAAGGGAGTGGCGCCTCCAGAGTGGTTGTTAGATGCATATGCATCGTAGGTGGGCATCCGTTGAAGGATTTGAGCAAAGTTATCCATCATCGCGTTCTTTTGTTTCTTGAGGGCCTCCTTGAGAATTATTTTGATAGGATCTTCTGCTCCCTCATTTTCTTTTCTTCTACCATGGGGGGTCATCGGGGTTTGTGAGGCTGATCTTGCAAGGGTTCAACTAGATCGAGCCCTAACTCCTTATACCCTGACATCGTTGGGGACATGCAAAGAAAAATAGAGAAAGAGCGGAACTACTCTGATACCACTGATCTGGATTTATGCAAGAATGCAATAAAATAGAGAAATATACATAAACACAAAGATGAAGTGGAAATAATACTTCATTTCATTAATATCAAATAACAAAAATATGCTTATAGACATAATGGAAATAAGCTAGCTAGGGCATTGGTAACTTATCTCTGAGAAAAGATGTGGTGGCTACATGCCCTTGAACTATGTTACAATGAGGCTTGAAGGCCTATTTATTGTTGAGAAACAATAGAAAACCATAAACATCCAAAAACCTAACTGTAGGAGATGAAGCGCCAAAACTATGGGCTCTGTTTGGGTAAATTGGTGTTTCAACTTCCACGGGACGTAACTTTGGCATACAATCTCCGTTTGACGTGAACTGTACCTCATTAGAAATATATATCCGAGGACTAAAATTTTTGATGTGAGCAACATCAAACCATGGACCCATGTTGCTCCCAGGTTTTCCAAAAAACGTCATTTAGGGCCTCAAAATGGCTCTAGAAGTTCAGGACCTGAAAAAATGCTAAAAATAGTAAGTTGTGTCGAAACTAAAAAAATGAAAGAAATGATGGTGGGGGTTCAAATGGAATAGGTAGATGGCCACCAATATCCACCTGGATCATTAGGACCTCCAAATGGCTCCGGAAGTTCAGGACCCGGAAACCTGCTAAAAATAGTAAGTTGTGTTGAAAGAAAAAAACTGAAAGAATTGGTGTAGGTCCAAATGGAATAGGTGGGTGGCTGCCAATATCCACCTAGATCACATCATCCACAATCTCGATTACTTCAAAATCTACATAGACTTTAAATCTTGCAATGTATACCAACACCTTCGACAACTTGCCTAATGGAATGATCTTCTGCTGGTTAGCCATATGTAATTGAATAGTGGACCTCGCTAGTTTGGGTTCTCCCATCCTTTTCCAGGTTTGCTTGAGTAGGACATTGGCATCAGGTCCCAAATCTAGGATGACTTGGTCCATCTCATATTCTCCAATATGTGCAGTCATACACATCTCTCGACTAGTCCTTTTATTATTCTTATAAATCTTATTTACAACCTTAACCTCTGTTCGAGGGGCTTCCCTTTCTGCGTATATATCTATTAATGGTTGGAGATTCTCCATCGCCTTTTGATTGCGCAGTAGCTTCATACATGCTTAAAGGAATGGCTTAAATGCTTCATCTACTTTCAGGTCCACAGAAGTCTTTGAGGTGGATGCTTCCTCCCTAGCAACATCCTTCCTATCTTCGAAGAAGGTCTCTTTCTCATTTTGCAGGTCTAGGCTTTCATTTTTGTTAGAGGCCTTTATAATTGGAGGTTCGGCTGCAGATTTTTCCTCAGCTCCTCAGTGGAAATTCCACTGCACATAATTACATTGACATTGGGCCCATCATTGCACATTTCGACCTTAACCTTGTTGTACATTTTGCATTGGCATCTATTTTTTTTCCAGCATCTTCGCTATCATCAGAGGACAATCTTCAATTACATGATCGAATTATCTAAAATACCCACAGGATTGGTGTGCAGGGTTCACGCAGTGTCTTTCATAATGTCCAATGTCCCCACAGTTGTAGCAAATTAGTTTCCCTCTTCCCCAACCTATGCCTCCACCTCTCCCTCCTCCCTGCCCTCTTCCAGGGGATCCTCCTCGCCTGGAGGGAGATGACAGTGATGAAGGGTCAACCTGAAATCTGTATAGGTTCCCCCTATCTATCATCAGATCATATTTTCGGTAGTTTTGTTCATTGTGACCCACCAAAAAGCAGAATCTGCACCACTATTGCTTCAGTTCTGGGACATAGGCGCCTAATCATGGGCATTGGTATGTATCGTGCCTGTAATATTCCCAAATTTTCACCTGATATTTGGAATAGTACAGTTCTTAATTTTCTTAATGAATTAAGTGAATAAAAGGGTGGAGGGACCCATAATCCTCAATATGAATAAATATCCACTTTTTGTGTGTGAATGTGGATTAATTAAGCCTACATCTACATAATGAGGTAGCTGAGCAACTACTAATGTGAATGAAATTAGAGATCATGTCTCATTAATTAAGATAGATCATGGAGGTTGACATAGTCAACTAAGATCTTGAAGAGGTCAAACAGGAGATCATGGAGAATTCATGAAAATATGAGGGAGGAAGTTGGGCAATTAATGCTGATGGAGAGGGTGTACATTGCACCTAGACATGATGGATGACTTGGTCAAACAACGCAGTAAAACATGGAGGATCTTGTCCACATGCACAATGCAGTCTAGATGAGGGCCAAGGCATGAAAAGGCTCAAACACTATATAAAGGATATGAAGGCAACAATGGAGGACATGCTTGAGTTCATTGATATTGTCGATCTATTTAGATCTGGAATTGTCATGTGACATTCCATTGCTTTCTTGGGCTATTTAGAAAAGATTGCAAGTGTTTTTTAGCACAGGGTGTTCCTAGTCGGGAATCCCACCTCTTTCATTCATTGATCTCTTGGAAGAGGATTGTACTTCATTCTACATCAGGAATTGGTGCCATATATCTTTTCCTATTTTCTGCGGAACATCCATATTCAAAAATTGCAGATTTTTGAAGATCAGTTTGGAAGGTGGAGGTTGTCTTCAGTATTTCAGCGGGAGAATTGGTGAAGGTTTATTCCTATCACCTTGGGCTTAAATATCAGCATTCTCAGAGCTTCATTTCATATCTGGCATCAGGCAAAAATTTATTGACCTCCTAGCAGTAGTAATACCTTCAGGAACTACGTTGTCCATTTTGAAGATCCAAAAGGAGGAAGGAAGTTGATATAATTTCAGCTAGTAATCCTATGAGGGATCATCCCCTCACCTTGCCATCAGTATTTCCATCAGCCTGAAGTTTATTGTAACATATTTCAGTAGGCAGAAGGCCTCTTTTTCCCTTACAGCGCAATTTTTATGAACAGTTGTGTTGCAGCAACTGTAATCATCATTGGAGGATTGAGAAGCTAGATCTAGAGCTTCAAGCTTGTAGATCTGAAGGAGGGATCAACCCTTCAATCTTAGATCTGATATTGTGAAATATTTCAGCCATCTATTTGTCATATCTAGCTTCATATCTATAATTCCCAGCAGATCAAGGATCAAATCCTAGGAGGGTGATTTTCCAAAGTTGTAGATTTGGAAAATCCTTTATGGGTTATCTTGGGAATCCATCACATTGGCCAGATCTTGAATCTTGGCATCCTCAGAGCTCTGGATTTCAGTAGATCTGCATTTTCCTTTTCAGCCTATAGTCATATATTCATATTTTGCTGAAGGGACAGCATGTTATTTGCTTCCAGCAGCTCTCTAGTTACGTAGTGCCTACTTTGGCATATTTTCAAGGTGATTCTAGGCCATCTCTTTGGCTATATCTACTCATATTTTGTTTTGTAACTGAATCATATCCATATAATAAAATGGCTCAACTTCTCTGTAAATTATGATTTTTTCTTGAGATTCATTGTTTAATTAGTTGCAGCTCTTATATTTTGTTTAAGTATTATTGCATTCTTCCTTTTGGGATATTACAGTGGTATTGGAGCATGATCTTTGGCTCAGCTTGTGGACACTTCATCTTTTGCATCAAAAGAATAAGCAGATAGATGAGATCTATCATGAAGGAGGATATTTTTGCCTTTCCTCTCTTTAGATCCAAGCAAGATCTCTCCAAGGAAGTCTATCAAATGAAGAAGGGAAGGCCAAGGAAGGATCCAAGAAGAATATTTGAAGAGGAAGGTCCAAGCACTTCCTATCAACATAAAAGAAAACTGGAGAATCATAGAGCTACTATGCCCACTTTCTTTGAAGAAGGTGATAGGTATAGAAATGAAGGAAGAAGAGAACCTAAGACTCATGAGACTCTCAGTTTGTACCTTGAAGAGTACAAGGAACATTATAAAGCTTTCAAAGAAAGTATAACTCTCCAAGAATTCTTTGAACTCAAGGAAGAAAGAAGATCCTATAGCAACAATAGAAGGAAGAGGCACAATATATTCTATTTGCCTACATTTGATGGGTCTTACTCAAGCATTGTTAAGGCTGGGAGGAAAGAGTTAGATACATTTTTCATGCTACATCCTGTGGCTAAAAAAGAGGTTTTCCAAGTTGCAGCACTTCATCTCTGAGGTGAAGCCAAGGATTGGTGGTTTAGTCACATGGAGCATGAAAAAGTGACTAAATATTCAGATTTCTTTCACAAGTTGAGAAATAAGTTTGATGTAAAGAAGATAGAGATGAGCCACAAAGAGACATTTCCTAAGGAAACAAAGGAGGATGTCATTCTTGTCACTCTAGACAAGAAGTCACTACATTCACCACCAGCTGCATAAGTACTTACATATGGAGAAGAGCCACTTTCAATCTTGCAAGATAGTCTTAATATCTTGACACATAGAGTCCCATGCAGGATTTAGGAGATGCATGAAGAAGAGGAGGAAGATTCCAGCGCTGGAACATTGGTAGAAGAGCAGCCATCCTTATTACCAGCAGTTGAAGACACCATTGTCCCAGTTGGAGGAACTCTTGTGTTCTTTCAAGAGGTTCTCACACATCAGTTGATCCAAGGTATGCATACACATTCATCACCTATTGTTTCAGTAGATCTTATTGAAACTTTTGCGAACCTGCCATAAGGTCCAATGCATAAACAAGGGTTAGTTCTAAATGTTGATTTGAAGCAGCAACCTATCACAGTGCAGAGGACCCTTGATCTAATCAAGGACGAGATGAAAATATATCCTAGTTTGTCATGGATGGACTACATTCAACCTCTTGAGTTGAAGTGTAGAGTTTCAGAAGAAGGGATGAGCATGATCCTATGTACAATGACTGGTTATGAGATCAGTATTGTACCTTGATTTGAGACAGTATATGTATTACCTTGCATGTCTACAACGTTGTCACTTAGTATCAGTGATAATGATGAGGCCCCATTATTCCTGGAGCATTCTGAAGGTATTTTCCTTCATGAAGCAATGGGGGATAAGATGATGAATGGTAGGCATCTTGATATGAGAAATATTTTCTCCTTTCTTGATGACACTTTCTCAATGAGCATCTCACAGCTCAAAGAGAGACTTCTACCTACAGCAGATACAGAACCTCATTGGTTTTGGAAGGCCATGGATGAGAAGAAGATATCATCAAGAGATCTCATTGGAGGTGCACTTCAACATTTCATGGAGTGCAAAGTTATTCATTAGTTTGAGGAGGTTGATGTCTTACAATGGGATGATACCAAGTATTTGCAGAATGAGATCCATCATCCACATTGGGATGAATGGTTGACAATATGGAGCAAGGGGTTTCCAAACCACTTTCAAATCTATGATACATGCCAGCAAGAAGCATGGTTGTGCTGGTTTCTCTTGGGTGAGTATGGCTACCACTCAAGAAGTCATAGTTTTTTGATTCATGCCTTATACATCACTAGAATAATGCATAATAAAAAGGCATGATTACTTTGGTTATTGACGAGAGAGTTTGGACATCACATGTTATATCTTATGTCCATGTATTTACTCTTGTTTGGGATGTCTCATATATTTACATATATTTCTATTTGGTATGTGTCTCATGTTCATGTATGTACTTGGGGTGGGGATAAATTATAACTCTCACATGATGTGGCATAATGGAGCTTGTTTGTATTTTTTTGATGAGACATCTCACATGTCCATTACTATATTTTTGCTCCATGACTTGCATCATGATAATGCAAGGAGGCAGCAAGAATCCTTGTTGCTTTGGTTACTATTGGGAGAGTATGGGCTGAATTCTTCGCATACATTTCACGACATTGTTGGAAGATGGAAATAGGAGGCCTTACAGCGTTGGCTTATGTTGGGAGATTTTGGTCATTGTACTTGGTATAATTATGATGTGATGGGGCAGCAAGATGCCTTATTGAGGTGGCTTCTCTTGAGAGAATATGGCCAATACATTTGGTACAATAATGATGTGGCATGGCAGCAGGAGGCTTTGCTGCGTTGGTTGTTATTAGGAGAATATGGTTTGGCATTGTTCATGTTTTCCCATATGTCTCTACTTCTTGTTTTTCACTATGATGATGTGATGTTTGATTCCTACATGGCCAACATGGCTAATGATGATGGCATTTATGTATGTAATATACTATATGAATCATGGGTTAAAGAGATAATTCATGGGTTGGGATTTCCCACTTTGGGAATGAACCACTTTATCTTATGTATCTCATGTATAGAGGAGAACTTTGATCATCATATGGTTGCCACATGGAGATTCATTGATGAGGATGAGTATCTAAATTTTTAGTTGGGAGCCATTCTAGACATTCTAGAGGGGAAACTTTGGAGCTGGACATGCATGACACATTGTGATAGATGGGAAGACCTTCCACATGAGGATGCCATTTGGAGGGAGGATTTTTGTTGTAGCATCCACTTTTGCAGTTGCTTGAGGACAAGAAACACTTTTCCGGGGAGCACTGTAATATTCCCAAATTTTCACCTGATATTTGGAATATTAGAGTTCTTAATTTTCTTAATGAATTAAGTGAATAAAAGGGTGGAGGGACCCATAATCCTCAATATGAATAAATATCCACTTTATGTGTGTGAATGTGAATTAATTAAGCCTGGATCTACATAACGAGGTAGTTGAGGAACTACTAATGTGAATGAAATTGGAGATCATGTCTCATTAATTGAGATAGATCATGGAGGTTGACATAGTCAACTAATATCTTGAAGAGGTCAAACAGGAGATCATGGAGCATTCATGACAAGATGATGGAGGAAGTTGTGAAATTAATGCACACATGATGGAGAGGGTGTAAATTTCACCTAGACATGATGGATGACTTGGTAAAACAGCGCAGTCAAACATGGAGGATCTTGTCCACATGCATAGCGTAGTCTAGATGAGGGCCAAGGAATGAGAAGGCTCAAACAATATATAAAGGATATGAAGGCAACAATGGAGGACATGCTTGAGTTCATTGATGTTGTGGATCTGTTTACATCTGGATTTGTCATGTGACATTCCATTTCTTTCTTGGGATGTTTAGCAAAGATTTCAAGTGTTGTTTGGCATAGGGTGTTCCTGGTCGGGAATCCCACCTCTTTCATTGAGTGATATCTTGGAAGAGGATTGTAATTCATTCTACATCAGGAATTGGTGCCATATATATTTTCCTACTTTATTCAGAACATCCATATTCAGAAATTGCAGATTTCTGAAGATCGGTTTGGAAGATGTAGGTTGTCTTCAGTATTTCAGCTACAGAACTGGTGAAGGTTTATTCCTATCACCTTGGGCTTAAAGATCATTATTCCCAGAGCTTCATTTCAGATCTGGCATTAGGCCAAAATTTATTGACATGCTAGCAGCAGTAATACCTTCAGGAATTACGCTATCCATTTTGCAGATCCAAAAGGTGGAAGGAAGTTGCTAGCATTTTAGCTAGTAATCCTGTGAGGGATCATCCCCTCACCTTGCCATCAATATTTCCATTAGCCTGGAGTTTATTTAAGCATATTTTAGCAGGCATAAGGCCTCTCTTTCCCTTACAGCACATTTTTTATGAACATTTGTGTTGCAGCAGCTGTAATCATCATTAGAGGATTGATAAGCTAGATCTAGAGCTTCTAGCTTGTAGATCTAAAGGAGGGTTCAACCCTTCAAGCTTAGATCTGATCTTGTGACATATTTTAGCCATATATTTGTCATATGTAGCGTCAGATTTGTAATTCCTAGCAGATCAAGGATCAAATCCTAGGAGGGTGATTTTCCAAAGTTGTAGATCTGGAAAATCCTTTCTGGGTTATCTTGGGAATCCATCACATTGGCCAGATCTTGAATCTTGGCATCCTTAGAGCTGCAGATTTCAGTAGATCTGAATTTTTATTTTCATCCTATAGTTATATAATCATATTCTACTAATGGGACAACGCAGTATTTGCTTCCAGCAGCTCTCCAGTTACACAGTGCCTACTTTGGCATATTTTCAAGGTGATTCTATGCCATCTCTTTGGTTAGATATACTCATATTTTGTACATTGCGTAACTGAATCATCTCCATATAATAAAATGGCTTAGCTTATCTGTAAATTTT
Source organism: Pinus albicaulis (assembly GCA_034641835.2). Taxonomy (NCBI): domain Eukaryota; kingdom Viridiplantae; phylum Streptophyta; class Pinopsida; order Pinales; family Pinaceae; genus Pinus; species Pinus albicaulis. The sequence goes on from CM076584.1 coordinate 383,991,928, forward strand.
GATGTTGTCTTTAAATTCATTGTTTACTTAGCTACAACTCTTATATTGTGTTTAAGTATTATTTCATTCTCCCTTTTGGGATATTACAATGCCTTCCTGCTACCCGACAATCAGTGCACCACAGTGTGGGGGTGTTTGGTCCAACAGTGTCTCTTGGGCGTAGTGGACTTGGTCACCCAGCCTGCATATAATCTAACAGCAGAGGGCATTGATCCTTAGTGTAGCTTGATACCCTGCAGCGTATGCATAGACATCCGTGCTAGCTTATTTACCCCGATCAATTCGCAAATTCTAAATTTCTAAGTGCATCACCTCTAGCTGGCTCTAGATCTGCAGTGCCCTTAATTGAGCATCATCCCTTGGTGTAGCTTCTAGCTTCATGAAAATATCCAGGTTCACTTCTTGGGAATCAATATTTTGCTGACCCATAGGTCCGCGTAGATGTGGTAATAACATCGCGATGAACCATTCCTTATGTTTTTTGTCTTAATAAACAAATCCTCTGTCACTGATGACTTTTTTCAGCCATTGCTCAGCTTCCCAAACAGACTCTGTAGGTCCTTGCTTAATATCTTTCAACTCTACTACGCACTAAGAATAAGACTTAGGTTTTTGGAACTGCTGCTTCAGGGAATCCTTGATTTCCTGTATTGTAGGATTCAGATGTTGAGTAATGTATCCCATGAACTAATTCAGAGCTCATCCTTCAAAGGCTATTGATAGTTGTGCTCTTTTTACAACATAATTATTAACATTCTATGCAGCCCATACCATGTCTACTACGAACCAAAATCTATCCATGTCCTCATCCCTCGCACCCTTAAAAGTGTGTATATTCATTTGTGCGGCCATGTCGGCCTCAGGTGGTGGCGGAGGTGGGGTAGGAGAATTATTACCTTTGTGCAATTTTGATGGTGGCATATTCAGGGGACTGGTCTCTACGTGCGCAACCCCACCTTTGTTTAGATCGGTCGGATCCCTTAGAGGACAATATAATGATCTATCCCCTTCTTGATTAACCCGGTAGTATTTACCACTTCGCGTCATGCTTCCGCTCTAATCGGAGGTCATTCACTCGATGTGACTGCACAAGACACCTTTTTCACACATTATCATCTTAATCAAAAATGAAAATTTTTGTAAGAACTTGCCCCTAAATCCTTTAAAAAACCTTTGCTCAGCTTCAAAATAGGACACAAACTGATCGACTGCAAAATCAGTTACAAATCCACCTAAAACATTATTAACCCAATGATCTACCATTTAGGTAATTTTGTTATCATTCTTCTCCAACTATTGGATCAACTCAGGGGTCCACCATGTGACCTTATCGTCTTTCCAACAGGTTTGTAATTCCGCTAACCTCGCTAACCACTCCTGTAGTTCATGTGCGAAGGTTACAAATAATATCTCATGTGCCTCTGTAAAAATATACTTATTCTTCCACATTTCAGCAGATAGCTTCTTGCTTTTGTTTTCTTATAGGGAAAACTCCTGAATCTGCTTCTCAAACTAGTCCTCAATTTCAGGCATTAATGGCTACCAATGACCTCATGGCATTACCCAATCTCTCTCTCAAAATGCTCTCGATCTCGGCAACGGAACCATTTTTTGGTTTGAGGGTCATGGCCCAGGTTCAGACTTAAGGTTTACCAACAAACCCCTGTACTACTGGCCCTTTCGGCAATGACCTACTGGCGCAGGTCAAGGTCTCACCCGAAGTATTATGGGAGGGTGCTGGAACTAGGTTTCTACACCCTGAGAGAGAGAAAGTTAGTTAAAGTGGGTACCTTCATATCTAATAGGCCTGCACTAAAGAAACTGTAACCTAGAAACCCTTAACAATATAATTGTCGGAATAACTCATGCAAAGCTCATAAATCACCAGATAACAAGTTAGTAGAAGCAAGGTGAAAAAACATAAAAAGATCTATGCATTCATTCCCTTGTATAACATCACATCCACATGCGCATCAATTAACTAATAGTATTCAGTAAATAGACATAATCTCAAAAATCAACCTATAGCGCAACCAATAGCATAATACAGAGATACTCAAATATCAACAAAAGGGTCTTTCCATTAATTAATACTTCAGATTCCACTTATAGACTCTTTACCAGCCCACGCACACAACCAGCGGGGTCTGCACACAGCAAGACTTAGGGTCTCTGCACACACAGCCAACAGGAGCCCTTACCCAGACAAATCCACACAACAAGTATTACAAATCCAACCTTTGTGTCCAGACTTAATCCAAAACTTACTTCTAGACTCAATCTATCCATATATTTATACTATATTAGTCTGCACTACTCTCTAGTCTCTAAACCGTGGTTTGCGGACCCTTGGTCTATCCTTTGACCCATTACAATTCATTAGCATTTGACCCACCCCAAAGCCCATGTGCCAGACTAACTATTACAAAATATTACAAAATTGCATCAAAATTGTTGTTAGGGGCCCCTGCTCCAACAGAATCCATTGTTGAATCAACAATATTTACAACCTACTTTACAAGTACCTTATAATCAACTTGGTCAGCCAGATGGACAATTTGGTTATACCCAAGTACAACAGACTATTGAGACTGCACTCCAAATTACCCCTCAGGTATCTGTACCTAGTAGTTAGCAAGTTGGTCCAAGTACTCCAAGTACTCCTATCCAATCTATTGTGCAAGCTTCTATTCAACAACCCATTACACCTATCCCTAAAGTTTCTCAAGTCCCTTTTGCTATAACCCTTCAAACAACTGCATCAACTGTTATAGAGGAAATCCCTCAAGTTACTACTGATCAAACTGTACCTGCAGTTCATTCTACTATTTAAACCTATGTAGGACAACCTGGTGCAGCTACAGTTCAAACAAGTCAACCTTTTACAGGTCAGTTTGTGTAGAGTCAACCATTCCAAGGGTAGTTTCAATATGGACCAACAGGACAAAATCCATTGTACCAGAATCAACCATACCCTGGTTATACATATCAAATACCATCTCAACCTCAGTTTCATACGGCTAACCCTGGATACCCCATAGGTATTCCAATCCCATCTTCTCAGGCTATTCCAGGTTATCCTGGATATCCTCCTCCGGGTACTGGTATTGTTCCTCAAGGTTATCAGTTTGCGCAACTAGACCCTAACCATCGGTTACCATTCGTTGCAACTTTAGACTTACCGGATTTGTCTTGCATCGCGAATGATCCAATTTATTATATTTTTTTCTAGCCTGTAATGCCAACCAAGTTTCCTAGTGATATATCTAAGTTTGAATGAAAATCAGGAGAAGAGCCCTCAAATCATGCAACGACTTATCATCTTTGGTGCACATCCAACTCCTTAATCGATAATTCCATTCAACTGAGACTTTTTCAGAGAACATTGATCAACTTAGCTGCAAAGTGTTATATTGAATCACCATGTGGCTCTTTCAATAATTTCAACGCTTTAGGAACAACCTTCCTAACTCACTTCCAGTTGCCAGCCCGTTATGAAAATCACACAAAACTTTTAACTTCGTTAAAACAAAGTACGTCTACATACATTTCAGATCACATACATGAATGGTGATGTAGACGACGTTTAGTGAAGGTTTTTATTCCATACCAAATTTTGGCAAAATGGTTTACTAAATCATTACTTCCAAAGATAACTGAAGATGTATCTAAGGGAGGTGTTGTCACAGAAGAACAGGTCATAGCTCAAGCACAGTACTTAGACCTTGTATGCACACAGTTTGGTACTCTATTGAAAAAATTCTTGATTTACCATGCCCAGGTCAAATTACTGCAACTCCTTTTGGGTCTCATTCTGTAGACAGTGTAACTGGTACAGTTAATATACAAACAGTAAGAAGAATTCATCTAAATCTACTTCTCCAATTATAACTCTACCAGATTCACCTAAAGGAGATTCTTCCCTTCAAACTTCTGCCAAAATTCATGTTGTAGACTCATCCACGACTAAAGCTAAATCTAGTAATAAGAAGAAAGGGAAGAATAAAAATAAACAAAACACATCTCCTAAAGAGAAAAAAAAAACGAACCATCCTATGAAAAATGGAAACCTTGTTATCCTTGTCTTATCTTTGACGAGGATCACTATACCAAAGGGTATCCACATCAAGCCGAGGTATCCAAATTTTTCAAAGGTTCACCCACACCTGCTGCCTTGAAGGATCCTTTTCCATCTCAAGATAGTAAAATGATCGGATCTTCTTCCAATTCATCGACAGATGTTTTAATGATGTCTCAAGTCATGGTTGTGACACGATCTCAAGACTATGGATCTAAGAGTCCTATAACTGGTAAAGAGACTAAATCATCCATTCAAACACTAGAAAAAAATCCTTCAATTTCTGAACCATTAAAAATCGAGAAACCTAACCCTAACTTAGTGATTAAACTACTTGGCAAAGGTGTACTTCAAAAATCAGCTTTCAATCCACATGCAAGAGCCACTTAGAATTACAACATTGTTGAATATTTGGCCATATCTGCTTCAACAATGTCGGTCCATGAAGTGCTCCAATCATGTCCAGCTCAAAGGAAATTACTATTATCAGACATAGGAGCTATTGATCCTCAGGACTCGAATCTAATGGTCTTTGATCTCGAAAATGTTGTACCTATACTCCCACATCAAATGGCTTTTGAAATTCCAGTATTATTCAAATCAAGACGAGTTTTTCACACTGTAATTGATGAGGGGGAATCTACATTTATAATTTCATTATCCTATTGGAAAACCCTTGGTTCTCCAACACTCAACCAATCACTGACTATCCTTAAAGCCTTTGATGGAAGAGGTTTTCACCCATATGGAATACTCCGGGATCTTCCTATAGAAGTAGAAGGAAAAACCGTAACGGTAGAGGTGGAAGTTATTGATTCCCCTCTCGATTACAACCTTCTTCTGGGTCGCAGTTGGTCTTACGCAATGATTGATGTTGTTTCATCAGTCTTTTGGATAATAATGTTTCCTCACAAAGGAAAGATTGTTAAAATTGATCAATTGTCTTACTTCGCTTTAGACCCTACTTCTACAGATAGTATCTAGCATGTCGAAAAATCGGTTATCCCGTACGAAGATGTTGGCGTAGGGATAATGAAGGATTTTTCTCTCATGGGAACTTTCACTATGCCCTCTCCCAACGTACCGTGAACTGTTTCCAATATGAATATGATCACATCAAGCACAATGCCATTTGATGATGCTTATACTGTGCGTTTAGAATTAGAATTGGACTCGTGTGATGGGAATATGCCTTTAAGTCCTTTTGAATTGACATATGTAGCAGTACAATCGTGTTCTGACACTACATCAACTTCTACTAATCTAATGAATGTGATCAGTGAAAAATCATCTTCTATATCAAGCTCAACTTTTACATCATTTATGGATCCTTTTCAACATGTATTTGCAACTGATGAAGATATTCGAGAAACTTTGTCATTGGACGAATTTCCATGAGATGATCTACATCATCAATATTATTTTTTACCTAAGCTTGATAAAATTGAAAATTATTTTTCATCCATATTTACAATTAATTATGTCAAGGAACCTCAAAATCCCACATCAATTATATTTTCAGATTCTAAGAAAAATTTGGTAAATATTTCTACAACAATACCTATTGACATATCGATTAAACCTGGAATAATTGAGAACATTCATATAGGTGCACCTTGTTGGATTGAAGAGTTTAAAACTTACAAAGCCCTGTTTCAAGAATTCTGAGACATTTTTTCCTGGTCTTATGAAGAGATTTCAGGTATCGATCCTAAGATTGTTATTCATGAAATCAATACATACCCAGATGCTAAACCTATTAGACAAAGATTATGTCCAATATATCCACGAAAAGCTGCAGCAATCAAAGCTGAAGTTGAAAAATTATTGTGTGCATGATTTATTTATCCTATTCCTTTGATGGATTGGGTATCTAACATAGTTCCCGTAACGAAAAACAAGGGACTATCAGAGCATGTGTCGATTATCGGGATATTAACAAGGCTTGTCCAATAGACAATTATCCTACACCCTATATCGATCAAATTGTGGATGATTGTGCCGAAAATTAAATATTCTCATTTATGGATGGTTTTTCTGGTTAAAATAAAATCAACATACTCCATGCCGATCAACTTAAAACAACGTTTATATGTCCTTAGGGCACGTTTTCATATTGTAAATTACCTTTTGGACTGAAAAATGTTGGTACGAATTTTCAAAGAGCTATGTCTTATGTGTTTCACAACATCAAACATATTTTACAGCCTTACTTGGATGACTTACTAGCTCATTCTTTACGCAGACAAGATCATCGCACGCACTTACACACTATCTTTATGAGATGCAGGAATTACAACATTCGTTTCAATCCACAAAAATGTGTTTTTTTTGTACAATCATGACGTTTACTTGGGTTCGTCGTTTTGAAAGAGGGCATTGATGTCCATCCATCGAAGGTTGAGGCTATCATCAACTTACCTCCACCTTCAACTATTCACAAACTCTAGAGCTTGCGGGGGAAAGAAAACATTTTACGTAGGTTTATCACGAACTATGTAGGGTTAACAAAAGGCTTTACCCGATTGTTGAAACAAGATGTTCCATTTATTTGGGACGATATTTCCGATAAATATTTTGATGCACTAAAAAACGTGTTGACCCATGGACCGTTATTGCATCTGCCCAATTACCACTGGGATTAATTTTTGTACTTAGTTGCATACGATTCCATGATTGGAATGGTTTTGGTTCAAGAGGAGGAATCTAACAATGAACATGTGATCTATTACCTAAGTCGAAATCTCAATTCGACGGAAATAAAGTATTTACATGTGGAGAAATTGGCCTTGGCGGTAGTTCAAGTTGTCCAACATTTTCGTCATTACATATTATTATGCAAAACCATAGTGATATCTAATTGAAACCCGATGATGTATATATTGAAAAAATAATTGCTCGGAGGAAAATACTCCAAATGGATCATTAGCCTGCAAGAGTTTGATTTGGAGTTCGAGAAATCTAATTCTAAGAATGCCCTAGTGTTTGCCAAAATTATGTGTGATTTTCGCAATACTGAGTCTAAAAAGGTGGAAGAGAATCCTATTGCTGATGAATCTCTATTTCTAATCAGTACTTTAGATCTGTGGTATGGATATATCATTATATATCTCCACACCCAAACCTTTCACCCATAAATTTCATAATCAGATCGATGGAGAATCCGATATCAATCTTAGCAATACAATATTGTTGGTGACACTCTTTATCGTCGTGGTGTTGATTATGTGTTTCGACGTTGTATAAATCATGAAGGGCCCGAAAGGGTTTTCAATGATTGCAATTCTAGAGCATGTGGCGGTCATATGTCTGGGTTTTCCATAACCCAAAATATATTGCGCGCTGGTTATTTTTGGTCGTCTTTATTCAAATATTGTATTATAACGGTTTGAAAATGCCACAATTTCCATATTTTTGATCAAAAGATATGTGCACCTCCAACTCCTCTTCACCCAATCATTGTTTTTGGTCCTTTTGCAAAATGGGGCATTGATTTCATTACATGTAACCCTCGGTCGGTCGGGGGGGCATGGGTATATTATTCTTGCCATATATTTTGTGATATCCCAAAAGGGAGAATGCAGTAATACAAAAACACAATAATTGAAAACTACAGCAATGAACAAATCATATAAATACACCATAAAAATGCACAAAATAGCTAAGCCATTTTATTATATAGGAGGTGGAATACAAGTATGAAAGTGCTCAAAATATGAGACACTCAAGCCAAAAAAGTGGCCTAGAATGACCCTAAAGTCCTCCCACAAGAGGTGTTGCGTAACTATTGGACTGTTGGAAGCAATATTGTCTTTTCCCTGCTGCAAATGCTGGTACTGCAACTGCTGGAAAAATATATAAGTGTAGATCTGGCAGTTTCGGAGCTCATATGATGCCAGGATTTCAGATCCGGGCTCTATGATGAATACCCAAGGTAAACCAGAAAGGATTTCCAGATCTGACAATCTTTGAAAATCACCCTCTTAGGCCTGAAACTATATGACTGTTGGTTATGCAGATCTGAAGCATGAACTGAAGAATAAATGTTTGCAATGATACAAAATCATCTCAATGCTTGAAGGGTTGATCCCTTCTCTACATCCACAAGCAAGAAGCTCAAGATCTAGCTCCTCCTTCCTCCTCCACTGATTGCAACTATTGAATACACAATAGTTAAGTAAAACTGCGCTCTCAAGGATGGAGGCTCTATATCATGATGCTATATGCTGCAATAAATCTCAACAATGATAGAAATAATGTGTTAGGTCCCCATATTATTAGTGTAGCCTCCTTATTGTTATTCTTGTGCCCTCGTAACCCCCATATTTTTATTATTGTTCCCTTACATTATTATTGTTAGGTCGACTAGGATTATATTGTGACCCCATGGACCCCTATATATAGAAAGAGGTTTTTTCATTTGTATCAGCCAAAAATTATTCATTTATGTAATGTATTGGAGGTTTCTCCCTTGAAGTGGTTGATTTATAAGGCATTGATCTCTCTTATCTTCTATTTTTGGAGCTGGTTTCATAACATTTGGTATCAGAGCTTTGGATTCTAGGGTTTTGCTGCTCCAAATAGGTCATCGTGGAATTTTTTCTATCACTTATTTTCTACGAAGGTTCAGAAGCTAAAAAATTTACAGAAGGAAGTAGAAATCCTGAGGAACATCATGGAACAATTTAAGATCTTGGTTCGCAACATTTTCGGACATATGATCTGTGGAAGCTATGTCTTTTTGCAGGCTCCTGAATTTAACCTAAAAAGTTTATCGTGGCATTTTCACAATAAAAAAATTTCTACGAGGGTTCAGAAGCTGAAATTTTTACCAAGTGAAGGCGAAATCCTGAGGAACGTCATGGAAAATTTGCAGATATTTATTCACAACATTTTCGGAGATATGATCTGTGGAAGTTAGTGTTGTTTCAGGCTTCCAAATTTCATCTCAAAGACGTGACCCTAGAAAAATTGTCATAACTCTCACTTTGAGCATCATATTCGAATTCTGTAAAAAGTGGCTGCAATTACACGGACTGCAGTTTTTTTTTTATCAATTTCAAAGCCGAAGGAGGAAAAAAATGACACGTGGCATGTAATATTCCCAAATGGGAAAAGCAAGAATATAGTGCAAAACCATGGAGATAGCAGTGTAAAACATCACATCAATAATGGAGGCCAACATGGAGCTTCTTAATACATTAGAACAGTAGAAAACATGTATAAATAATAGGCCACAAAGCATAGAACAAGATACAATAAGCCTCCAATGAAGAAATCCATCAAAATGAGGTGCTGCTACTATATCAAAATGTCAGAAGATAGCTACAGCGTAGTCATAAGTGCACTGCTACAAAAAATTAATATAAAAAAGATGTAGGCTGTTATATGCCTCAAAATATATAAACAATGTAGATCTAGGCTTTATACAATCACCTACAAAGAACCCATAAAGGGTTTTCAGAAATACACCGTAATATAAATGGGATCTAAAGCGTTAGGGCTGAAGATTCACTGCAACATGATAGCTGGAAAGTTGTGACTGATCTGATATGCACAATAGAATAGCCTCCTCCAATGGATCCTCTAAATGAAAGGCAGATCCATTTCACTAGAAAACCTACTCTCCTAATGGTATACTGAAAACACCCTACAACTCCTCCCTAGAAATAACGCAGTCCAAGACAAAAATTGTGTTGTAGGGGGAAATAATAATGTATCCTGATGCCAAATGCTGTAATAAGGCTCAAGGCCTTCCTGACCAACCTTCCAATGTAATGAAACCTTCCTCCAATGAAAAGCAGATCAGAAATCACCCAGATCTAGTCTCCACTACTGCAACCCTACAACACAACACACCCTGAATAGGAATTGCGTTGTAGCATAAGACTGTAGCTTTGGCCCAATGCCTGATAATGGAATGTAGTAAAATAATCCTCCAAGATCTTCTCAATGGAAGAGGTGGGATTCCCAATCAGGAACACCCTGTGCTAAACAGCACTGCAATCCTAGCTAAATAGCTGAAGAAAGAAAATTCTGAACAGACCAAAGATATAAAAATATCAATTCATAAACATCCCCATGTCCTCCAAGGGAGTGGCCATGTTCAAAAATGTTTATGGCCCAAATTTAGCGATGAAGTTTGTATGGAACAATGCTCCCCCTTGGAGCTATGTCCTGCATATACATGGTAAAGGAATGCAATCAATCATCAAATGAAACATTATGTACATAAGCATGTTCCTTACCAAAACTTCTGCTCATATAAATGGAGTGGTCCATGGATAGATCCCCTCTCATTCCAAAAGAGGAAAGAGGTGGTTGAGATAAATCCTTCATTGAGTTATGTCTCTCTTCCAACTCCACATGTTTCATGCATCTTTGAAAATGTTGATATAGTTCCTCTTCAAAGCCTTCCCAAGTGTAGCTCTCCATGATAGTGTTGTAGGCTCTCATGGAATAAGTATGGTTGAAAAGGAAATATTCATGAGACCTTTGTAGCAACTTCTCCTTGAGCTTGGAGGCTTTAGATAATAATATCGTACCATGATAACAGATGACTTCATCTTGGACTAAATATCCCTCTTCATGTAGTTGGTCATCAAGTATCATGCATGCAAAAATATCTTTGGAATAATCCACCAATAGTTGGGATTTCCAATATGGATCTATCTTCCATAGTGACAATGTTGATGATCTATCACAAAGAAAATTTGTCATATGTTTGCCCTTATCCTTTAGATATCCCATGCTAAAGGTATATGTTGGAAGGTTTCTATCCTTCCCATGCTTCTCCTCCCATAGTGCAGAATCTGAAACGAGAGTGGGTAATGGTGATGTTGGGAGAATACCTCCCTCCTCCTTGAGTCTACCCAAGACTCTCAGCGTTGTATCATGGTCTTCTAATGCTCCCATCCCTCCTGAATCTATGCATGGAGCATCATGTTGTGAGACATCTATCACCAAATCTGGATCAGGTGGCCTCCTAGGTGGTTTTCCACAAAATAGTAATGTCTCGTGGATCATTCTCATATGCATAATATATGGGATCATCATGTCCCTACTTCCACTGCCATAATTCAACTTTGTTTCTTGTGTGTAAGTTTTATAATAGTTGGGCACCACTCTTAATGATGCAATTTTTCCTCTAATTGGAGAAATTGTTCCATCCTCACCCCCCGGTGGTGGTGGATCATCTCCTGCTATTCCAGCACTGTGACCCCTCTCTTGTTCTTCTTCTTCCTCCTCGTCATTTAAGAAGACCCCTATGTAGTGTGCCTTTCCTGCTGCACATCTATGTTTGGGTGCCCAAGATTCTTGGCATGTGAGGCAAATCTTCCCTCTCCTCAAGTCTCTTCAGACATCATCGTCAAGAGGTTTCTTATTTTGGCTCTCCTTTGAAAGAGGAGCCTTCTCATATTTTCCCTTTGATGGAAAAGAGGGCTTATGCTGAAATGTTGCCTTTGATTTTGGCAAGGCATATTGAAGATCTCTAGCCCTTTCAATCGCATCTTGAATGGTAGTGGGCTTGGTAGACTTAAAAAACCCATGAACAGGTTCATCTAACCCATCAATGAACATATAGACCCTTCTTGTTGCAAATAAATCAGGAACCATAACAGAAAGTCTTAAAAATTCAGAAATATAAGTTTATGGATTACTTGATTGTTTTAGTTTTTCAAGCCCCATGAATGGTTCTTCGGGATCTCTTTTATTAAACCTCTCCACCAGCCTCCTTGTGAACTCTGAATATGCAGTCACATTGGCATGACCCAATGTATACAAGATATGGAACCACCAATCATGTGCTTCACCCTCAAGGTGCAGCGCTGCTATCTTAATGACCTCCATTTCTGGAACTTTGTTCAACTAGAAGTAGATGTCAAGCTTCTCTACCCATGATTTGGCAGTGCATTTAGATGACCCATCAATTTTGGGTAGGAATAATATTCCCATAGTGCGGTTTACATCATGATTCTGAATGAATCCACCACTTCTATTGTGATGTCTGGGTCTCCTATTGTCCTTGATTTGGAAAAATTCTTTGAAACTCAAGTGGTCCTTGAATCTCTAAGTTTGAGACTCATACTCCATGAAATAGTCTTCAAGGGATTCTTTTTCTTGAAACCCTTCATTTCCCACTGCCAAGAATGTAGGCATTGTAGAGTGTTGGGAAACTCATTGTTGTTGCATTGGTTGATCACTCCATTGATGAGAAATGTTGGAGCCTTCACCATGTTGAAATCCTTTAGGGGATTCCTTGTATCTATCCATCCTCATCTCCTTGATTTCTATAGCAATGTCTTGCATAGCTTTGAGAAGAATCTTAGGAAACTCTTTCTCTTCATCTTCTCCTCCAGATAAAGGGGTTTTATCCTTGTCTTATTTGTCATTTGTATAATCAAACTTCCAATGTTTTCTTCTTTGATACCTCTTCTCTTTATCAGTAAGAGGATATCTTTCTTCAAATGACATATTGGCTTTTCAAGATGCACAACCCGTGCCAAGATTATGCTCTGATACCACTACAATATTCCCAAATGGGAAAAGTAGGAATATAGTGAAAAACCATGGAGATAGCAGTGTAAAACATCACATCAATAATGGAGGCCAACATCGATCTTCTTAATACATTAGAATAGACGAAAACATGTATAAAAAGATAGGCCACAAAGCATAGAACAAGATACAATAAGCCTCCAATGAAGAAATCCCTCAAAATAAGGTGCTGCTACTATATCAAAATGTCAGAAGACAGCTACAACGTAGTCATAAGCGCACTGCTTTAGAAAGTGAATATACAAAAGATGTAGGCTGTTATATGCCTGAAAATATATGAAAAATACAGATATAGGGTTTTCAGAAATACACCATAATACAAATGGGATCTAAAGCCCTAGGGTTGAAGATTTAGTGCAACATGATAGCTGGAAAGTTGTGGTTGATCTGATATGCACAATAGAATAGACTCCTCCAATGGATCCTATAAATGAAAGGCATATCCCTTTCACTAGAAAACCTCCTCTCCCAATGGTGTACTGAAAACACCCTGCAACTCCTCCCTAGAAATAACGCAATCCAAGACAAAACTGCGTTGTAGGGGAAAATAATAATATGGCCTGATGAAAAATGCTGCAATAAGGCTCAAGGGCCTTCCTCACCAGCCTTCCAATGGAAGGAAACCTTCCTCTAATGAAAAAAAGATCAGAAATAAGCCAGATCTAGTCTCCACTACTGCAACCCTGCAACACAACACACCCTGAACAGGAATTGCAATGTACCATAAGGTTGTAGCTTTGGCCCAATGCCTGATAGTGGAATGTAGTACAAGACTCCTCCAAGAGATTCTCAATGGAAGAGGTGGGATTCCCAATCAAGAACACCCTGTGCTAAACAACACTGCAATCCTAACTAAACAGCTGAAGAAAGCAAAGTCTAAATAGACAAAAAATCTAAAAATATCAATTCATAAACATATCATACATAATGATCTAAGGCTGCCATCTTATTCCTTATATAATTTGTGAGCTTCCAAACCCTAAGCCCCATCCAATAATGGCACTACTTCCTTGCAAATAATATCCATCTAAAACTGCAATGTCCCTCATTGATTGCCACTCCTCCATGACAACGTTGTTGATTTGGTCAAATTTGACCTAGTCAAGATGTTCCAGCCCATTTTCACACCTAAGGGTGCTCAATTAAGCTACCAAAATCTATCCTTTTCACATTTTCATTGATTTATTCATTATTAAGGAGAATTATGGACCTCCATTGTCCTCTTATTCATAAAGCAAAGCAGCAAAACAAAATTTAATATTCCAACTAGCTCATGGCTAATTGGGAATATTACATGGCACACCGTACAAGTTTGATCTACTGAACCAGTCCATAATTAGGTCATTTTGGGAGATGGGAATAACTTTTCCTTGAAGAATCCAAATCAGGTGAGACTTGTGGAAATTGAAATAATCTTCAGGGAGCTACTATACGGCCGAATTTCAGATATTGAAGATCTGAAATCATAGAGATAATTCAGTTTCAATATCGAGCTCCTCAAAATCAGTAAAAAGGTGTGTATTTTTTTTCGAATTGCATAATTCTTGTGTGAAAAATCAATTTGAATTGATTCCAAGGGCATGTTGTAGAACAGATATCTGTATTCGGTTATAAAATGCCTCCTAAAAATAATTCAACACCCATTAAGCCTTTAGAAGGCTCTACTATGGCTCATGAAGATGAATAATTGCAACATGACATATCAAAATTACAAGACCAAGTGCACCAAATTTCGTTCTCACAAAGAGCAAAAAAAAATGAAATGGAAGCTTTGAAGAAAGGCATGGAAGCTGTTGTGGATCATTTGCAATATCCTTTTATTTTCAATTTTGAAAATACAAAAAAATAGAAAATTGTTAAAACATGTTAAAGTATTAAGGTGTTATTAATTTAGTATAAAAATATTTCGGTTCATCGCATTAGAGTTGAAAGTTTAGATAATTTAGACTTTATACGAGTGGGTCCTATCTTGAAGATTAAAACTCGATTATTTTATTGAGTGGGATGTGATGATTTCTTCAACCCCGATCAAAGGACTCAACCCGCGGGCACAACAAGCGCACGAATTAAAATGAAGGGTGCCTCCGTAATTGACCGGGTTGACTGCGGGAGTAACACAGATGAGCAGTGGAGATTAAATGCGGGGGCACAAGCCAAAATAATTTTTCGTACCTCGAGACCCCCCGCAATGACGTAAGGTGCTAAGTTATTCACAACTGTCTTCCACGTCAAGTGAACTTAACGGTTCGTTGGCACGTCATGTCAGCATTTAATTTTAAAATCCGTGCCACCTATTTAAATGAAATTCACATTTCTCCCAAAGCCATTTGTGATTAAGTTGATATTTTTGATGGATTTGTGTTGCATCCTATTCAGTTTTCTGTCACCCTATCAAAAATTGGCCACCCTATAAGTCGTCAGTTGACATAGTTCTGAATCATGGATAAGATTTCATCTTTGTTGGGTTCTGCTAGTCATATCCCTTTCATGGATACCGAGAGGGATATCCAAGACACAAATTGTTCCCTGGTTCATCTTCTATTTTACCAACAAGTTCTCCTGAACGACAAAGCTTCTCCGATTTATGTTGCCATGGAAAATTCTGGTTTGTTGTCTACATGTATCCCTAAAACCCATCTTTTTCCTGAATTTATATCTTGGTTGGTTTCTGTTATGTAACCTGGAAAATATTTTGTGATGAATTGTTAGGGAGAGAAGTTTTGCAAGTGTCTGCCCATCTAATTCTCCAAGCTCTTTATTACCCTAAGTCAGAGTCATGTGTTCAATTCTCCGATGATTCTTTGGTAGCATATTATGACAGCCTTGCATGTCAAGACTTCAATCAATTTATTCATTTTCTAAATCCTAGCACACAACAATTTCAGCCTGAAAGCAAGGATTTTCCTATGGAAATTTTTGATACTAAGGTTCAGCCAATACTAATCAGCATTGCAAAAATTCTGGGTAAAGATGTTGAAAATATAGTGGATAAATCAATATTGGGGATGTTTGCCATGATGATGAAGCCAGGAATGGTGTTGGATATTCCATCCTATTGGCAGGAAGTAGTAAACTCAAAGCTAATGAGCCTATCGTTAACAGGTTCTTTCGGATTTCCTTCATTAATTATTTACTTGTTTTTATATCAAAATGTGGAGGAATTTATGCATCTAGGTCTGAATATTATGGATATGAATAAGAAGAGGCAATCTGTAGTTTTCTGGACAGATATAGTAAGGACAGAACAAAATGAAACTGGACTTTATGATTTCACCAGTTATTTCATGTCAATTGCATATAAAATTTTGAATAGAGTTCCTCCCCCTTGTTTTTTACCCAAAGCTCAAGAATTATTGCATTTAGGGGAAAACTGTAAATTTGGAGATTGGTTTGTTTTTTACAACTATTCAGAAATTAGGCTATATGGAACAATTTTTGAGCCTTATAGACTTCTAGTATTTGTTCCCATGAGGCTATTTTCTTTGGAGTTTATTCGACAAAGTCTGAATTTTGATCAAGTTCACTTTATGCCCATGAAAAAGGGACATATGTTCAAACTGCCCATGATTGTGGGTCCTTTCATAGTTAATATGAGACAGGAATTTGAGAATGTTACTAGAAGGCTAGATGAGATGCATTTTCTGTTAGGGGAAAGCTGGGCTTATGACCCTCATAGTGTAATTTCCAATAGAAGAATTGAGAATGGATATTCAACTTTCATTCATGAAAGCAGGCCAGATTTAGAGAAGATAGCAAGCAAAGTTGTACTGAGTTCAACAGGTTCGAATATTTAGACTCCAATCATATCATAAAAGTCTAATAAAAGAAGTAAAGAAACAGTAGTTGATTTATAAGATGAGCAGGGAGCTGAGAAAAGGACAAATTTCAATGAAGAACATGCATATAATCAACCTAATTTTTCTTTACAATTGGGAGAGGAAAAAAATGTTACTTCTTCACCCAGAAGACATGGGACTTCTCATGAATAAGTACCTCTGATCAAACATATGTTTGCCCAAATTTCAGAGAGGAACTAAAAGATGAAGGCCACCATGGAAGCCCAAGCTAAATATCAAATTGCTCCAGATCAAACAATACTTTTTTTCTGCTATGGATCTTCATAAAGATCAATTCAGAATTGCCCTGTCACATCCTATCGGCATGTCAATTGGTTCTTCTAGTAATTCCAACACTGTAAATGTGACTGTAGATGTGAAAAAAATCCCATTGTTGGATAAGGTGAACTTACATATGCAAACAGGTCAGTTGATTGTAAATGACCTGACAAAGACTAATGCAATGGAAATGAAAGTAGAGAATATGCTTGGAAAAGTAATTAAGGAGCTAAAGTTAGAGAAAGCCAATTCTAGGGCTTTAACAATTCAGAATGAGGAGCAAAAGAAAGTTATAGTAAATATTGGAGTGGACCCTAATGATAGGATTGTTGTGCCGAAAATTCTGCAAAGTGCTGAAGAAGAGATATCTACATTGAAGAAAAAGCTAAAATTGCCTATAGGAGAGCATTCAATGGCTGCAGAGGTTGTAGAGGTAGAGAACAAGAAAGAAAAACTTCTACAGCAGCTTATGAAAAAGGAGGGAGAAATCTCCAAAATAAAACAAATTGCAATATCACTGCAAAATCATATTGGTAGTCATACTTGTACTTTTGTTTTTTCTTCAGGTAACGAAGATCCACAAGCACAGATTTCTCAATTGAATACTGAATTGCAGATGGCGGAAAGGGATAGGAAAAAGGCTCAAACAGATTTAGAGACTGCATCGAAGATTATTCAAGCTGCAGAAAATGAAGCCAGTAAATACAAAATGGACAGTCAGAATGCTAATGCTGAGATGAAAAGTCTTAAAGAAAAATTGAAAGGGAACATATCTTTAATACAGGCAAAAGATATCATTTGGAATGATATCATTTCTGAAATGAAGTCAATTTGGAGCTTTTTGATGGTGGTTGCAGAAGAGAAAAGTCTTATCAGAGAATTTGAAGAATAAGTAATGGCAGATAGACAAAAGACAATCAATCAGGCTATTTGGGAAAAAAGATTCATTGACTTTATTAATTCCAAAATAGATCAAGAATTAGAGGAAAATGAGATTAAATATAGAATCCTATATGGATTAGAGATTAATAAGATGATTGTAAAGAATGATCACAGGAAAGCCACGGAAAAGAAGTTGATAGAAATCAAACAAGAAGTGAGTCAGTTTGATAAGTCACTGGACAAGGTAACAAGAGCAGGTTTGCCTTCATGTTGGGGACTTGGAGGAGGTCTGTTGTCATGGGATTCTTATGAAAACGTACTGGTATTAACAAAAATTAAATTTGACAATACACATGAAAAGACTCAGGTACTCAAGGGAGCAACGATGATCAACTTTCTTTAGAGGCATTTTCAGCTGCTCTGGTTGGTAAAATATTTATTTACAAAAAGACCTTCCTACAATCGAATTACTTATTTCAGACTAGAATATCACAATCTGATACATTCACGCAAGAAAAGAGTAGATATATGGAATAAATGCAAAGCTTGGATGATAGACTTGCCAAAGGATCCTTCAACTTCGAAAAAAGACAAATCGGAAGTTGATCCAGGAAATGTAGCAGCATCGTCATCAATTCACATTCAACATATAGATTAGGATGTTAAATTTATGTTATTGTAATCTTTCAAAGATGATGTAAATGTAATAAGACGTTTTGAGGGTATGTAATAGCTAGCTTACACAGTCCTCAGGAGTTGAGATAGTTAGGAGTAGTTATAGCAGTTTCAAACTATTTTTTGTTGTATTTAATGTAATAATTTAGGAGAAGAAAAGTTATGAGTTTTGTACCTTTAGACTATAATTTTGTACTCAGAGATTTCAAAGATTAATGAATGAGAAACAAGTTTCTGGAATATGTTTATGTTGATATGTGTTCAAGTTCACATTCTGTGTTTTCTATTCCTGAATAAAACGAAGTAATGAGCAGCAGGTCTCTTTTTACTTATGTAAGAAAGATTTAAAACCCTTAATTGGCGCTCCTTCATTTTAACTGCTTCTTTCATATAATTCTTCTGGAGTTTGAGATGATATATTATGTATAACAGCATATCATTTTGGGCTTCTTTCTTTCATTTTCTTCTGGTCATTTCATTCAACATCAGTAAATGATAGCATTGTGAGACATTCATTATATTTGATATTTGAGGGTTTAATGATAAATACTTGAGGGCAATTAAACAGAGACAAATAATTTTGTGACATAATCATAGAAATGTCTTAAGCACTGATTCCTTATCACAGCTAAGGGATTGTCTCTTAAGGTACAACATTTTTTGGCGATGTTTCCGGGGACGAAGAAGCAAAGTTTTTTTTCCTTGGGTTTTGTTTATATTTCCTTTGGTTGTTCAAAGAGGAGGAAATATTAAAAGTTATGTTTTCATTTTCTAATTCTGGCTTATAAGAGGCCACATACGAGGTCTGATACCTCTCAGCAGAAAATTCCTACCCTTTCAAATCCAGAAAAGTTGGTTTCTTAAAAGGGCCAGAAATCAAAAACACTTTCTACACCTGATGCCACACTGCCTACACCTGGCAGCAGTTCTCATACTCTTTCATCCAAGGATATTTCCCAGAAACTCACTTTCTCGGGACAAGAATCCTTGTCTCCATCCATTCATTTCCAAGAACCAAGGTTAGAAGAGCAGTCTTTTGAATCTATATCATTTACATTTACAAAGACTCAGCCTAATACAATTGCTAGTTATTCTACTTTAGTTTATTAGCCTCTTCCCTTATTAGTTGTTTCACCCCATTCATCTACACCTAAAACTGGTACAGAGATTCCCACTACTCAAGGAGTAGTCAATCAGGGCATAAACATGGCAGCCCCTGCTTTCTTGATGAACAGATATGCACGATTAAATATTCCCCAACCAATGAATGCAATGCCTCAAGAATATCTTAAGTTGCTTCCTAGATTTACTGGTGAAGATGAAATAACTGCAGAACAACACTTGCCTTTATTTTTCACTTTTTCCGACACCATACATTAACTCCTTAAGGAAGGAGATCACTCCACAAGCCATATTCTTTCCCATACAATAATCCTTGACATCTCTTAATGGAGAGTCTCTAGCCTCTATATAGGTTTCATACATGCAATACCATGGGTAGTTACCATGGGTCTCTCAATACCATACATCTAATACAATGGGCTTACCACTTTATTCCCTAGCTACATGTGGTCCCTTACATAATGTGGGTTAACCACTTTATTTATTAACTATGGCCCATTTACTTATCATTCTTATATTATTACATCATATTATTCCCTTGGGTACCTCCCTTTGTACCTTATATTATCCCCCCTAGGTATACTACAGCCTCAAGAATATCTTAAGTTGCTTCCTAAATTTACTGGTGAAGATGAAATAACTGCAGAACAACACTTGCCTTTATTTTGCACTTTTGCCGAAAATTTCAACGTTGAACATCTAGATGTAGTAATGAAACTTTTTGTGCAATCTCTAAGTGGAGAGGCAAGAAAATGGTTTAAAGGATTACCAAATGGCTCAATTAATGACTGGGATGAGTTAGAAAGACAATTCATCCAAATATGGGGTGAAAAGAGAGACCAAGGTTATTCTTTGACAGAATTTAATGCTATTAAGAAAAAAATAGATGAAAATGTGAGTGATTTCATTAAAAGATTCAATAAGTTGTACAATAGTTTGCCTGCAGAAATGAACCTCCTCCTATTGGAGCAAGAGTTATTTTTGATGGAGCATTTGTATCATATTTTAGTTTTACTTTGAGAGAAATAAGGTCCCCTACTTTTAAAAAAATCCAAACGGATGCTTTGGAGATTGAAGCAAACATGACTACTGCTGGGATAGCTCAAGAAAAGCAGTCAGTTCAAGATAAAGGTAAAGCCGAGGAAGAGTCAATACAAGATCAAAGAATTGATGACATGACTAAGGTCATTAAAATTTTGTCAAACAAATTAGTAAAGATGGAATTGGATAACAAGAAACCTACACAGCAAAACAGAGGGGTTTTTAATCCCCAATTCAGAAAGCAGCCCCTGCAGATTTTGCAGAGAGAAAGAAGAGATCAAGATCAAGTTCAAGCACCCTTATAAATAGAAGTATCACCTTCTCAGTCTGTTGATGATGATTGGAAAGAAGATGAAGAAAAAATTTCTTCCATATATATGGAAGATGGCGCAGAAGAAGAATGTGAAGAATAATATAAAGAAGCTGATATTTCATTTGATCAGGAAGAGATGGATGACTGCAAACAATTTACTAATTTTATGCAAGCAGAATTTCATAAAAAGTATGACCTGAGATTAAAAAATAGGTTGAGAACTCAGGATGATGAAGAGAAAGAATCAGATTCAGTCCCTTCTCCAATGGTGACTCCACAACAGAAAAATCCTGTGAAACAAGCAAACAAGGGGAAGCAACCCATGAATTTGGTGAAATAAAAAGAGAAGCAGCAAGTTGAAGCTTCCCAAAACAAGTTTAATGACTCTAACATCTTGGAGAAGATTGTTACTGTTCCTTAACAACATGCAAATCCAAACAAAAATCAAGAAGAATCTAAGAAGTTGACTAAACAAAACCAAACTTTCAATTTGTCCAAAGAGTTAGAAAAAGTTAAAATTCAAGTACCTCTCCTTGAGTTGGCTAAAATGCCTGGATATAAGAAAGAAATTGGAGAGTTTATTAATTTATCTCATTCTGATGAGGTGGGTGATATTGTGAATTTGCAAGAAGAGAAACCAATGGTTACTTTCGGGGCTCATGTTGAAGAGGAGGATTCTTCTGTTCCACCTTTTTATATATCAGTACTTTTGCATGATTTCATTCTACATAGTTGTATGCTAGATTCTGGTGCATCACATAATCTTATGCCATTATCTGTGATGAAAGAACTAAATTTACAAATCACTAAGCCATATAGAGACCTCTATTCTTTGGATTCAAAAAGGGTGAAATTTCTAGTTCTTATCAAAGACATGGTTGTTTCCTTGGCCCAAATTCCAGCCAAGAGTATTATTATGGATGTAGTAGCTGCAGATACTCCGGCTAGATTTGGTATGCTGTTGTCGAGATCTTAGGGGACAAATCTTGAAGGTATCTTAAAGTTGGATTTAACATATGCCATCATCCCTGTTTTCAATGGGGAAGAAAGGAGGTTATATAGAGAAACCAGATTCATGAAAACTACCACCAAGAAAGATGCAGGTAATTCCCCCATTTACGGTCAAGAGAAGGAGGATATCTCTTGTTTTATGCTGCATGAAGTTACAGAATTTGTTGAAGACTCACAGAAGTAGCTCTCTTCAGCAAGTGTACATAAGGAGTTGCATTCAAATAAAATTTGGAAGTGTTATTTCGATGGATCATATTCTAAGGAAGGCATAGGAGCTGGGTTCATCTTTATATCTCCTAAAGGTAATATTTTACCTTTTTCTTTCAAACTGGAATTTGAATCAACTAATAATGTGGCTAAGAACAAAGCATTGATTTTGAGCCTGCAAACAACTAAACAAATGGGAATACAATCTATTTCTATTTTTGGTGATTATGAATTAGTAATAAGACAGATTAAGAATTGGTGTCAGACTAATCATCCCAGATTGAGGTCCTATAGAAATGAGGTGTGGGATCTAATTGAAAATTATTTTGAAGCCTTTAACCTTAAGTTTATTCCAAGAGAAGAAAATAGAATGGTAGATTTATTGGCAGTTGCAGCCAATACATTTAAGCCACCAATTAATCCAATACTGAGATATGAAATTGATTTGAGACGCAAGCCTTCAATCCATGATAATTTTAAGCATTGGTAGGTTTTCGAGGATGATGAGCAGATCAATCAATTTTGAATGATGATTGGAAATTTTGAAGACAGTCAAATTGATCTAGAAATTGATCAAAGTGATGTAACTAGAAAAATGAAGCAGACAACTGGTGACCAGAAGATAGTTCAGTTGAAGGATAATATATTGCCTAGAGGCCTGGTTCCTCTTCAAATATTGTTTGATGCTAATGATGTAGCAGTAAATCATAAGAAGGTATCTCAGGATGGAGAGATGGAGGACTGTAATTTAGGAACTCAATAAGAGCCTAAAATAGTAAAGTTGTTTAAAGGAGTTCCTAAAGATTATAAGGAAAGGTATGTAGATATTTTCAAAAAGTTCATGGATGTGTTTGCATGGTCATATGAAGATTTAAAGACTTATGATCTAAATATTATTCAGCATAAAATAACACTGAAGGATGGGGTTAAGCCACATAGGCAGAAGCTCAGACAGATTAATCCACTGTTACTTTCCCCGCTTGAAAAAGAGGTGAAGAAACTTTTACAAGAAAAAATTATAGTCCCACTCAGGTAATCAAAGTGGGTTTCAAATCTAGTTCTAGTCAGGAAGAAGAATGGAGAGATAATATTATGTGTATACTTCAAGAACTTGAACAGAGCCTCTTTTAAGGATGATTATCCTTTGCCAAAGATGGACTACGTCCTACAGAAAGTGACTAAAGCTTATAGGTTATCCATGGTTGATGGTTTTTCTGGGTACAACCAAGTAGCGGTTGAGAAAGGAGATTAGAAGAAAACAACCTTCACTACACCCTGGGGAACATTCATGTATGCCAGGATGCCATTTGGTCTCATGAATGAAGGAGCTAATTTCAAGAGGGCAATGGATATAGCTTTTGCAGGTGACAAATTTGTAGTCATATATTTGGATGATGTGACTATTTTTTCAGGGTCTGACGATGAACATTTGGAGCACCTGTAGAAGGCTTTCTTGAAATGCAGGAAAATTGGATTATCATTGAATCATAATAAATCCTTGTTTGCTCTAGAGGAAGGTAATTTTTTGGGAAATATAGTTTCAAACCAAGGTGTGAAAATTGATCCAACAAGGGTTGAGGCTATACAAACAATTCCATTACCTATAAGTAAGAAAGATATTCAAATATTTATAGGGAAAATAAATTTTATGAGAAGATTTGTTCCAAATTATGTTGATATTGTTAGAAAAATAACAGATATGTTGAAAAAAAATGTTGAAGTGAAATGGAACAAATATACAAGAGAATACTTTGCCAGAATTAAAGAGGCTCTTCAAGAAGCTCCAGTTTTAATTAGTCCAGATTATCTGAAACCTTTCCAAATTTTTTCATTTTCATCACCTTCCACTATTGTTGTTGTGTTTTTAGAGAAGAATGAAGAAGGAAAGGAGAAACCAGTGGCATTTTTCAGTAAAGTCCTCAGAGGTGTAGAGCTCAAATATAACATCTTGGAGAAGCAGGTATATGCCTTAGTGAAATCATTGAAAGCTTTCAGGACATATCTACTTCATTCTCAAATAGTAGCATATGTACCTAATTCTGTTGTGAAAGATGTGTTGATTCAGAGTGATGTAGAGGGAAAAACAGGAAAATGGATTTCCAAAATCCAAGAATGTGATTTGGACATTAAGCCTACTAAGTTAGTCAAAGGACAGGGGTTAGCTAAATTTCTAACAGAATCTAATTTCCAAACTCTGGGAATTAATTGCTTGCACCATTAGATGAAGTGGTTGAGGAGACTAATCATATTAAAGCAAGGTCAGTAATCAAGTACAAATTTCTCTGCTCAGACTGATATAAGGATATTATTCACTATTTGTGTTTTTTCTCTTGCCCTTCCTCAATCAATAGAACAAAATACAAAGCCCTAAAACTTAAAGCTCAACCTTATGTTATAATTAATGCTAAGTTATATTAGAAAGATCCTTCTGGTGTCTTGTTGCTATGTTTGACAGAAGGAGAATCAATGGAAGTGATCAAGGAGTATCATGAATATTTGTGTGGAGGTCATTACAGTTGGAAAGTAACTACTCATAACATTCTTAAATCAAGTTTCTATTGGCCTTCTTTATTTGTTGATGTATACAAATTTGTTAGAATTTGTCAGAAATGAAAATTGTTTGTAGAAAAGAAAAGGTTAGCTCCTTTACCTCTTCTTCCTGTTTTTATTGAAGAACCCTTCAAACAATGGGGATTAGAATTTATTGGAGAAATTAATCCACCATCAAGTGGACAGTTTAAGTGGATTCTAACTGCCACTGATTATTTTACAAAAATGGGTAGAGGCAATTCCTACCATAAAGGCAAATGATTTGGTAGTAATGAAGTTTTTGGAAGAGAATATTTTCAGCAGGTTTGGATGTCCAGTGAAAATCGTCACAGATAATGCTCAGGTATTCAACTCAGTCAGGTTTATAAATTTTTGTCAAACTTATAATGTGATATTGTCTCATTCC
Source organism: Pinus albicaulis (assembly GCA_034641835.2). Lineage (NCBI taxonomy): Eukaryota > Viridiplantae > Streptophyta > Pinopsida > Pinales > Pinaceae > Pinus > Pinus albicaulis. The sequence continues at coordinate 384,016,887 of CM076584.1, forward strand.
ACGGCATATCATCCTCAAGGGAATGGGTTGGCAGAGTCATCTAACAAGACATTGGTCAAGATCTTGAAGAAAACAATAAATGAGAACTAGAAGAATTGGGACTTAAAGCTGATATTTGCTCTCTAGGCAGTGATAATGACTACTAGAAGATCTACTAGTAAGTCCCCTTATGAGTTAGTATATGGTAATAAAGCTTTGTTTCCCACTCAGTTAGCAAAACCAGCAATCTCTTTTCTTCAAGAAGCACAAGAGGAACCTAATGCATTGATAAGAAGGCTAAATAAGGTAATAGAATTGAGTGAAAGCAGAAATAAAGTTAGAGACAATTTGGTCACATATAAGGAAAAAATGAAGTCCATTTTTGAAAAAAAGGAAAAGGAGATTATGTTCCAAACTGGAGATATGGTGTTAAGATGGGATAACATAAGAGAGGAGAAGGGAAAGCATGGTAAGTTTGATCCCCTATGGTATGGCCCTTACAAAATCACTGAAGTCAGATAAAATAACACTTTTATGTTGGAAAATCTTGATGGAGAAGCAGTTGGGCTACCTGTGAACGGGCAATATCTAAAACATTATTTCCAGCACTAAAAATAGTAGGTTCATCGTTGCACATATTTGGTTTTCCTCATTGTATGTTTTTCATCAAGCATCGTTTAAATCCATGCCTAAAGTGAAGGCACTGATCTGCAGGTTCTTAGTGTTTCGTGGCAAAAAACACTATCCCCAGGTGGAGCCAGATGTTGTGGATCATTTGCAATATCCTTTTATTTTCAATTTTGAAAATACAAAAAAAATAGAAAATTGTTAAAACATGTTAAAGTATTAAGGTCTTATTACTTTAGCATAAAAATATTTCAGTTCATTGCATTAGAGTTGAAAGTTTAAATACTTTCGACTTTATACGAGTGGGTCCTGTCTTGAAGATTAAAACTCAATTATTTTATTGAGCGGGATGCGATGATTTCTTCAACCCCGATCAAAGGACTCAACCCGTGGGAACAACAAGTGCACGAATTAAAATGAACGGTGCCTTCGCAGTTGACCGGGTTGACTGCGGGAGTAACACAGATGAGCGGTGGAGATTGAATGTGGGGGCACAAGCCAAAATAATTTTCCGTACCCCGAGACCCCCAGCAGTGGCGTAAGGCGCTGAGTTGTTCACAGATGTCTTCCACGTCAGGTGAACTTTACGGTTTGTTGGCACGTCATGTCAGCATTTAATTTTAAAAGCCGCGCCACCTATTTAAATGAAATTCACATTTCTCCCAAAGCCATTTGTTATTAAGTTGATATTTGTGATTGATTTGTGTTGCGTCCTATTCAGTTTTCCATCACCCTATAAAAAATTGGCCACCCTGTAAGTTGTCAGTTGTCATAGTTAAGAATCATGGCTAAGCGTTAATCTATGTTAGGTTCTGCTAGTCATATCCCTCTCATGGATACCGAGAGGGATATCCAAGACACAAATTATTCCCTGGTTCTTCTTCCGTTTTACCAACAAGTTCTCCTGAATGAAAAAGCTTCTCCGGTTTATGTTGCCATGGAAAAGTTTGGTTTGCTGCCTGCATGTATCCGTAAAACCCATCTTTTTCCTGAATTTATATCTTGGTTGGTTTCTGTTATATATCCTGGAAAAATTTTTGTGATGAATTGTCAGGGAGAGAATGTTTTGCAAGTGTTTGCCCAGCTAATTCACCAAGCTCTTTGTTACCCTGAGTCGGAGTCATGTGTTCAATTCTCTGATGATTATTTGGTAGCATATTATGGCAGCCTTTCAAATCAAGACTTCAATTAGTTTATTCATTTTCTAAAGCCTAGTACACAACAATTTCAGCCTAACAACAAGGATTTTCCTATGGAAATTTTTGATACTGAGGTTCAACCAGTACTAAGCAGCGTTGCAAAAATTATGGGTAAAGATGATGACAGTATAGTGGATAAATAAATATTCGGGATGTTTTCCATGATGATGAAGCTAGAAATGGTGTTGGATATTCCATCCTATTAGCAGGAATCAGTAAACTCACAGCTAATGAGCCTATCGTTAACAGGTTCTTTCATATTTCCTTCATTAATTTTGTACTTGTTCTTATATAAAAATGTGGAGGAATTTATACATCTAGGTCTGAATATTATGGATATGAATAAGAAGAGGTAATCTGTAGTTTTCTGGATAGATATAGTAAGGAGAGAGAAAAATGAAACTGGACTGTTTGATTTTGCCAGTTATTTCATGTCAATTGCATATAAAATTTTCAATGGAGTTCCTCCCCCCTATTTTTTACCCAAAGCTCAAGAATTCTTGCATTTAGGGGAGATTGGTTTGTTTTTTAGGACTATTCATAAATTAGGTTGTATGGAGCAAGTGTTGAGCCTTATAGACTTCCATTATTTGTTCCCATGAGGCTATTTGCTTTGGAGTTTATTCGACAAAGTCTGAACGTTGATCAAGTTCACTTTATGCCCATGAAAAAGGGACATATGTTCAAAATTCCCATGACTGTGGGTCCTTTCATAGTTAATATGAGACAGGAATTTGAGAATGTTACTAGAATTCTAGATGAGATGCATTTTCTATTAGGGGAAAGCTGGGCTTATGACCCTCACAATGTAATTTCCAATAGAATAATTGAGAATGGATATTTAGCTTTCATTCATGAAAGCAAGCCATATTTAGAGAAGATAGCAAGAAAAGGTGTAATGAGTTCAACAGGTTCAAATATTCAGACTCCTATCATATCATAAAAGTCTAATAAAAGAAGTAAAGAAATAGTAGTTGATTTAGAAGATGAGGAGCAAGGAGCTGAGAAAAGGACAATTTTCAATGAAGAACATGCATATAATAAACTTGGTTTTTCTTTACAATTGGGAGACGAGCAAAATGTTCCTGCTTCACCCAGAAGACATGGGACTTCTCATGAAAAAGTACCTCTGATCGAACAGATGTTTGCTAAAATTGCAGAGAGGAACCAAAAGATGAAGGCCAACATGGAAGCCCAAACTGAATATCAAATTGCTCCAGATCAAACAAGACTTTTGTCTGTTATGGATCTTCAGAAAGATCAATTCAGAATTGCCCTGTCACATCCTACCCATATGTCAATTGGTTCTTCTAGTAATTTCAACACTGTAAATGTGACTGTAGATGTGAAAAAAATCCCATTGTTGGATAAGGTGAACTTACATATGCAAACATGTCAGTTGATTTTAAATGACCTAACAAAGACTAATGCAATGGAAATGAAATAAGAGATTATGCTTGGAAAATTAACTGAGTTAAAGTTAGAGAAAGCCAATTCTAGGGCTTTAACAATTCAGAATGAGGAGCTAAAGAAAATTATAGTAAAGATTGGAGTGGAACCTAATGATAGGACTGTTGTGCAGAATGTTCTGCAAAGTGTTGAAGTAGAGATATCTACATTGAAGAAAAAGCTAAAATTTCCTATAAGAGAGCATTCAATGGCTACAAAGGTTGCAGAGGTAGAGAACGAGAAAGAAAAGCTTCTACAGTATCTTATGCAAAAGGAGGAAGAAATCTCCAAAATAAAACAAACTACAATATCACTGCAAAATCATATTGATATTCATACTTGTAATTTTTTTTTCCTTCAGGTAATGAAGATCCACAAGCATAGATTTCTCAGTTGAATACTGAATTGCAGATGGCGGAAAGGGATAGGAAAAAAGCTCAAACAGATTTAGAGACTGCATCGAAGATTATTCAAGCTGCAAAAAAGGAAGCCAGTAAATACAAAATGGACAGTCATAATGCTAATGCTGAGATGAAAAGTCTTAAAGAAAAATTGAAAGGGAACATACCTTTAATACAGGCAAAAGATATCATTTGGAATGATATCATTTCTGAAATGAAGTCAATTTGGAGCTTTTTTATGGTGGTTGTAGAAGAGAAAAGTCTTATCAGAGAATTTGAAGAACAAGTAATGGAAGATAGACAAAAGACAGTCAATAGGGCTATTTGTGCAAAAAGATTCATTGAATTTATTAACTCCAAAACAGATCAAGAATTAGAGGAAAATGAGATTAAAGATAGAATCCTATATGCAGTAGAGATTAATAAGATGATTGTAAAGAATGATCACAGGAAATTCACAGAAAAGAATTTGATAGAAATCAAAGAAGCAGTAAGTCAATTTGGTAAGTCACTGGACAAGGTAACAAGAGTAGGTTTGCCTTCATGTTGGGGACTTAGATGATGTCTGTTGTCATGGGATTCTTATGAAAACTTTCTGGTATTAAAAAAAAGTAAAGTTGATAATACACATGAAAAGACTCAGGTACTCAAGGGAGCAACGATGATCAACTTTCTTCAGAGGCATTTTCAGCTGCTGTGGTTGGTAAAAAATTTATTTACAAAAATACCTTCCTACAATCGAATTACTGCTTTCAGACTAGAATATCACAATCCGATACATTCACCCAGGACAAGAGTAGAGATATGGAAGAAATGCAGAGCTTGGACAATAGACTTGCCAAAGGATCCTTCAACTTCAAAAAAGGACAAATCAGAAGTTGATCCAGGAAATGTAGCAGCATCATCATCAATTCACATTAAGCATATAGATTAGGATGTTAATTTTATGTTATTGTAATCTTTCAAAGATGATGTAAATGTAATAAGACATTTTTAGGTTATGTAATAGATAGCTTACAAATTCCTCAGGAGTTGAGGTAGTTAGGAGTAGTTATAGCAGTTTCAAACTACTTTTTATTGTATTTAATGTAATAATTCAAGAGAAGAAAGGTTCCGAGTTTTGGACCTTCAGACTATAATTTTGTACTCAGAGATTTCAAATATTAATGAATGAGAAACAATTTTCTAGAATATGTTTATGTTGATATGTGTTCAAGTTCAAGTTCTGTGTTTTCTATCCTTAAATAAAACAAAGTAATGAGCAGTGGGTCTCTTTTTACTCATGTAAGCAAGAGTTAAAACCCTTAATTGGCGCTCCTTCGTTTTAACTGCTTCTTTCATATAATTCTTTTGGAATTTGAGATGATTTATTTTGTATAACATCATATCAGTTTGGGCTTCTTTCTTTCATTTTCTTCTGGTCATTTCATTCAACATCAGCAAATGATAGCATTTTGAGACATTCATTATATTTGATATTTTAGGTTTTAATGATAAATACTTGAGGGTGATTAAACAGAGACATAATTTTGTGACATAATCATATAAATGTCTTAAGCATTGATTCCTTATCACAGCTAACGAATTGTCTCTTAAGGTACAACAGAAGCTAATATGGATGGCATGGAAGCTAGCATGGAAGCTAAGATGGATGACATGAAAGACAAAATGGAAACATGAAGAATGATCTAAATGCACACATGGAAGGTTTGACAAAGTTGATACAAGAAATGTCTCCTAATGCCGAAAAGATAGTAGAGGAAACTCATGATGAGAACAAAATAATTTTTAATCGTGATTTCATAAACTCTAATGTTGGATGGAAGAACCACCATATTACAAAGATGGATATGAGGAATTTTGATGGCAAGGATCCCATAACATGGATACTACAGATGGAGCAATATTTTGATCTCAATAATGTGCAAAACACACAAAAGGTATGCATTACAACTTTACATTTAAAACAAAATACATTTGTATGGTATCGATGGCTTTGCTCCCGTAAAAAAATTTTCACTTGGTCAATTTTTACAGAGGAAATGATATCACATTATGAGGATACAAATAGCAACACCTTCTTTAGCCAATTGATAAATCTCAAACAAAACGGATCAGTGATGGAGCACATTGAGGACTTCCAAAAATTGAATATAAGGGTAAATGAACACAGGATTGATGTCTTCATAGGGACTTTAAAGGATAACATCCAACATGAAGTTCGTATTTGGGAACCTGATTCATTGGAGAAGCCATTCAGGTTGGCAAGAAAAATTGAATGTAAAATTATGGCGACAAGGAAGCCTACCACTCACATCTATAAAGATGGAAGTATTGCTACTCCTAGACTTCCACAACCTACAAGGTTGACACCACAACAATTGGAAGAAAAAAGAGAAAAATGGCTTTGCTACAGTTATGATAGAAAATGCACTAAAGGTCATAAGTGTGCTGAGAAAAATTTATTTTACATAGATTGTGATGAGGAGGAAGAAAATGAACAAGAAACTTCAAAAGAAGAGGATATACAGCAGGAACCAACCCTAGAAGAAGAAGAAATGAGTCCGACCATGTCGTGTAATACATTGGTAGGAATTACCACTCCTCAAACTCTCAAGATAGAAGGATATATCAAGAAGAAAAAGGAAATAGTGTTGATTGATTTAGGTAGCACCCATAATTTTATTCATTCTAAGATAGCCAAGGAATTTAATTGTTTCCTATACCCAGCACCAGAATTTCAAGTGATGGTTGCAAATGGAGGAACTATAAATTGCTCTGGAAAATTCCATAATATCAAGCTAACCATGGGGGAATATGTTTTGAATAGTCCAATTCTTTCTGTTCCAATGGGAGGTGGTGATGTTGTACTAGGAGTACAATTGTTACAATATTTGGGGACGGTAGCTTTTCATTTTGAAGAAATTTTCTTGAATTTTTTTTCGAAAGGAAAGGAAATCGAATTACAGGGTATCGTAGGGAAGTTGTGAAAGATAATAAGCTCTAATGTCATGAAAAAGCTTCTAAATAAAGAACAACGAGGTGTAATTTCACAATTATGCTCACTATAAGTTCCATCATCAAAATCATCTATTTCTCCATATCTCCAAAAAGTCTTGGACAATCATTCCAAGGTGTTTGATACTCCCAAAGGACTCCCACCTATTCGTGATCATGATAATGCAATCCATTTGATTCCATGAAGTGTTCCTCCAAACATCAGGCCTTACAAATATACTTATGTCCAAAAGAGCGAAATTGAACGTATGATTGCAGAAATGTTAGAGGCTGGTATAATTCAACCTAGTCAAAGTTATTTCTCTGCTCCAGTAGTATTGGTTCACAAGAAGGATGGATCATGGTGCATGTGTTCGTATTATATGGAGCTCAATAAGCTCACTATTAAAGATAAATTTCCCATTCCTGTGATTGATGAATTATTGGATGAATTACATGGTGCTATTTATTTTACCAATTTGGATCTTCGTTTAGGATATCATCAAATTAGAATGAAGACGGAAGATATTTCAAAAACAACATTTTGATCTCATGAGGGTCATTATGAATTTTTGGTCATCCCTTTTGGCCTTACCAATGCACCTTCTACATTTCAAGGGTTGATGAATTCCATTTTCAAACCCTTCCTTAGAAAATTTGTGCTAGTATTTTTTGATGACATACTAATATACATCAGGTCTTGGAAGGATCATGTTCAACATGTTGATAGGGTGCTCAAACTATTGGAGGAGAAAAAATTATATGAAAAAACATCCAAATGTTTCTTAGGAGTACAAGAGGTGGAATATGTGGGTCATATTGTATCTCATGAGGGTGTTAAGGTAGACCCTAACAAAATTAAATCCATTAAGGAATGGAAAGTCCCCACAACCATAAAGCAGTTGCGAGGATTTCTCGGGTTAACAGGGTATTATCGCAAGTTTTTTAAGAATTATGGGAGAATAAAAGCACCTCTAACAAAATTATTGAAGAAAGATTCATTTTCATGGACTTCTAAAGAAACTAAGCCCTTTGAACATCTTAAAGAGGAAATGTTCCTAGCATCGGTCTTAGCTACGCCAGACTTCACAAAAACCTTTATTGTGGAATGTAATTCCTTAGGAAATGGAATTGGTATTGTGTTAATGTAAGAAGGAATACCCATTGCTTTTGAAATTCGTCCAATAAAAGGAAAGTATTTACAGAAAGCTATTTATGAGAAGGAAATGTTGGAAATACTCCATGCATTAAAAAAATGGCGACCTTACCTAATGGGAAGGCACTTCAAGGTAAAAACTAACCATGATAGTCTTAAACACTTTTTGGAGCAAACACTATCTTCAAAATAGTAGCAAAAATGGGTCACAAAGATGTTGGGTTATGACTTTGAAATCATCTTCAAAAAAGGGAAGCTAAATGTTGTTGCAAATGCACTCTAAAGAAAGGATGAAGAGATGGAATCATTGCTTTGTGCAATTTCTATTATCCAACCAAATTGGATAATCGAAGCAAGAGATGAATGGAAGAAAGATGAAGAAGTATGGACACTCATTCAAAATTTGAAGAAAGATCCTAGTACATCTGATACATTTAGTTGGAAAAATGATTCCTTATGGTACAAAGATCGCTTATATATTTGTAAGAATTCCCAAATAAAACAAAAGATTCTTTTGAAATTGCACACTTCTCCTTTAGGAGGACACCCATGATTTTTAAAAACTTACCACAGGGTGAATAAAGAACTTTTTTGGGATGGCCTTAAATCTGATATTCAAAATTTTGTGGCAGAATGTTTGGTTTGCCAACAAAATTAAGTTGAGACAATTAAGACCCTGGCTCTTTTGTAGCCTTTATCCATTCCAAGTCAACGTTGGGAGGAAATTTCAATGGATTTTATCACAGGTTTACCTAAGTCTGAAGGAAAGAGTGTCATCATGGTGGTAGTTGGTAGACTTACGAAGTATGCACACTTTTGTGCATTATCTCATCCATATAAATCAAGTACAATTGCTACTGCATTTATGGAAACAATTCAAAAGCTACATGGAAACCTAAATATTATGGTAAGCGACAAAGCTCCCATTTTTACTAGAAATTTTTGGATGGAATTATTTTCTTGTTTGGGTACTCAACTAGCTCATAGCTCATCTTATCATCCTCAATATGATGGCCAAACTGAGATAGTGAACAAATGTTTGGAAGGATATCTTTATTGTTTTGTATCCAATAAACAAACACAATGGGTCAAGTAGTTACCTTTGGTGGAATGGTGGTATAACACTTCCTTCCATACTGCAGCAAAAATGACCCCATTTATGGCACTTTATGGATATCATCCACTGTCTATCACATCACCTTTAAGAGAAAATTCTAAGGTGCAAGCAGTGGAATATCACATCGAGCATCAACATCAAATTCTCCAACTCTTAAAGGATAACCTCAGTTTTGCACAAAATCGAATGAAACAACAGGCAGATCAACCTCGCAGCGAGAGAAGTTTTGATGTAGGAAACTAGGTATTTTTACGTCTACAACCATACAAATAAATTTCCCTCAAGCAATCTAAGAAGGATAATAAATTGTCACCAAAATACTATGGTCCTTGCAAGGTGTTGCAAAAGATTGGTACTATGGCATAGAAATTGGAGCTTCCTTATTCTTAGCGAGTGCATCCAGTTTTCCATGTTTCATGCTTAAATAAGGTTATAGGTGACAAACTTCTAGATCAAAAAATATTGCCAGAACTTGATGAGGAAGGAAAAATCATATTGGAACCTGAAACAGTCACGAAAACAAGAACTCGACAGCTACAAAATCGATCAATTTAAAATTATCTCATCAAGTGGAAGAACTTACCCACTGAAGATTCTACATGGGAGGATGAGAATTTTATACAAAAGCATCCAGAGCTACTCAAGAGTTGAGGACAACACTTTTTTGAAGGAGAGGGGCATGTTAGGTCCCCATATTACTAGTGCAGTCCCTTATTTTTATTAGTGTAGCCCCCTTATTGTTTGTTGTGCCCCTGTAACCCCCATATTGTTATTATTATCAGGTCGTCTAGGACTATATTGTGACCCCATGGACCCCTATATATAGAAGGAGGTTTTTTCATTTGTATCATCCAAGAATTATTCATTTATGTAATGTATTGGAGGTTTCCTCCTCGAAGTGGCTGATTTCTAAGGCGTTGATCTCTATTCCATTCTATTTTTGGAGCTAGTTTCATAACATAATGTGCCCAAAGTGAGGGGATGGTCCCTCACAGGATTTCTAGCTAAAATACAGGAAACTTCCCTCCTCCAATAGATCTACAGGTTTGGACTGCGCAATCCCTTAGGGAATTTCTGCTTCATGGAGGTATGTAATGTTGGCCTGAATGTGGATATGAATATGTTGCTCCTGGAAGGCTGATATTTAAGCCCAAGGTGAAAGGATGAATCATCCACCGGTTTCTTAGTTGAAATTCCAAGAACTTCTTCCTCCTCTCAAACCCTCTAGCAGGAATGCGTAATTCCTGAGACTGAATTTCCTATAGAGAGGGGCTGAATGTGGCACCAATGCCTAATGATGTATGACAGCTCAAAGAAACCTTCTCAGAGTAGGCACTTGAAGTCCCTCATGGGTAAGGGTGGGATTCCCTCTTAGAATCACCCGTGTGCTAAAAAACACTACAGACTTAGCTAAACAACTGAAGTGTGCATAGAAATGTCAAATGAAAAATCCAGATCTAAATAGATCAAATTTAAAAATCTAAAACTTTCCTTCTATTATTGCCTTCATCTCCCTTATATGGTTTGTGAACCTTCCATAGCCCTAGCCCACCTCATATTTGTGCTGCACATGTGGCCACTAGCCTCCATGAAGACTCTGATGTCTCTCCATGTTCTCCACCATCTCTACATTTATTCCCACTCTCTCCATCATCTGTGCATTAGATGCACCACTTCCTTCACTATTTCATCATTAGTGCTCTATTATCTTACTTTTAATGCACCATGATCTCATTGTACTTCCTTCATTATCTCCATGATCGTATCATTAATGTTGCATGATCTCCACTCTTTCTTCATTAAGAATTTTCTCCACTACTCCATAATGTAGATCTACTATCTAATTATCTACATACACACATCAAAAGTGGATTTTATTCATCTATGGGGTTTATGGGTTCCTCCGCCCTCTTTTTTACTTAATTAATTAGAAAAAGTAAGAACTCTAATATTCCAATTATCTGGTGGAAAATTGGGAATATTACAGTCCTCCCCGCCAAAATGTTTCTTGTCCTCAATAAACTTCAAAATTGGATGCTATAACAATCCATCTCCCTCGAAATGGCATCCTCATATGGAGGGCCTCCCCATTTGCGCCAATGTGTTATGCATGCCCATCTCCATAGCTTCCTCTCTAGAATGTCTATAATGGACTCCAACTGAAAAGTTAGATGCCTATTCTCATCAATGAATCTCCAAGTGAAAACCATATGATGTCTAATATCCTCCTCTATGTATTACATACAAAAGTGATGTGGTCTCTTCCAAAAGTGGAAAGTCCCAACTCATGAACTATCTCTCCATCCCATGCTACATGAAGTAGATTGTATCTCTCCATGCTTCCATCCTTGGCCCTGTTGGCCTTGTTGGATCCAATAATCATCCCAACAATGTGAAAAATAAGAAGTAGAGACATATGGATGAACATGTACAATTTCAAAACATACTCTCCTAATAACAACCACCGCAGCAAATCCTTCTACTGCCATGCCAAATCATCATTAAACCAAGTAAGAGAGCCATACTCTCTCAATAGAAGCCACCGTAGCAATTCCTCTTGTTGCCATGCCAAATCATCATCAACCCAAGTATGAGAGCCATACTCTCTCAAAATAAGCCACTGCAACAATGCCTCTTGTTGCCATACCACATCATCATCATACCAAGTATAATGACCATAATATCCCAACAGAAGCCAACATAGTAAGGCCTCTTGTTTCCAACCTCTATCATCATCATGCAATGTATGTGAGAAATTTTGCCTTGTTGGTTGTTTCTATTGCTCATAGGAAGTTCTTGGACCTTCCTCATTCTAAAATATTCTTGGGTCCTCCTTTTTCCTTTCTCTCTTCATTTGTTTGACCTACTTAGAGATATCTTGCATAGATCTAAAGAGAAGTGAGGCAAAACTGAACCCCTCCGTCATTTTAGATCTCTACTATCTGCTTCTTCTTTTGATGTTAAATATGAAGTGCCCACGAGCTAAGCCAAAGATCATGCTCTGATACCACTCTGAGATCCCAAAAGGGAGAATGCAGTAATACAAAAACACAATAATTTAAAACTGTAGAAATGAACAAATAATCTAAATACACCATAAAAATGCACAAAATAGTTGAGCCATTTTATTATATAGGAGGTGGAATACAAGTACAAAAGTGCTCAAAATATGAGACACTCAAGCCAAAAAAGTGGCCTAGAATGATCCTGAAGTCCTCCCACAAGAGGGATTGCGTAACTGTTGGACTCCTGGAAGGAATACTACGATGTCCCTGCTGCAAATGTCGGGACTAAAACTGTCAGAAAAATATAGAAGTGTATATTTGGCAGTTCCAGAGCTCATATGATGCTTGGATTTCAGATCGGGGCTCTATGATGAATATCCAAGATAACCCAGAAAGGATTTCCAGATCTGAAAATATTGGAAAATCACCCTCTTAGGCCTACAACTATATGATTTTTGGGTATGCAGATTTGAAGCATGAACTGAAGAATATATGGATGCAATGATATAAAATCACCTCAATTCTTGAAGGGTTGATCCCTTCTCTAGATCCACAAGCTAGAAGATCAAGATCTAACTCCTCCTTCCTCCTCCACTGATTGCAGTGGTTGAATACACAATAGCTAAGTAAAAATGTGTTGTCAAGGATGGAGGCTCTATAGCCTGATGTTATATGCTTCAATAAAGCTCAAAAATTATGGAAATTATGTGCCCAAAGTGAGGAGATGGTCCCTCACAATATTTCCAGCTAAAATACTAGAAACTTCCCTCCTCCAATAGATCTACAGGACTGGACTGCGCAATCCCTTGGGGAATTGTTGCTACATGGAGGTGTGTAATGTTGGCCTGAATGTTTGATATGAATATGCTTCTCTGGGAAGACTGATCTTGAAGCCCAAGGTGAAAGGATTAACCCTCCATCAGTTTCTTAGCTAAAATGCCAAGAACTACCTCCTCCTCTCAAACCCTCTAGTGGGAATGCATAATTCCTGAGGTTGAATGTGCTGTAGAGAGGGGCTGAATGTGGCACCAATGCTTGATTATGTAGACAACTCAAAGGGACCTTCCCAGATTAGGCACTCGAAGTCCCCCGTGGGTAAGGGTGGGATTTCTTCTCGGAAACACCTGTGTGCTAAACAACACTTCACACTTAGCTAAACAACTAAAGTGTGCATAGAAATTTCAAATGAAAAATATAGATCTAAACAAATCAAATCTCAAAATCTAAAACCTACCTTCTATTGCTTCCTTCATCTCCCTTATATGGTTTGTGACCCTTCCATAACCCTAGCCCACCTCATAATAGTGCTGCACATGTGGCCACTAGCCTCCATTAATATTTTGTTGTCTCTCCATGTTCTCCACCATATCTACATTTAATTCCCACTCTCTCCATCATGTGTGCATTAGATGCACCAATTCCTCCACTATTTCGTCATTAGTTCTCTATGATCTTACTTTTAATGCACCATGATCTCATTTTACTTCCTCCATGATCTTCATGATCTTATCATTAATGTTGCATGATCTCCACTCTTCCTTCATTAAGAAGCTACTCCACTACTCCATAATGTATATCTACTATATAATTATCCAAATACATACATAAAAAGGGGATTTTACTCATCTATGGTGTTTATGGGTCCCTCCACCCTCTTATTTACTTAATTAATTAGAAGAAGTAAGAAATCTAATATTCCAATTATCTGGTGGAAAATTGGGAATGTTACATATTACTTTAAAAAATGGGCCAAGGTGATGCCTACATTCGCGGCTGATGGAAAAGCTACAAAAATTTTCATATTCAATCATGTCATTGCTCGGTTCGGTGTCCCTCAAGCTATCGTTACAGACCATGGGAGCCATTTTCTAAATATTATGATGACCAAACTTTCTGATCAACTTGGCCTACGCCATGATAATTCTACACCATATTAACCACAGGAAAATGGTCAAGTTGAAGCTGTCAACAATGTTTTAACAACCATGATTAAACGGATTGTCGAAACTCATAATCTAATTGGCATACCATGCTTTTTTCGACATTATGGGCATATCGTACCTCTACAAAAACTACTACAGGGTTCACTCCTTTTCAATTTGTTTATGGTTTAGAAGTTGTGTTACCCATTCAATGTGAAATAACGACACTCAAATTATCCATTAAGTTGTTAATAGCTACCTCTGAAGAGGAGAAACGCTTTATATACCTAGCATAGTGTAATATTCCCAATTTTTCCTAAGCTAATGGGAATATTCATTTTTGTTTTATTTCTCTGTTTCAAGAATAAACATGTAAAGGAGGTCCATAATACTCCTAAACAGTGAATAAATCAATGCCAAATGTGAAAAAGGCTAAATCTTAGCTATGTAAGCAAGCACCCTTAGGTGTGAAAGGGGTTGGATATTTTGACTGGGTCAACCATGATGAAATCTACAGCGTTGTCTTGGAGGGGAGGCCATCAATGAGGAACAACACAGTTTTAGATGGAGATGGCTTATGTGAAAGAAGTGATTTCATTGAAGGTGGTTTAGGGTTTACAAGCTCTTAAGTTATAAAAGGAAGAGGATGGCAGCATGAGATGGTTGTTGATGTTATTTTTTTTCTAAGTATATTGTCCGTTCAGACATATCTCTCTCTTGCTATTTAGCTTAGAATAATGATGTTTAGCATTGGGTGTTCCTGATCGGGAATCTCACCTCTTTCCTTGAGAGGCCTCTTGAAAGATTCTTGTATTGCATAGTCCACTATCTGGCTAAAGTCCAAGCTTCTTCTTCCAACTACAACATAGATCTTGTTGAGGGTTTGGTTGTCTTCGAAAGCTGCACCAAGTGGAGGCTATATCTACTTAGATCTAGGTCATTTCAGTGCCCTTTTTAAGTGGAGGAGACTTCTACTCCATTGGGAGGAGAGTATTGGAGTGCTTGGGCTTCAATTTCTAATCTTGGCATGTGGCCAACCACATTCTAAACCCTAAAGCACCGTTTTACTTCCATATCTGTGTTATTCTTCTAGGTGTTTTTGCAGAGTGTTTTGGCATACCATCTGGAGAGTTGCTTTTCAAGTGTTGGGGATCTGCCCTTCACTTTGGAAATCCATTGGAGATCTATTTTCTTGTTCATATCAGATCTGATCTGAATACTTATGTATACTTCTGAATATCTAAATATTTCTGCAGATCTGCAAACTTAGATCTTAGATCTACTACTTGTACATGGTGTTTTTCTCAAAACCCCAAGGAGGATTGATAAAAGAGCCTCTATAGTGTATGGATATGTTATAGATCTGAATTTTCAAGCACTTATATGCTCTAGATCTAAATTCTTCAGCTGTTGCAGCTCAATAAAATAACATTGTCAATCCTTTTTCAGTCCATACATATGATTGCAACACCTCTTTTTGAGGATTTTTCTCTATTGGTGACTTGTATTTATAGTTATGCATCTTATGGGACACATTGTACATCTATTTTGTTGCTGTAAATAATTTTGAAAGGTATCCATATTGGATTCTTGCTTTGCTTTAGATGAACTGCGTTATTTTCTTGCATATTTGTCTTGTATTGCTGCATTTCCCATTTGGGAATACTACAGTGGTATAAGAGCATCATCTTGGCACAGCCTGTGCTTTCTAAGAAGCCAATATGTCTTCTGAAGAAGAAGAACCTCTTACTGGCAGAGAGAAGAGGTATCTAAAGAGAATACAGAAGAAATTTGATTACACCAATGACAATGAAGACAAGGGTAAAGCCCCTGTATTTGGAAGTGAAGAAGAAGAAAAGGATTTTCCTAAGATCCTTTTGAGAGCCATGTAAGATCTTGCTAGAGAGATCAAAGAGATGAGAATGGACAGAATCAAATAATCCCACAAAGTATTCCATATTGGAGAATTCTCTAGCATATCTCATCATTGGAATGATCAACCAGTGCATCAGCCACAAGTTTCCCAATGCTCTACCATGCCTACCTTTTTTGCTGTGGGAAATCAAGGGTTTCAAAAGCATGAATCCCTTGAGAACTATTTTGAATAATATGAGTCTCAAAATCATAGATTCAAATATCACTTGAGTTTTTAGGAGTTTTTTCACACAAAGGACAAAATAAGACCAGGGCATCATCATAGAGGTGGTGGATTCATTCATAATCATGATCCACACCACACTATGGGAAGATTCCTTTTACCCAACTTTGATGGGTCATCCAAGTGTTCTACCAAATATTGGGTAGAAAAAATTGACATCTACTTTTAGTTGAACAAGGTTCCAGAGATGGAGGCTATCAAGATTGCAGCGCTGCACCTTGAAGGTTAAGCACATGACTGGTGGTTCCATGGATTGTATACATTGGGTCATGCCAATATGACTCCTTATTCAGAGTTCACTAGAAGGTTGGTGGAAAGATTTGATAGAAGATATATAGAGGCACCATTCACGAGCCTTGCAAAGTTGAAACAATAAGGTAATATAGAAACTTACATTTCTGAATTTTTAAGATTATCTATTATGGTTCCTGGTTTGTCTGCATCAAGAAGGGTGTACATGTTCTTTGATGGTCTAGATGAACCTCTTCATACATTTGGTTAAATCTACCAAGACCACTACCCTGAATGATGCTATTTAAAGGGATAGAACCTTCAAGATACCTTGCCAAAAGCAAAGGAAACTTTCCAGCACAAGCCCTCTTTTCCTTCAAAGGGAAAGGATGAAAAAACTACTCCTTCAAAGGAGAGCTCATACAAGAAGCCTCTTGATGATGAAGTCTGGAGAGATCTAAGAAGAAGGAAGCTATGCTTCACTTGCCAAGAATCATGGGCACCTCACAATAGATGTGCTGCTAGAAAATTACATTACATAGAGGTCTTCTCAGATGATGAGGAGGAAGAATAAGATGAATCAAGAAGAGGTCACAGCACTGACACTGCAGGAGGAGAATCAACACCATTAGGAGATGGGAATGGAGAATTTGCTCCTATTGGGTGGGCTCTTGCATCTTTGAGAGGAGTACCTAAGTACTTGACCTTAAGAGTTCAAGGTTCCATCTTGAATCAGATGGTCTCTGTTTTGATTGATAGTGGGGAAACCCACAATTTCATTAATGCCCATCTAGTGCAAAGGAGGGCAATACCCACTGATACTTTTGATGGATTCTCTGTTTTGGTCCCAGGAGATAGAAAAATACAATGCATGCATTATGTCCCATCACTTTCAGTCACTATGGGAACATATACATTGGTTGATCACTTATTTGTGGTTGACATACCTGACACCAATGTGATTTTGGGTGTTCAATGGTTGATTACATTGGGGAAAGTTACCACTGATTGGGAGGCTTTGCAAATGGAATGGCTGGGCAAGAAGAGTGGTGAAACTCAAATGACCAAGGGCATGCATACATATCCCTCATATACCACTTCCACACAAAAAAAACATAATTGGATTTGCGTAGTGGAAGAAAGGACCTTACAGTGCCATCTATCATGCTCATGAGATTTCTGCATGGGACACTATTATCTAGTGGCAAACCACCTGGAAGGCCACCTGATTCAGATTTTGTGGGAGATATCTCACAACATGATGCTCCAAGCTTAGATCCAGGAGGGATGGGAGCATTGGAAGACAATGATACAGCGCTGGGAGTCTTGGGTAGGCTCAAGGAGGAGGGAGATCTTCTCCCAACATCATCATTACCCACTCTCATTTCTAATTCTACATTGTGGGAGGAGAAGGATGGAAGGAATGGCCTTCCAACATATACCTTTGGCATGGGAGATGTCAAGGAGGAGAGTAGCCACATGACAAAAATTTCATTTGATACATCATCAGCGTTGTCATTGTTGGGGAGTTTAGATCCATACTCGAAATCCCAACTGTTGGTGGATTATTCCAAGGATCTTCACACTTGCATCATACTTGATGACCAGCTGCATGAAGAGGGCTATTTAGTCCAAGGAGGATTCATCTATCATCATGATAGTATCTTCTTTTCTAGAGCCTCCAAGCTCAAGGAGAAGTTTCTACAAAAAGCCTATGAAGAGTTATGTTTCAGCCACACATATTCCATGAAGATCTACAACATCATCAAGAGAATATTTGATTGGGAGGGCTTTGAAGGAGAACTACATCATCATTTTCAAGAATGATGAACCATGTGGAGTTGGGGCAGCAACATGACTCTAAGAAAGAGTTGTTTCAACCATCTCTTCCTTATTTTGAGAGAGGAGAAAGATCTATGCACCACTCCATTTGTACAAGGAGGATTGTTGGTGAAAGACATACTCATGTAAAGCATGCTTTATTTTCTGATTGTATGTATTATTTTACCATGTATATGCAGGCCATGACTCCAAGGAGGAGTGTTGTACCTTATAAACTTCATGGCCAACTTTGGGCCACAAAAATTTTTGAACATGGCCACTCCCTTGAAGAACAAAGGGAGATTTTGTTTCATGATGGGTGCATTCCTAAGGCACCAAATATATCTCACACTTTCAGCCATGGTGAGATAACATGCGTAGCAAGTAAGTGGTGGGGATACCACTTACCACATCTTGATTTGATGCAGGAAGGAGATGCACTGCGCTGGTTCCACATGTGGGACTATGACCCACCTCCATATGCACAACTTTCCCTTTGTATGTATGTAGTTTTGATCCCATACATTGATGATGTACTTGTACTTTTTATGGGAATTTATGGAGGGAGGATGGAAGGTATGCATGTGCCTTATGGGATGGAGACTCTCTATGTGTCTTATGCTACATTTTTTAGGGAGATCGTTGGGAAAGCCATGTTTGTTTCATTTGAGCTATTGTCTTCTTATTGGATGGATTATTTACATCTCATGAGAACTTTGGAGGAACAATTCATGGAAGGGTGGATTGTTGAACACTTAGATTATGGAGGAATCTTATCACATGTTGAGGTCACCAATGGAGGAGGAGTACTGTTGCAACACTCACCTTGTCAATTTCTTGAGGACAAGCAACATTTGGGAGGGGAGGACTGTAATATTCCCAATTAGTCCTAAGATAATGGGAATATTCATTTTATGTTTTATTTCTTTGTTTCAAGAAAAAAAAAGTAAAGGAGATCCATAATACTCCTAAATAGTGAATAAATCAATGCCAAATGTGAAAAAGGCTAAATCTTGGCTATTCAAGCAAGCACCCTTAGGTGTGAAAGGGGCTGGATATTTTGACTAGTTCAACCATGACCAAATCTATAACGTTGTCTTGGAGGAGTGGCCATCAATGAGGCATGGCGCAGTTTTAGATGGAGATGGCTTGTGTGAAAGAAGTGATTTCATTGAAGGTGGTTTAGGGTTTACAAGATCTTAACTTATAAAAGGAAGAGGATGGCAGCATGAGATGGTTTTTGATGATATTGTATTTTCTGAATATATTGTCTATTTAGACATATCTCATTCTCTTGTTGTTTAGCTGAGAATAATGTTGTTTAGCATTGGGTGTTCCTGATCGGGAATCCCACCTCTTTCCTTGAGAGTCCTCTTGGAAGAGTCTTGTATTGCATAGTCCACTATCTGGCTAAAGGCCAAGCTTCTTCTTCCAACTACAACACAGATCATGTTGAGGGTTTGGTTGTCTTTGAAAGCTGCAACAAGAGGAGGCTAGATCTACTTAGATCTAGGTCATTTCAGTGCCCTTTTTCAGTGGAGGAGACTTATACTCCATTTGGAGGAGATTATTGGAGTGCTTAGGCTTCAATTTCTGATCTTGGCATGTGGCTAACCACATTCTAAACCCTACAACACATTTTTATTTCCAGATCTGTGTTATTCCTGTAGGTGTTGTTGCAGGGTGTTTTGGCATACCATCTAGAGAGCTGCTTTTCAAGTGTTGGGGATCTTCCCTTCACTTTGGAAATCCATTGGAGATCTATTTTCTTTTTCATATTAGATCTGATCTGAATACTTCTGTATACTTCTAAATATCTTAATATTTCTGCAGATCTTTAGACTTAGATCTTAGATCTACTGCTTGTACATGGTGTTTTGCTCAAAACCCCAAGGGGAATTGATTAAAGAGCCTCTATAGTGTATGGATCTGTTATAGATCTAAGTTTTCATGCACTTATATGCTCTAGATGTAAATTTTAATATTTAGCTACTGCAGCTCAATTAAATAACATTGTCAAGCCTTTTTCAGTCCATACATATGATTGCAGCATCACTTTTTGAGGATTTTCTTCTATTGCTGAACTTGTATTTCCAGTTATGCATCTTATGGGCCACATTTTACATCTATTTTTTTGATGTAAACACTTTTGAAAGGTCTCCATATTGGCCTCCTTCTTTGATTTAGATGAACTGCGTTATTTTCCTGCATATCTATCTTGTATTGTTGCATTTCCCATTTGGGAATACTACACACAGTTAGATTAGACTCGTCGCACCGCTACATTATCTGTCGAAGCTCATAAAAAATGTGTTAAAGCTCAGTATGATCAAAGTGTTAACCCTCACATTGTATTAGAAGGTGACCTCATTTTAGTATATTATCAAGCTCAGGATAAGCTAGGCACTGGTAAATTCGAACCGATGTGGCATGGTCCCTATACTGTTAAGCCTGTGCTTGCAAAAGGAGCCTATGAATTAATTCATTGAGACGGAGTCTCTTTAGATAAACCCAAAAATAGTATTTATCTCAAGAGATATTATGCATGAATTTTCGTGTGAAGATCTCCCTTGTACATTACTTACATTTTAGAACAATGTGCCTTATATTAGACAGGTGTGCCTCAGGATTAGTTTTTTTTTTTTTAACAACTGTTACTACTTTCACTGCTTATCTTGATTACTCTTGATATTACATATGTCGACATCTCTTCAAACTTACATTGGTTTTGCTAATGGCGCTTATCGTAGTACACAAAACATCTCTTTCGCGGCTTGGGTTATCTATTCACCCATCGATGAGTTCGTCTCTATACATGGGATATGCCTTGGTCAAACAACGAAAAATATTGCAGAATTTAGCGTAGTTATTGACTTATTATTTGATGCCATCACATTTGGTATTCGACATTTGATCATTAGGTTATATTCGCAACTCATTTTATTACATTTAAACGGATTTTATGCTATCATAAATCCAACTTTGTTAAGAATTTTTTTGAAGGTTCGTCTCTTGGAAAGACAATTTGATTATATCAAATATCAACACATTTAAAGAAATTTAAACACATTGGTTGATGCGTTAGCTAATCGATTTTTAAAGTAGACATTTGCAACATTAAAAATTAAAACAAAACAACATTCAATACATGTTGAACAAGATACTCAAAGAACTAAGGTAGTAATATCATTAGGTTAAATAAGTTTATGTCAAAAAATATTACATCGTCTATGATCATAGGTTCAAACACCTTATGATATAAAAGATACAAATACAAAAAACAAAATTTCAATCTACATTTACCATCAACTATCCATGATGATGATCATGATAGCAAACTATGGCACATGCCACCCTATGCAGAAATCTTCTGAGTGAACCTGGGACACCAGTCACATGTCTCTGGAGCCTCAGAGGTATATCATCTGTCCCTGTCTCTGGAATATCAATATTCAACCTCTCTAGGTTGTACTCTAGCTCTGCCAGAATCTCTACTGCATCATTCTGTGGTGGGCCTGCTATAGTTTTTGCCTCTCACCTATCAAAGCGATGAAGCACTGCTGGTCATGTTGGAACAACATCTGCATTTATAATTTTTGTTAGTGTTGGATGATAAAAAATCAAATAAAAATTAGATTAAAACTTCAAAATGATTCGCTAACCTGTCTCATCCCACTGGGCCCTTGGTGGAAGATATGTATCAAGATCACCTCTATAATCCATCCTTGCATAAGGAAAATATTCAATCATGAAGATCTGATTCCTAAGCCATGTGAAAAATTGAGGAGTAAAACGAACCACTGCACCACCATCACCACCATGGAGATCCATCATTGCCACTCAGCACACCATACGTGGTTCCTAAGGACCTGTGGAATCCACCAGAGACTATTGAGATTCAAGGAGTGGGATCCTCTCTAAAGAAAAAGATACAAGAGTGGCTCCATATCCGAAGTTTTTCAACTTCCCATTCTTAGCTCTCATGAGTTGGCCCTTCATGTTAGCCAACACTCCTTCACTCCAGTTGGAAATTGTTCCTCCAAAACATTCAACTATGGTTTGCATCCATGCTTTGGTAGCCACATGCAGAGTTTCACTCCCACATAACTTGGTAATCATGAATGTTATAATCTTAAGCTCCAGTTGCACAATATTTTTGATATCTATGTGACCATACTTTAAATTTGAATTTCGGTTACAATATTGAGCCTTGTAAGTAGCAGTGGAAGACCTCCTAGTCTGATCCCAAATAAGGAAATTTCCCTACAGTGAGGAAATACATGTCCTCCGGTTCAATCACAAGTCGATGGTCTTTGATAATGAAACAATGATCTTATACATCCCATGCATTCACTAGCCAGGTCATAAGCTCAACCTATGCTTTCATGCCCATAATCGTCCAAAACTTATATAAGCCACAATTTTTTAATGAGCGCATCATTTCTGGATCATCCATGGTTTCATTTTCCATGAGTTCATGCTCTCTTTCTCACAATTCCAACATGATTATAGACCTACACATCAGTAAATTAATCATTAAAAATCAGTTAGGAGAAATTTGAGCCATTTTATGGAGAGATTTATGTTTTTCAAAACCACACGATGCTTGTGCAGGTGTTGTGTTTATATAGTGCTTTTTTTCGCATACGTTATACACAATACCCTCGGCGGCCCGCTGATTTTTCTATTAAAAAATCATTCAAGTGTGCAGTTTTCTCCACGAGAACCCGCACACCGCCGAGGATAGATTTTAAAACATAGTTTCCCTCTTAAAAATTCCTTAAAGCTTAAAATTAAAAATTAAATGGATGAAAACAAAGACAATGATGATGTGGATTACCTGGTGCGGACATTTCTTGAAATGGTCGGTCGGTTCTTCTAATATTAGCTCCAGAATTTTTGGGCAAAAGCTCTCTCTGCTCCGTTTTGAAAATCAAAAGGTGAAAATTACTTGTTTAAACTTCTTTTTTTGAGTTTTAAATAAATAAAATAATATGATTTTGTTTATTTTTAATTTTAAAAATTCAAATCAAAATATTTTTCCTTTTTTAGAACAGGTGTTCGTAATTGTTCGATTTTTTGTACAGGACACAGTATTTTTGGTGAAAAGAATCATTTTGACATTGAGTACACATTTATCACTTTTTCGAGCTCTATAAAAATACGAAAAAAGAAAAACCCTAGAGTCCTCTTTTAATCCCTTTTCAGAATCTCTAAACATGAAAATATTGTTAAGTAATTGACTATTCAAACTCGTTAAAGCAAATGAGCAGTCGTCCATTCAGTATAATTTTACCCTTTTTCCAGACTGAATTGGACTAGTTACGAAAAAGGTATATGTTGACTAATCATGGTCAATAGAGGTCTCTCCTGCATTATTTTATCCTTTTTTGGGCTTGAGGTACTAAATTTACAAAAAATAGCAAACCATGGAGTTTACTTATGTTTTTCTTCTGAGTCCCTAAAACTGAAAAACATCAAGGAAATCCTATATTGGACTCGTTAAAAATAAACAGTACAGGACTTGTCGATCACAACAGGACCAAACCACTCCTTCTTAGGGTTCATTTTTAATACTGAGATGGAATCATCCGAATGATGAGCTTACACAACAAGGAATCATCCGAATGATGAGCTTACACAACAAGGAAATGTTATCCTCCTCAAGCTTGACAAAAATAAAGAGGTAATTGCCAATAATGGTGGGGGAAAAAGAGAGAAAAAGAATCCATTTTTCGTCCTTGTTTTAGAAAGTATCATGTCACTCCTGAACACGACACTTTGTTACACTTGTACTTGGGTTGGGAAATCCTTTGTCTTATATTTAATCAAACCACATTGAAAATATTTAGCTATTTTCTAGGTATTATCTTAAGTCAAATGTTGCCAATCCATTTATAGTGTTTTTATGTGTTCAAGAGACAGTTCAACTTACCATTCATTGCAAACATTTGTCTCCATTCGCATTGACCATCCCTGAGTCAATCCTTGCAAAAAATTTCTTCAAAACTTGATCTAATGGTTTCGTGTCATAGGCTTTCCTGCGACAAATCACTTTTTATCGACATCAGCTCATTATATAGAAAGTTGATCTAGAATCCTATCAATACCTTGGAATATGCATGTCCTAATGGTACGTTTCTTGCCTTCAATGATAGGTTTTAATCATTGACCTTCTATCGAATGATTTTATCGGTGTTCGACTGCAAATAATTCATTCACACTTCATAGATTGTATTGAATTACTTTGACGGCTATTTTCATTATTGATGGTTTCTCTCACACTTGTTAACGGTTCTCATCATTGACCGGTAATCAAGTGGTTTCTACCATGTTCTACTCTGATAAAATCAATCACATGGATATATTAGTACTAGTTCGAGAAGTGGAAATCAAGACCCTAGATCTAGTTTCCACCATCCAGGCTGCGAGGAGTTTTGTTACTCAAATATAGTAGACTTCTTATGATAGATGGTTGTACCCATACTGTGTCTACTTTTGTTGTAATACTAAAATCATATCTATACCAGAACACTTAGTTAGTTTTTCTCTGAGTATGGAAATACCTACCTCAGCAATGATATATATTTGGATTGAATTTTTTTATAGGTTTTCGGCCGGTGTCTCCAATCCAATCCTCAGAATGATAAATCACTTCACTCGTCAGAAAATTTTTCTCAAACTTCGCACTTTAGGGGGCAATCTGTTACACGTCATTTTGTCACCATGACATTTGACTATTCATATGGGTCTATCACCATCCATATCATGTTCCCTTAGAGGTCAAAAACACTCATGTTCCTGCATCAAGTCTTGGAAATTGGAGAAAAGCTCTGTAAAAGCCTTAAAAGGTTGCATGCGCAGTTTTTCTAGCCTTTTCCTATGCATGCGATGATGCTTCTTCCATTAGCCACAATGATCGCCGCTATGTTCACCAATAAAAACTACACACCCTCGTGAAAAGAAAGTTAAAATAAAAAGTAACTTCTAGAAGCCTAGTTGGTTGAATATTCTCCCAACTGGAAGCCTCTAGAGTTGCGTCAATTCGAGCTTTATCCCTCCTCTCATGGATCTTATCCCTTGGTCCAAGGAACTCAAATCCCTTCATGGGAGGAATCCATCCCTCTCTTAATGGATCTGAAACTACTTCAATATCTCTATATATTGAGCTAAAGTTTCAGGTTGAAGGGTAGATACCAATGTGAATAGAGACTGATTTGTATAGTTTCTAAGCTGGAGAGAGTTCATAGAGGGAATTATTTCTATAATAATGAGTTGTTGTTGACACATTGAAGATCGCACCTTTGTGCCCATGACTTCATGATGGTCATTCTAGAGAGGAATACTTATCAGACTAAAGGAAAACGATTGCTCATACACCTGGGAGGAATCTTTACAACATCAAGGCATCCGGTTGTAATATTTCTCTTTCTAATTTATGATAATACATATGGATCTCTTTTTCTCATTTTCTTGTTTCTGAATTCATGGGAATGATGTTAATACTTACATTCCTTGATCACTAAGTTGGATTAGTATTTATGATTATTATATATTGCAGGTGCTTTGATAATTTATCTTCTCTGTGATAGCAGGTTCTACTCATTATTGAAGAGATACTTTGGATCGAAAGACAAAGGACTACATCAAACATCTGGATTGAAAGAGAGGAGCATGTCCTCTCTACTTTCCTAATTGTAATGATCTTAAAATATAAATAATCTAGAGAAAGAGATATTCAATGGACCTTTCTTTCTACTTACTCATTGGAGTACTAGGGAGATCGCTCTTGTCCGCAAGAGGGATTAATCCTAGTAAAAATATCATGCAAGTGGTAAGCCTGGTAGCCAGATTCCAATCCTTCCCCCATGAAATACATGTCCTTGCAAGGCATAGAAAACTATGGGTTGTGATATGCCAGGAGTAGATATTTTAGATTAAAGGCCTAGAATAATGTTGATTGGGTATGAAATATTGATGATAGGAAGAGCACCTCTAGTGCAACATTATTTTTGGGAAATTTCTTAGTGTCCTAGGTCAGCAAGAAAAAATAATCCATTTCTTTATGAACTTCTAAAACAAAGTATATTACAGCTGCCACTTGTTGCTAAAAAATTATCTGGAAGAAGCATACCTTGAAGTAAATTAAGGTAGATTTGATTGATCCAATTCTAATAATGTGTGACAACACTAGCTCTATTAGCATCTCTAAGAATCATTTCATGCACTCAAAGACCAAGCACATTCTTATCAAGTTTCACTTATTAAGAGAAAAGGTTGTTGCTAATGTTATTTTCCTTGAGTATGTGGCCACTAAAGAACAACTTGAAGACATTTTTACTAAGCCACTTGCAAGAGAGCCCTTAGTGTATCTCTAGGAGAAGACAGGAGTCGTGAATCCTCCTTCCCACTGACTCAATTGTAATGAGTGATGGAAGCTACTTAACTTGAAGGATCAAGTGAACTGTAGTTTGCGGTGTTTCAGGGGGATACTTTAGAAGGATCCTTTACCATTGATGACAAATGGGGAGAATATTAATAATGCCAATGAGAATAAAACAATGTTTAAAACCATTCTTGTTTTTAAGGGAAGCTTATTTTTTTGTGAGATTGTTGGAAAGTTGGAATTTTATCTCAATCTAACCAACATTGAGGTTAGAGAAGGTAGATGTTGGAATTGATGAGCACGTTGTTCACGGGGAGTGCCATGGTTTTTTTAGTTTTCTGTAGAGAATCATCATAGTAGCAGGCTTAGTGGAGATGACATGAAAATATTACTATGTTGGTTGGGGAGTCCCAAAATTTGGAGGAGATTATGTCTCAAGATATCATCTCAGTTCTTCATGAAAGTGGCATAGTTGGAAATTTCATAGAAATATATTTCCAACGGTATGTGGAATCCTACAAATGGGCCTGTAGATCAAATTTATGATCAACCCAAGTAAGTACTTTGAAGCCCTTAGTAGAAGAGCCCAGATCCCCGAAACCTCAGAAGGCTTGGAACCCCAGAGGTTTATTTAAAAAAAAAAAAAATTATGGGATTACAAAGAGAGGGTATTAGGAAACTTGGAAGCCCATAACCCTAGAAGGCCCGGAACCTCGGGGATTTATTTTAAAAAGTGTTACAGGATTGTAGTGTTTCAAAGTAGTGGGAACCCCGAAAGGCTCAAAACCTGGATGTTTATTTAAAAGGTGGACAATAATGGTAAGGATTCGGACTAGCAGGGGACAAAAAAACCCGTAACAGAAATTTCTCAGAAGACAAAAACCCAGAAGAAATTTCAATGGAGTGTCCACTGTCGGGTAAACAGTGCCGCAAGATGGAAATATTGTTGGAATTTGAAAATTTTTCCAAATGAAGAAAGGTGCACTCATGTCAATGTTTTGTCATGGTTTCATGTGTTTTGTGTCTAACGGCCTTCAGGATACTAATAAAAAAAATCCACTGCAGGAAAGAACTTTAAAGGATCACGAGGAAAATTAAAGGAAAGGCGCAAAGGATAGTTAACCCTGGTAGGATGGTACCTGGAAGCCTAGTATCCCGTAACTCCTGTGAAATTGTATTTTAGAAAATTTTTGGGTACCAGGGATTCCAAGACCCAACGTTGTAGTGACGTATGTTTGAAGGATGTATGAGTCGACAGTTGATAGTAAATGTGCACAGAGAGGTTGGTGCCATTTGATAAATGGTGACTGTTAATTCTATCCTAAGTTGAAGCAAGCCTCCTCTGATAATTACTTGTATGCCACGGGGAGACAAATGAAAAGAATAGCTCTATGACATGATATCAGTAAATCTATGGGATTTGATAGAGTGGTGAAACTATTGTAGGAAGGAGAGCCACACCTTTAGTACACTCAGGTCTCTGATAAATAGTTAAGAAGGAATGGGGAGTCATGGTTGAGTGTGCAGGAAGAAAAAATAATGCATTCTCAGTATAGGACACACCCAAATAACCATTCGGTGATTCAATGCAACTATGTGTTGGAAATGTTGTCATTGATGGCAAAGAGAGAAGCATAGAAGAAGAGAGAGGCAAAGAGAGCATCATAGAAGCAGAGAAAGGCAAAGAGAGCAGCATAGAAGCAGAGAGAGGCAAAGAGAGCAGCATAGAAGCAGAGAGAGGCAAAGAGAGCAGCATAGAAGCAGAGAGAGGCAAAGAGAGCAGCATAGAAGAAGAGAGAGGCAAAGAGAGCAGCATAGAAGTAGAGAGAGGCAAAGAAAGCAGCATAGATAGCAAAAGAGGTAGCAAAGAGAGCAGCATAGAGCTAGAGAGATCTGAAAAGCTGTAGAGGGTCAAGCAGCTGTGAAAAAGGGCCATTTAAAGAAGCGAGGAAGCAAAAGGAAGCAGCCCAGGCTACCGAGAATACAAAGAAACATAGAAACGGTCCTCCACTGACATGCACTGCCTGTGCACTGTCATGCACAGTAACACCAGAAATTAGAGCAGAGATGGCTTGACAGTAATGGCGCAGGACAATAGAATATTCGGCCGATAGAATGGAACCAGTCTCTGCATAATGGTGGTCTAACACTGAAAAGGAGTCTCTGCATAACGGCATAGTGTTGCAGCTCTTAAAAGGAGTCTATTTCCTTCAGAAGCTGAGGGTTTCGATAATTGTTTCAGAGGGTTTTGATAACTGTTGGGGTAGGTATGCAGAAGCGTGTTGTTAAAATATAATGGACCATTTATTAAATAATAGAAATGCATATATTGTGTGGAGAACTACATGCGAAGTTCGGAGGAAAGCGGAACCATATTCTAAACAGAACGTAAAGGCAGAAAACAACTAAAACAGAGTTAAAAGGGCAGAACCTTGATCAAGCATTAAGCGGAACCATGAAGCAGTGAATAGTGAAGGTGGTTTCGGTGGAAGAAATAAGCAGTATCGCGCTGCCCTTGAGTGGTAAGCAGATTTCACCTTTTTGAACACGATATAAGGCTTTGATTGACGCATGTCCTAAGGTGGTTTTCCAAAACCATTTTCATCACGCGATTTTGGAGAATTAATCTTCGTGCAGTTGATTTGTGCGATATTACGTGACCACCATTGGATTGTCAGCAAGAGCGCGATATATTATTAACCGTCGGATGAGAAGGGTAGGTTAACACTGGGACCCAGTTACATCGTGTGGGTTTAAGAATTACATCTTGTGCAAGTGTGTAACGCAATATTCATTATGGCCGTTTGATCTGGAATGGGGGAAATCCGAGGACAATCGTGTCGCAAGTTTCTCAGGAGATAGTGCAAGGTATGTCCCAGTGTTGATTAAATTGATCACTATTTATAATTTAATTAGTATGTGGGGCAGAGTGGCATATGGAGTTCGGGGTTTTTGAAATTTGAATGGTATCATTGGATGTGATATTAGCATGGCTGGTATTTGATATTTTAACCAAGGTCTAAAGCGCAGTAAGTTATATACGCTGTGGTGATATATTGATGCAATTTGTTTATATAAGTGCCTTGGTAAGTCTAAGATATATATATATATATATATATATATATATATATATATATATATATATATTCTATTTGATATGTGTTGAACAAGGATGTGGGCCCGAATACATTAAGAGTTATATAAATTGAAATCCTTCGCAAATGAAATCTGGGGTTTGTATAGTCTTCATAAAGGAAATGCCGCACATGAGGATTGAAAGTTAAAGTTTTACAATGGTCCAAATTGTAATATTCAAATGATAATTCGACATATTTTATATGAATGGTATGATTTAAATACAGCGGCGGACGTGACTTATGTTTGTTTGTTTACAAAGGATATGGTAGTGTATTGAGAAATGAATACAACGCCGAGAGGTAATTAACTCAAAGGGTATGTCGTAAACCTATTAAAAGGGTTCATCTCTTTTTGAAATAAATTAAGGGTGCAGACTTTGGAATATGTGGGTCCTGATATATATGGTTCTATAACCTTTACTTGTAGAAAGCTTCTGCATAGTTTTATATTTTTCAGAAGGTGAGTTAAATTGATTCAAATTTGAAATCTGGGGAATGTGGTTTTGATAACCATCAGATGTGAAAATAAAAGCCTCCGCATACATTTATTTAATTTCCAGCACAGGGAAAATGAATAGAAATGAATTTTCATATACACAGTAAACTTGGAGAATGTGGGTTTGATAGGTGTACAAGCACAGAAAGCAGGAGAGAGTACAGAAACTGAAAAAGGTAGTGAACAATAGAGGAATGCAGGACAGTTACATGATAGCAGCAGAAATGACAAAACCAGCAAGCCAAGGGCTGAGTGAAATTTATATATGTAACTGAAAATGTGAATGAAAATGTTTTAATTGTTTTTATATTGTTTTTGATGCATTGGCAAGTCTCTGGAGGAAAACAAAAAACCCACTATAATATTGAAATGTGTACATATTGTTATATTTTTCTTCTAAATGAGTTGGACAAAGGAATGAGAAGGCAGAAGCCAAAGAGTCATGGTTGTTCACTCCAAAATTCCTTGTGGAATACAAACAGTCATGTGATGAACTCTATATATGATATCACATTGATATGCATAGAGTGGTTAGAGAATGCAGAATTGAGGCAGAAAATATAAGAAGAAGGAGCGGCTGAAAGAGAAGCAGTGACGAGTCAGAGATGATATAAGACAGATAAGAAAGATGGAGGACAGCAGTGAAGAAGGTACAGAACAGAGATGATATCCAAGGTAAATCATCAAGTGTTTTTCTTATGAGAGAGTGAGGAAGTTGGAGCTTCCCTATCAAGTTGTAGCTTGATAGATGTCAGTTGTAGCTAACTAAGGTTGGAGCCTCCTGTAGGTTGGTGCCTGCAGAAAACTGATGGGAGTTGGAGCTTCCTTGCAAGTTGTAGCTTACAGAATTGAGGTAGGAGCCTCCTGTAAGTTGGTGCCTACAGAAAATCAGTGGTGAGAGGGAGTTGGAGCTTGCCTTTTCATCACAACAATAATAAGATGTGGTTTTCTCCCGTTATGGGTTTCCACTTATATATGTTGTCTCTGATGCAGGAGAACCCTGCAAAACCCATAATCTCTCCAATACTATGCATATAAAAATGCATCTCAATAACTGCCCAAATAAAACTCCAAATTATGCAATTTCACACACTATCATTTGCGGAAGCTTGTAACATATTTTCACAACTTTGTTATGGTTTATGAAAACCATACTTCAACACCACCCCAAAACCCAATCCTTTCATGCCAAAGCTCTCTCTTTTTAACTTCAAATATATGGTTAAAACCCACTTCATATAGCATCTAGAACCCAAATCATACTCTCATAAAAACCTCTTCCAAAAGTCTTAGAAAAAGACTTTCATTAAATCCCATTGTTTTTATTTTATACCCAACATTCACATATGGCTTTTAATACAGGATTTTAAAATCAAAATTCAATAAAAAAATGCGCCCATGCTTCAAAAGCTCAACTTGGAAAAGTAACTAAAGCAATCGATATTGTGCACTATAATATCAATTAAGTTTATATGAAATCTTCACGCAACCACCACCATAACATTTGGCCACACAAAATTACACTCCTTCGATCCTTGGATTACCCATTCCATTCAATGCCATAATAGACCTGGCCACGGTTTTAATATATGTTTGATCGATACAAATGTGACTTACCTCGCGTTCTCCAATGACAGACATTCTTTGCAATACCGCTTACTGTTTCTGGGTAGTTCAAAACCACTGGTTCCATCCTTTCATTGCAATTCAATTCAACAGAGACTCTTACGTTCTCTCTTCCGTTGGCAACCACAGCTCATATTTAATTTCAACGCAATTCATTCTTCAATCGAACTTATTACTTTACCTTTGTTATTCCTCGCTTTCTTCAAGACTTCGATTTCTGATTGAGTTGACACTGGTTTTCAACGGCATTTCATTTTGGTTCAAACCAACTCTAAATTTCAATCCAACTCACTCTTGAATCTAGTCTTCACGCTGTTCAAATCTTTAACGCCTTCAATTGCCTCTTCGATCCACTGTTCCATCAATTCAAATTATACAGGGTCTAAAACAACCCTGCGCCTCTTATGTAAGAGACTTCATCGCCTATTTTGTTCAGAGCCTGCATCCAATTCATCATACACTGACAAATCCACTCTTGCACATAATTTCTCCGTCCAGCACAATTTATTCCAATAAATTGGAAATCGACCCATATTTTAGTCCGGCAATTATAAACAGATTTCTCCACACTATTTCACAATTGTACCTTTATGTGTGTGCCCAGATTCTGTATCTTTGCTATTTAGAAATCCAGCTACGTTTTCTGCAACTCATTCATGCCACGATCCTTCAAACCGAATTTGTATGGCATTTTCTACCTTATCGAACTACATTTGATTGCAATTTAATCAACCGCTTTCACAAGGAACAGAATCCAATATTCTGCTTCAGCTCCTTAAAGTGAAGACTCGCTCTTAATTTCTTCAGCATCGATTCATGCTTGTGCATTCTATTGAACATTCCCTTTAAATACCGCCTATTCAATGCTGCAGATCGACTCCCTTTCACTGCGCTACTAATTTGGTTTCAACGCTGCCCATGCCAACCACAATTCGACATTAAAATCGACTCTCTCATTCAATTAACAATTGCAATATCGATATTTAATGATATCGATTCCTTCAACTGTATGCAGAGCCACATGTCAGAGCCTAATTCAGAGTTTTTACATATACTTATTAAAATCAAGTGTATTCACACAATAAAATTCAATAATGCTCGTATGGCTCAAAAATTCAAATTCCACATATATATATAAAAGCAACCAATTACAAAGAACCTCTTCTTCATGGCCTGATTTACAAGTCAATGGCCCTTTTCCAAAAGCCCGTAGGCTTACAAAATTGTTGTCCAAACCTCACCTCTCTCTCTATCTTTCTTGATCTATTTGGCCTTTGAGGCTCATTAATTTATACAAATTGAATTGAACCAATTTAGGTTCAAATCCCTTTAATCACTCAACAAAGTCCTCAAATATCTCAACACCCCTACAATCTAGATTTTATCCCTAAAATCTTGAAACTAAATCTAACTTAGGCTCATAATTAATTCTCAAATATCTAAAATCTATTTTCTCTCATGTTTTCCAATTATTTGGAAACATTTACAAATCCTCACAATAATTAATTAAAAATATAATTTAATCACTCAAAAATCTCATTAATATTTACATGAAATTAATATTTCCTCACAAACATAAGACCCGTAGTTTAAATAGAATACAAAATATTTTTCGAATCGAAGCTCCCCGCATCAGCCTTTTGTGTGTGATGTTTATGTGTTGATATGGTTTATCCAATCTGCTTAATACTTGCTGCTCTCACATTATCTTAATACTTGATGCTCACATATTAAGATTACTCACATATAAATTTGATCATGAAATTAAGTTGTAAATAAGTTTAAAGGTCAGTTTAAAAGTCCATGAATGTGTTAAACTCATTCACCCCCCCCCCCCCCCCCTCTCTCAGTTTAAATAAAGGTTCAACACTATGATGGTTGAGTGAACTAAGCCCATATCTAGAATTGAATATGGTTGCATAGTTCAAGCAATTTGATTGAACAATAGCATATAATTCCATGTTGAAGCACACCACCAAATACAGAGTAGTAGAGACAACATCGTTCCTAGCTTAGCAGAGGAACAAAAATAGTAGAGTGTAGTTGTGCAAATAGGAGATGTAGAATTTTTTTGAGTTGCAGAGTGCAGTGTTGTGAGTGATTAAACAAAAGAGTGACTGGGCCAAGTGTTAACTAGGATACAGTGTAGCAGATGGTTGATACCAAATCTTCTTGAGAAACAGAGAGAACATTTCAAGGGAGAGCTGCAGAGATGAAGTAAAGGATTTGGTATTGCAATAGAATTTATATTTTTGTGTATATGAGTTTTCCTTGGTTTTTAGTCTGAAAATTATATGAAAAGTAGATTAATGCCCAAAGAAAGTGTTAGCATGCATTTATAAGAGGTCGGCGCCTCTTGTAAATTCGTGGCTTGCTATCTTAAGGGGGTTGGGGCCTCCTGTGAGTGGGTTCTCACAAAAAAAATTGATGTAATTAAGTAGGTGCTTAATTTACATCATAACAACAAACAGATTGGTTTTTTTATCCCTATGGGTTTACACATAAAAATACATTTTTCAGTGTGTGTGTGTGTTGCTAATTTGATGGATTGTGTGTACACGTGATTGGATTATCTGGTTGTTTAGTTATATTATATTATGAATTTTCTCACAATTAATTGGCAGTAATAAAAGAAACAAATATTGGTGCTTAAATCTCTAATAACCTCACTATTACTGATTCACCCCCCCTATTAATTCCTTATTCCAACAACTACCATATTGTTGTCTATAATTTGTTTTTATGGTTGTTTATGTTTAATGATTTCAAGTATTGTTTATGAGTTTTATTTATCACAGGGTAGATGTTGCTTATGAGTATACTCTAATAGACAAGGTTGGGTAAAGCACCAGGAGTGCCATCCACCACCTTTCTTGGTGGAAAGGGCCTCAACATTTTTACAACTTTTTCATAGTATTATACTAATTAGCACCATAGTTCATTGGTTTCAGTCATTTATTGATTTCTGAAACTAGAAAAATGATTTGGGTACATCTTAATTAAGAAGATGAGTAGAAGACTAATTAAGTGACCATCCATTTTCACTCTCATAAATGGAGAAGACTATAGTGCATTCTCATCTTTTCCAACTGGTATTGGGATAAAACTATATCATATTGAATAAAGGAATAACAGAGTGTTCACTTTCTTCTATCAGCAAGAGAGGCCCTAGAAAATTACCAATATATTAAACCAAAACCCATTTTATCATTGTTTCATTTTCAGTCATTTATAAGCACTTGAGTGTGCTTTATATTTCCAGCAAATGTATTTATTTTAGAAGTTTTGTTTCATTCTTCCATGATTTAACTTTAAATTTTGATTAGAATTCCTAGCTTTTATTTCAACTTTAACATTTAAACCTTGAATTGATAGCTAATCTATCCTAACTCTTTATAGGTTGTATTATGCTTCTAATTTTATGAGCACCCATATTAATATGAATAGTATGTCTTAGTTTGTGTACTTAAGCTAGTCTAACACCTAATATACAAGAATGAGGTAAACACATTAGAAGACAAGAGGATTTCTAATATATCGTCAAACTCCAATCAAAACTACCCATGACTCAATCAAGATTTGTATAAAGATGTCAATTCTTGGCTAAATCATTATGGAATAAAGGAAGAGATCATTTTTCAGAATTATGATAATATTCAAAATACCATTAAATTTGAGAAATTGTGGTTTGATAAAGAATTAGAGGATAAAATAAAATCAACATACTATAAGGATGTGATTAATCCCAATATAGAATATCAAAATTATCTTTGTTTTTATTAGTGTAGAGAAGAAAATCAACATTGCTAAAATAAGATCAAATTCTCACATACTCAATAGTGAAACTTGATGTTGAATAATTTCTAAAACATCTTGTGTTGAAATAATTTTTCATCTTTGTGACACTAAGAAGGTTGAAGATGAAAAACATTTTCTCTTATAATTTCCTATTTATCACCAAATTAGATTGCAATTTCAAATATGTGTTACAATAATAAAGGCTTCCTAATATTTTAACTCTTCAAAACTATGATAATCTATAAACACTTTTCATAAAGATTTTCAAACACATAAATAAAACTCTAAAGAAAATAAAATAATTCATTACCTCTCTTAAGGTCTGTTAGACCAAATTCAGTGTCAATGGATTTTAACCATCATTATCATCATTAGTAGTTCAAGATATCAGTGATGATTAGTGAAATTGAATGTTACGAGTTATATATTTTGAAATGTTTGTTTGGCAAGTTGCTAATAATTTTAAGAATTGATATTTTCATTATTAATGGTCATTTATGTTGTTCCATTTTGTATAATGAAGTCCCCCCTATTCATAATAAAATAAGCTTATTATTCTACTATAGTCTCTAGAGTTGTGAAGCATTATATTTCCAATTAAATATATGGATGAACTAAATTATTGCAATGCATAATTCTGTAATTACCTAGTATATTTGTTTAAATGATATAATATATTAATGCAATTATTATATTTAAACATAATAATTAAAATATAAAAATCAATGTTATTATAAAAAATATTTGATTTTCAGTTGATTAATTGAAATTTTAGTTAAAAAAAAATCAAGAAGATGAATATAGATGTTCCATACTCATTTGGCTTCAATGGTATAGTTCATATATACTTCTACATGTATGCATTTAAATGGCTTTACTTTTCACTTGTACAATGCATTAGTGCTAGTAAATTCAACAAATGCATTGATGCTCCTAAAGACAACAACATTGTTTACTCAATGATACCATTACCATTTCAATTTTGATTATCTTCACTGTGACAGGGATTTATGATGAAAACGTGATATATGCACCAAAGCTTTTAAATTATGTAATATACAAAGTTTCATTCATATGTGATACATATTGATACTTAAAAAATTGCAATAAGCATCAAGATGTTCAAAATATGGAATACACATTGGTCTTTTTATCTAAATATGTGATAAGCATAGGAACATTAAATATATAAAATACACATCAATGCTTTCAAATATAGCACACATTGAGGCTTATTGGATAGGGGAACATTAGTGCTCCTTACAAATATAATTGCACTATAAAAAATAATCTCCATTAGAACCTTTGGTTTCCTATAATTTTTAGTTATGGTTAGAATTTGTTAAAATCTCCACTTAAACTTCAGCTACCAACTTAAACTTCAGCTACCAACAGTGGTTTATTTTTTTATAATTTTATCCAATCTTATAACATTAAATTCCTTCACTAAGTTTTGTTTTCCTTGTAATGGGAGGTTATTTTAATTTCTTAATTGGTTGCACCACTAGACATACCAAACAACAACATTGATAGATCGCCTCCTTAATACAACAAGTTATGAGTTTGTAAAAAAACTTTGGTCGAATCAAATTTCATAGTATCATACAAATTTTATCAAAAAAATAACTAATTGGTTGGGTGAAAACATTTACTCCCAAATACCTATTTCTATCCAAATTTGAGCATCTCAACTTTGAAGAATGAGAGAGTTGCAAATCTCATATGGAAGTTATTGTTAGTTGACATTGCATATCGAGGGTTCTGTCACATGAGGTAAGAATTTCCAAGGTAAAAAGGGGCCTCTTTTCCTAATATAACACATGGTTTATATGCCTTAATATAAGTTGTTTCTTCTTCCTAAATGTTGTATGACAACTATCATTAGCTCTTGTTAGTATTCAAGATCTATATGATATCATATATATGTTGTTCAAATACACCATTCAAATTCAGTCCAACTATGAAGGAGTGTAACATGATTTATAATACTTTACATCAAGTTTGCTAATGACTCATTGCATGTTATCTTTGGTTTATTTAACGATACTTGATTTAATTCCTCATTTTTTCTTTACAACATTAATGTCATTTTATCTTTTACACTTACATGCAAGTTTCTAGTAAAACTGGGTGCTCTGCTTAAACTGGGCCATTTTTAAAAGGAAGTAGGTTTCACTTGTTAGTTTTTTATTGCTTGCTCAAATTCTTACACCTTGTTCTAAACATTTCAAAATCCATTCCCATTATGTTTTGATGTGTTCTAATATTACAACTTTATAATTATGACATAAAGCCTGAGTGAATAGTTTTTGGTATGCTCATATTGTATATTGGGAATCTTTTGTTAATGAAATGAACATCATAGTTTGGCTTCTTTCACCAAGCCCTAGCTCTAAATGATTTGTTCCCATTTTTCTAAAATCATCAACAACCACCACCATTTTGGTGG
The DNA here is from genome assembly GCA_034641835.2 of Pinus albicaulis. NCBI lineage: Eukaryota > Viridiplantae > Streptophyta > Pinopsida > Pinales > Pinaceae > Pinus > Pinus albicaulis. Next base: position 384,054,841 of record CM076584.1, read on the forward strand.
CATATTATAGGCCTCCTAATAGGTACACAACAATTCCCATCTGGCCATCCTTTAGAATACTTTTACCTATCTCTTTGTATTTGATGACATGTTTTGATCTAAAATATGCTCATTAGGTAAGAAAAAGAATATCTTCATATCTTGTAGCCTAACCTAATTTAATATGTAGGAAAAAGGGCATTAAATGTGTAGGAATGCATTGGAAACCAGTTGGAGGATATGTAGGAGGATTTTCCCCTACATTTACTCACCTACAACTCGACTTTCTCCCTGTAGTTACTCACCCACAACTTGAGGATCTATTGAACAACTAATGCACTCAAGGACTGTGAGGATCTTAGGGAGCTAGATCCACCTTTATAGGGATTTTGGAGAGAATTATCCATCCTTACAAGGAGGTTTCCCCCTCAACCATATTTATATAAAATAAATAATCTAAAGGGATCAATAGGATTTGAACTTTTAGAAAAGGATAGAGACTGCTAGAACTAGGAGCTTGTACTTGTCATTTTTAATTCTCTTATCATGTACTTGCGCATTATTTGATATCGATGAAAATAATTTTTTCATCTTACATCCGAGTATGTTATAGAGGGCTATATCCCCTTAGTTTAGGGCCCATCCCAAGAACTCTAGTTTCTCTCCTTTGTGTATTGATATTAGGCATTTCCTTTCCTCTACTTAGTTTAGCAGTATTTCCTTGTTTTCTAGAAAAAATCGTTTATGAAAAAAATTTCTTTTACAGGTCTATCAATCATCTCTCTTGTGGGAAGTGTGGTTGTATACTTTTTTTTGGCAATAAAAAACATAGTTTTTCTCCTTTTTCAATAGTTATATCTTAAATTAGCTCTTATTTTTCATCTATGTTTTCTGCATTTATCATTTGTTTAGCAGTATTTTCAAGCATCCAAAGTATATTTTTTCTTGTGTGCAGGTAAAACTATGGGTTTGTAGGGTTGAGAATTATCATTTTCACTTGTCATCCTGCCATCAACACCCTCCTTCCCTCCTCATCAACCTCTTTAAGAAGATCGTCTACAAGGAACCCATTTCATAATTGTGAGAGGCCATTGTTCGCATTTTTCCTTGTGCAAGATGGGCTCCTGGGCATCACTAGGCTTGGAAAGGACCTCATATACCCTTCCCCTACCTTTTCCCACCTTTTCTCTCCTTCAAAACACCTTATAATCCCATAGAGTGCTCTCTGATTTTATCCTATAGCACCCTATCCTGATCATGTAGCATTGCGTAGAGACCCTCCAAATTTGAGCATAATTGTCCTTTGAGCTTGATAAACAGGTTCATGAATTGAATGGTATAGGGAAGGTTTACATGGTTACTTTTTTAATAACTTAATGAAATTTGTTACTAGGGTATAATCTCTTTTGAATGAAGTGATTCAGGGTTTATTCCATTCTCTTTAATTTATGCAAATAGATTAGGTTTTATTTCTTTGTTTTATGTTTTTTGCAATAGGATAGGGTTTCCATTGCAATCATTTCTATTTTTGTAAGTATATTACTATTTACTCTTATGCAACATTTCCATTTCTGCAAGTATATTAGTATTTAATTTTATGCAACATTTCCATTCCCGCAAGTAGATTAGCATTTACTTTTATGAGTAGAAATTATATACGATAAGCATGCATATATCCGGACTCTCCTGATCTCAGAATATTTATCTTCTTGCAAAATACAGAATCCTTCCACTATAATTCTTGCAGAAATTTAATCAACGATTGCAAAACACATGAAGCAATAAAAACATACATAACACAGTTGTTTAACGGGAAAGCCTGAAGCTAAAAACCCCAACTATCATATTATGTATCATGGAGATCATGTAACAATCCTCATACAAAGCTTAGTACCTCAAGCTCTCAGTACAATACAATCGTCACACACTAATCAGGAACAATCTTGCAAATCCATGCACTAATTTTTGCCTCCTGCTAGCCTGCCTCCACTGCGCAATCCAAGCTGATTACAAAGACCAATTCAATGTAATCCCACTCTCATTGACTGTGTTATTATCATTGGCAACTCCAATGTATATGTAGATGCAATTCATGCATCACTAGTAGTCACAACAGATAGTCTATCTTGCCCTTTCACCTATCTCTCCACTGGTCTCCACTGAAAATGCCATGCACTGTAGTTAATAGTTGTATTGTTCAGTTGATTAATGAGTTATTATTTGTGAATTAATTAACTAATTAATTCACTCCACTCTCACTAGTGTATCATTCAGTTAGATTAGATACAACTAGCTCAACTGAGTCTAACTGAGTTAAACTGAATACAACTCCATAAACTACTCTTCCAACTCTGTCATAACTTTGCCACTTTAGTTCTAACTCAGTCCTCCATGCATTAGCTCCAGTAAACCCTCAAGAATAGCATAATTCCTTCTGTCAACTACAGTGCCACATCTGTGCACTGAACTGAAGTGCTCCAAGAGAATAAGTTGTTGTTTAGAGTTTGATTATTATTAAGAGCTAATAATAATTGACATGCATCTATTTTTTAGATCAACGCTCTATAAATAGACTTCACCCAGTATTCTAAAAATAGAATTGCATCTATTTTTCACATTTGACCAACCATATACAAATAGCCTCTTGCTACATACAGAATATGCTCACCATGTCTAAAAATAGGCATACACCTAAAAATAGCCTGTGTGGGCCCCGCCTAGTTTAGGTGATTATTTTCCAACTAGGATCAAGGATGATGTTTCAGGATGCCTCATTCAATGTTTCTTGTTGCAACCTTCTACACTCCCTCTCAACAAGAAAGGATTGTCTTTTCATGCGACATGCAACTCCATGCATTAGCCCTGCAACTCCATGCATCTGCTCTGCAACTCTTGCTGCAACACTTCTGAAACTGAAAGGCTCCAAACAATTCAATCAGTCTAATGCATCTATCATAAAATTCTTCGACTTCTGCTTAGCTACTGCACATGTCTTCAGGAACCACTGCATTTTTGAACTCTACACCCATGCACTCTGCACTCACTGTCAACTCTGAACCGCGCTCCAGTATCTGACACTGTCACTTTGATATGCCTGCATTAATCCAACTGATCATGCTACTGCTGCTCTGTGGGCTCCTCGTAGGCAGGTTTAATTCATGATATCCACACCATCTCCATGAATCCTACCAAGAAATATCCTCTTGGGATTACTCATGCATGTTGCCCCACCTCTCACCTGGTGGTATAGCCGCATGCACTCCCTCTGCCCATCTGGCATGAAATTTCTCTGCATGAGTGGTTGCTCCCACTCCATGATCCTCATCTTGTGGCTGCTCCACATCCCGAAGTTCACTCTTACCTACATGAAAATAATTCTCCCTCTCAAGCTTAAATTGCATGGCTTTCTCGCACTTCCCAATAGTAGGAAGCTCCGTATAAATCCCATCTACATCAAATCTATAAAGATTATTCTGCATCTCCAGTTGTGGCTGCTCCACAACTTTCTGAGATTTCTTCTCACGTTGTATGTTGAGAGGCTCCCTCTCAACCACCAAGTCAATAACCTCTGTTTTGCTCCTTAAATCTTTGCATGCATCTTTTACCTCAGTGCATGTAGATTCTTGGCTCGCGCACATTGCAATTTTCCCGCCGTCGCAAAATTTTCTAACAAAAAGAGCTAATTTTAAATCAATGATATCTCCCTCATTCGAGCTCCGATTCAACCGATTTTTTTTTCCAATTTGGGCATTTTTTCGCAAGGAATCCAAATATGCTATTTTTTTCTGAAAATATTTCACCAAAAAATTCAGATATTCTTTGCAAACTCGCACACCCAAAAATTCTTGCTCTCATTCCATGTAGAAAATATATAACATAGCTCTAATACAATGTAGAAATTATATACAATAATCCTGATCTCACAATATTTATCTTCTTTCAAAATATATAATTCTTCCAATATAATTCTTGTGGAAATTTAATCAACAATTGCAAAACACACGAAGCAATAAAAACACGCATAACACAGTTGTTTAACGGAAAGTCTGAAGCTAAAAACCCCAACTATCATATTATGTATCATGGATATCATGTAACAATACTCATACAAATCTTAGTACCTCAAGCTCTCAGTACAATACAATCGTCACACACTAATCAGGAACAATCTTGCAAATCCATGCACTGATTTTTGCCTCCTACTAGCCTGCCTCCACTACGCAATCCAAGCTAATTACAAAGACCAATTCAATGTAATCCCACTCTCATTGACTGCGTTATTATCATTGGCAACTCCAATGTATATGTAGATGCAATTCATGCATCAGTCACAACAGATAGTCTATCTTGCCCTTTCACCTATCTCTCCACTGGTCTCCATTGAAACTGCCATGCACTGTAGTTAACTGCTGTATTGTTCAGTTTATTAATGAGTTATTATTTGTGAATTAACTAACTAATTAATTCACTCCACTCTCACTAGTGTATCATTCAGTTAGATTCGATACAACTAGCTCAACTGAGTCTAACTGAGTTAAAATGAATACAATTCCATAAACTACTCTTCCAACTCTGTCATAACTTTGCCACTTCAGTTCTAATTGATTCCTCCATGCATTAGCTCCAGTAAACCCTCAGGAATAGCATAATTCCTTCTGTCAGTTGTTATCTGTGCACTGAACTGAAGTGCTCCAAGAGAATAAGTTGTTATTTATAGTATGATTATTATTAAGAGGTAATAATAATCGACATGCATCTATTTTTAGATTGACGACCTATAAATAGACTTCGCCCAATATTCTAAAAATAGAATTTCATCTATTTTTCCAACTTGATCAACCATCCACAAATAGCATCCTGCAACTTCTGAAATATGATCATCATGTCTAAAAATAGACATACACCTAAAAATAGCCTATGTGGGCCCCACCTAGTTTAGGTGACTATTTTCCAACTAAGATCAAGGATGATGTTTCAGGATGCCTCCTTCACTGTTTCTTGTTGCAAACTTCTACATTATGCAACATGTCCATTTCTTGCAAATAATCTAGAATTTACTTTCATGCAACACTTTTACTCCTACAAGTAAATTTTTTTTGGGAAAAATACTAAGAGGGGGGGTGAATCAGTATTTAGAGCTGACTGAAAACTTTTTACTTTTTCTTTCTCTTAAAACCATACGCTACTTTACTGAACCCAACTCGCGTATACACACAGATATCCTTAAGAAAACTTGCGTATGTCCAGAGATCTTATTATGCATTTAATTCTTTACTTATATCATTGCATCATTCATTCATCAGATGTTTAGTAAGCAGTAAGCATGTGCAGTAATAACAGAATAAACCATCACACATAAGCAACACACATGAACACCATTATTTAAGGTGGAAACCCAATTCGGGAGAAAACCACCGCTGCTGTCGTCTCTGTCTTCAATATTTATTATAAAGAAAACTTCTTACAACCATGTACTGGTGCAGACTCATACCAGCACGCAGGCACCCACCTGTATACCGCAACCTTCTCTCATTCTCCAGCCACTACTGGAAGGGAGCTCCAACCCCCTGATCTCGTTTACCAGCCTCTCTTGGAAGGGAGATAATACCCCCTGCTCTCGTTTACCAGCCTCTCCTGGAAGGGACCTACTACCCCCTGATCTCATTTACCAACTACCACTGGAAGGGAGCTACAACCCCCTCACTGAAGTCTTTGACCCTCAGCACCACTGCAGACCACGTTTCATCAATTTTCATATTGGGTCCAACCGCTTCCACACAACATACCTTGTAGGCCACTACTCATCAGATTTTCAGACTGGACCCACTCCACACATTTAAGCTCAACATACATCAAACTGAAACTTATAACCCTATCAATTCATTCATTGAATCATCAACCAATCAACCAACAACTTGATCTTTAATCAACATAATCAACAGCATAATCAACATTCAAACAACCCAGATCTGTATGAATACATCATTGACAGATAGCAGTTAAACAGCTAAACATATCAGACATTTCATTACACACATTTCAGCAAAACCCTAGATTCCATGCGCGCTTTTACTTCACTGAACCTGCGTATATACGCGCTTTCACAGAGACAAACCTGCGTATACGCACTTTTTCTGAAACGAACCTACATATATACGTGCTTTTGCTGAGATGAACATGCGTATAGATCTGTAACTTTTCAGGACTATGCAGCTCTTCAAAACAGATAACTCAGATTTCACCCTTTACTCCAGCAAATATTCGTCAGATCACGGATCTAAACATTCCATAAACAGATCTAGAAAATACATAGTCATTTCTGATCTAGTGATCCCTTTTCATCATTTTCTTCATAGGTACATTATTAATTCAAATCAATCAATAAACAGTTACCCATTCCATGCAGAAATACTTCAGAGTAAAGTATTCATTAAAACCCATACTTCAGAATAGATATGCAGATACAAACTCAACCCTGAACAGACATTGATTCAAATAGCATACTCTACTTTGCTTTACTGAATCTGCGTACATACGCGCTTTCCGGCACATCAACCCACGTATACTTCTGTGTATTTTATTCTTCAAAAACCCCTAACTACCATACGCTATTTTCATGAAGTGAACCCGCGTATATACGCGCTTTTACCGAGACAAACTAGCGTATAGATCTGAAAAAGATAAACTTTGCAGAACAGACCAGATCTATAAAATTACCCAGATTTCTTCAATTTCTTCATCAAACTTGCGCTAGATCTTCATCATTTATTTTGCAGATCATCCTAGAGATTCATCATTTCTAGATCTAGAGATCTTGAACCTTCATCATATCCATAGGTGCATCATAGATTCAGATCTATCAGAGTTCAACCATGCAGATATCTCTTAAAGAGATTTATTTATTAACAACTCTTGCACATGCACACCTTGCACTATGATCCTCTTCTCCTTATATAGTTTTAGCCTTTATCAATACCATGAGCCAAAACTACACAACTTCCGATGGTATTCTTGGACGGAATCAAATAAACCATACAGCGCTCAATACTGTGTGCTAAAACCATGGTAATGCCCCTTGGTATTATAAATTTGGAGCGCAAAAGGGCATACGCGACTTGGGACATACTTATCTGCATACATACGCTACTTTGCCTTTACAAACCCGCGTATGCTTTGTGACATATCTTATTCATCATTACTCTGGCACTTACTGGAATTTCTTTCTTTGTTACTTCTGAACTGCTCTGTAGATACATCAGATTTACATTATTAACAAATAGGTCGCTATCCAAAGTCAACTCATCAAGTTAGTTTCCATCAAGGACAACTTCATCAAGTAGGTTGCCATCAAGGACAACACATTGCATCATATTGCCAACAATTTTAACTTCCTCTTATGCAACATTCTTTCATTCTCGCAAAATATAAATTCAGTTTGTAGAATGGTCCTTGTACACCTTAGTTTGGTTCATTGCCTCAGAGCACCTTGAGTAGAGCTTAGCTCACTATGCATACAACACTATCACCTCTTACGTTTGTATGAATCCAAAATTGATAAATTAAAGTTAGTAGCCCTTGGATTTTAAACATTCTTGTTGCAATACCATAGAACATCAGTTTTGGCGCCATTTCCAGGCAGGTGTCAAAATAGGTGTTGTTTCTTCTTACATTTTCTTTGTTTTTCCATTTTATTTCTTGAAAAACACACAAAAAAATTATTGTGCATCAGTTTTTATTTGTCTATAAGGTCCAAAAAACAGAAAAACAAAAAAGAGATAAAAACAAAAAAAAAAACATATTTATTTCATGCCTTGTAGGGTTAGGTATAACCTAGGGAAATTTCTATGAAAAAACACCACTCCTACAAGAAATCAACCATCACTCATGTTTGGTGACTATGGACCTCCTACTATGACCACGGAAGAAATGGAGAACCCTTTAGGTGAGCATACATAGATCTTTGAAGAACCCATAGGGGAGGAAGAACCTACATCACCTACCCAAAATATGGTTGAAAACATGCAACCTGAGCTTTTTCTTATTAGAGAAACCAATTTGGAGGCTAGAATGAAGAACATAATCCCCACTTCTCTCCCACACTTCCATGGTCTAGTTTCTAAAGACCCTAATGTATTCATGTTCAATTTTTTTGTGGTTTGTAGAACATATGATTACACTTCTGATGAGCAGAAGTTGAAGTTGTTTCCTCTAGTCTCAAGGATGTGGTCATCCTCTAGTTCATGGGTTTGGAAGGAGGAAACATCACCACTTGGGCTCAAATGCAAAAATCCTTCAATGAGAAGTATAATTACTATTGTATGTTAAAGCATACTAGGGAGGAAGTATTTAGGATGACTCAATGGATAAATGAGTCCTTATAAGACTATGAGGAGAGGTTTCAACTCAACTATAGGAGATTCAATTTCACTCTTGAACTAGAATCAGTAAATCATGTATTACTCAGAGGGGTTATGGATGAGCTAATGGAAACCCTTAATATTTTTTTTGGTGGAGATATTTATGAGTTGAATTATAATGACATCAAGACAGTGTTTAAGAATCACTCTATGGTTTCAAGGAAATGAGGTAGATCTAGTCAAGGCCTAGCAAATTCTTCTCCCTCTACCTAAGCGATCAAACATGAAATATGGAGTATGTTGGAATATTTCAAGAGTGGAATGTTACACAACTTTTCCTTACATATGGACACCATTCTAATTAGGAAGAAACAAGAGGAGTCAAAAAGGGCACTAGCTGTCTTGTTCCCCAAATGTACCAAAAGGCACCCTAGGAATGAATGTCCATTGAATGTGATAGAGGTTTTCCTAGTATGTGATGAGAATAGTGCAACTAATAAGTGTCCATCTTTTCCAGGACTGAAGTATGTGTATCAAGTGGTTGAGTGAGGTGCAAAACAACTTTGTTTCTTTAACAAAAGGAGGCCACAAGGCCCTCAACCATATCAAAAAGGCATGCAAGGTGCATATTATCCTTCTTTCAATCCAAACTAGAGTGCACCATTTAATCCTTGGTATACTCCATCCCACTCACCTTGGTCCATGCCTTCTCCTTGGTCCTATCCTCCTAAGTGTCCTCCTCAGCCTATAAATCCACCCTTCCAGTCATATCATTCTCAACCTCCTCAATGAATAAACCCTTCACAAGTATGGAGGCCTCAGGAAACCCAACCACCTACCTTAAGTCCTCCCCCTCCACCTCAACTACAACTATCCCACAATAATCCACCCAAGAAACATCATATGCCTACCCAACCCAATCTAAAGTCTAACAACAAGTAGGCCCAATAGGTCTATAGTGGTGAAACATAATATCCTTCCCATGTAGTGGATATCCATGAAATTAACCTTAATTATAGGAAGGTACTTCCAGATCCTCACCCACCTTCTCCATCTAAATATATTGAATAAATGAAGGAATATAGTGCCCCTCAAGCCAGTATACCTCCCTATCCTGAAATTTTGGTCCAACCTAAATAGCACATGTCGGAAGAGGCTGAACTTCTAGGAGAAATGAATAACATGTGTGTTAAAATACCCCTTATCCAGGCCATAAAATATGTCCCCATATATAACAATCTTTTCAGAGAAAATTCTTTCAAGAGGCTTGGAAGAATAAAAAGAGATCCCCCCACTATCATTTTTGTTGTGAAATTGGTTGATCTAATGCTTGGGAAGGTCATATCCCCAAAGTATTTGGATCTCCATAGCCTGGTAATGGATGTACACATTAACAGTATTTTAGTCCCCAACACATTGATTTACTTAGGGACTACAATCAATGTCATGACCAAGGAAACTATTTTGAATTTCAACCTCTATGGAGCCTTGAGGAAGATCACCATGGAGTTGCAACTTGCAGACAAATCTATAATATCCCCAGAGGGTTTTATCTATGATTTTATGATCTCCATTTATTCCTAGGAGTGCCCCACATATTTTCTTGTACTCCAACCCAAAATCAATCTTAATGGGTATTCTCATTTTAGGGAGACCTTGGTTAGCTATTGTTGATTCTTACATTAGTTGTAGGTCTAGAAACATGACAATTAAAAATGGGTAGCTCACAACTCATCTTGTACTATACCCCCTACTCAACCCCTTATTTAGCATGACTTACCAATGTGGTTAAAGGAAGAAGAAGAGGAATATTTTTATCACTCTCCCCCCTACCCAATCTATACATCATAAACCATTGTAGGAAGTAGTTAGTTAGATGAGGATGACCTTATTAATAACCTTCTGTAAAACCAACCTCATGTTTCCATGCCAATTGATGAGCTAGTAGAAGAATCCTTAGGGAAACCTAAGAACAACCCATGAGCCAAAATTTTCACTACTGGTCCTGATCAAGATCATGCTAAGATTATGGAAATCAATCTAAAACCAAAAATATCAATCCTTCCCTCTTAACATGGAAAGAAGAGAAACTGCTCACTATGCTAAGGAAACATATTAATGTTTTTTCTTGGGACTATAAAGAGACAAAAGGGGTGCATCCCTTAGTTTTTACACATTGCTTCTACATTAAAGAGGGATGTAAACCTATGCGCCAAACCCATAGGAGAATGAACCCTTCCCTTAAAGACATTATGAAAAACGAATTGCAAGGATTATTGGCTACAAGATTCATTTATCCTATTTTAAATAGTGAGTGGGTGTCTCGCCTTGTTATAATACCCAAGAAGAATGGGAAGTGGAGAATCTATGTTGAGTATAGGGAACTAAACAAGGCTACAAAGAAATATAATTTTCCATTTCCTTTCATTGATCAAGTTTTGTATGGTCTTGCAGGGAAGAGTTTCTTTTCATTCTTTGATGGTTTTAGTGGGTATAATCAGACCCAAAACAACCCTAATGATCAGCATAAGACAACCTACACATGTCCATGGGGGACCTTTTCCTATAGTGTCCTTCCCATTGGCTTGTGCAATTCCCCTACTACCTTCCAAAGGGAAGTATTGAGTATTTTTGTTGATCTAGTTCATGACATAATTGAAATCTATATGGATGACTTCACCCCTTATGGGGATTATTTCCTGGAATCCCTCTCCAATCTATGTAAATTTTCAAACAAGTGCATTGAAATGAATCTCCCACTAAGTCCATAAAAGTGTGCTTTTTTTAATGGATGTAGGGATTTTCCTAGGTCGCTTCCTCTCCAAGGAAGGGATCTAAGTTCACCCTAACAATATTTCCATTATCAAAATGGTCCATGACCCTGAGAAACAAAGGGGTGTTAGAAGTTTCCTTGGACTAGCTAGATATTATAGGATATTTATTAAGGATTTTAGTAAGATGGCATCACTTTTGTTTGGATTGTTAACCAAGGATTTAGATTTTTGTTGGACAGATAAATTTCAAGAGGCATTCAAAGAGCTGAAGGAGAAATTGACCACTGCACCAATTATTAGGGGTCCCAATTAGGCCTTTCCTTTCCACGTCCACACACATGCATCCGAAAAGGTTGTAGGAACATCATTGGGGCAAGTGGAAGGTAATTTTCCCTATTTCATATAGTTTATCAATAAGAATCTACCAAAATATAAACTCAACTACATTGTTACTGAAAAAGAGCTCTTAGTTGTTGTGCACTCCTTGAACAAGTTTAGGCATTATATCACAGGGCACTAGGTTTTTGTACATATTTATCATGCAACCACTAAATATTTAATAAAAAAACATGATGTCAATGTTAGGATCATTAGATGGATATTATTATTGCAACAATTTGATTTAACAATTGTTGACAAGCTAGGGAACGAAAAAGTGGTTGTTGATTATTTGTCTAGACTAACATAATGAGGAGATGATATAGGATCAAATTATGAATAAGAACCTATTTTTTATTTCATTTTTTTCTCGTTGGTTTGCTGATATAGAAAATTACTTGGTTGTTGGGAGGTTCGCTCCTAATCTCTCCTCTAAGGAGAAGAGCAGAATTGTCAAAGAAAATGTCCCTTTCACTTGGATTGGGGGAAATATTTTCAGATTGGGACCATGTCATATCTTGAGGTGTGTAATGGAGCATGATTACTTTTACATCCTCTCAGCATTCCAAGATGGACCCTTTGGGGGCCATTTTGCTGCCAAGAGGACAGCCTTCAAAATTCTCCAAGCAAGTTATTATTGGCCTACCTTACGCCAAGATGTTAGGAGATACACTGCTAGATGTAATGAGTGCCAAAGGATGGTCAACCCTACACCAAAGGATGAAATTCCCCTACAACCTTGAGTGATTCTTAAGAAATTTGAGAAGAGGGAGATGGATTTCATTGTGCAAATTGACCCCCCATCTGGAAAAAAGAGATACATCATTGTGTGCATTGATTATTTGACAAATTGGGATGAAGTGACAGAAATTAAAGTAGAAATAGAGAAAAAGGTGGCATAGTTCGTAAGGGAGAACATTTTCTATAAGTTTGGATTACCAAGGGAGATATTCATTGATCAAGGGGCTCAACTCACTTCAAATATAATTAAGGAAATCATGGAGCAGCATCACTTAAGACACAGAAAATCCACTCCCTATCATACTCAAGAAAATGTGTAGGTGGAGGTAACAAATAGAAATTTGGAGAGAATCTTGACAAAAAAAATTAGCAACACCAAAAAGGATTGGGCAACCAGACTTGTGGAGGCCACTTAGGCCTACAATACCACCTGGAAAATCACCACTAGGTTCACTCCCTCTGAGTTCGTTTATGGAAAAAAAGGCACTATTTTGCATTGAATTTGAGTACAACATCCTAAGAATGGAAACACAATTGGACTTATACATCACCAAAGATAAATAGGAGAGTTTTCAACATCTCAATTCTCCTAATCAATTTAAATTGTAGGCTCTCATGCATAGTGAGGTGGTCCAACTCCAGAGGAAGATTTCACATGATAAAAACATCAGAGAAAGCAACTTCCAGGAGGGTGATTGAGCATTTCTGTAAGATTCTATATTCAAGGACTTAAAATTTGATGAAAGGATGGTTAGGTCTTTATCTGGTGGAAAAGTGTCATGAGAATGGCTCTGACCAGATCAGAACAATTGATGAAGGAATTCCACTTTTAGTCAATAGTTACCAATTGAAACTCTATAAGAAACTTATGTCACATGAGGATTTTACCAATTCAATAATTAAGGAGTTGAATTTTATTGCGGACTCAAAAATCTCAGTCCATACAACCTCTAATCAGCAAAAAAAAAAAGAGAGAGAAACAAAAAGGATAAAAATATTAGGTGAAAACCTCCATGAGGTACCTGAGGCAAACTCTGGGGCTGAAAACCTCCATGAGGTATTCCAAGAGTCTAAAAAAATGAAAAAAGAGAAATAAAATATCCCCAAGTGAAAACCTCCTTTGAGGCAACTAAGGCAGTCCTATAGGTAGAAAACCTCCTTTGAGGTAGCCTACAGGTCTCAAGAAAAAAGAAAAGAAAAGTGATGTAGCCCTTACATCATCTTGCTAACATTTATTTTTGCAGGGTCCCAGTCACAATCAAGGGAGGATATTAGACAAAGAAGCAACTTCACAAATGTTAATTCTCCATTGTTTTATGCTATTACAATCACTTTAGCCAAATTATTTTATTCAATTAGAAATATTTCAAAACAATTTAATCTTACAATGATCAATATAAATTGTAGATACAACAATAAATGCAATAGACAGTAGAATACAATCAAGGGAAATAAGGGACACAAGGATTTGGTCAAAGCCCAGGGAAAAACCCACAATGGGGAAAACCCTTTCAAATTACTATTCTTATTAGATTGTCATAAAATCTTCAACAAAGAGAGAGTACAATGTTCCAATTCATCAATCAAAATGCTACCTAGAAAATCCAACCAAAAAATATCCAAGATATGAGCCCAATAGACATATTTGATCCAAATTAGAGTTTACAAGCCTGCATTCAATGGTCAACTATCAAAAATATCTTAGGTCACATCCGCGGGAAGCTAGTAACCATTAGTGTGGTTGTAGCTCTCTAGTCGCAGGGAAGATTATGTCAAGTGAGTGGTTGTAGCTGAAAATTACCTATTCCAACCCTTTGGCCCCTTATCAACTTCACCTTTTCACACGTGCTAGCTCAGAACCTATGATTTGGGACCTATACGAACCAATTCCAGACCTGTACAAGCCAATCCAAAGAAGAGACAGAAGAATATTCTTGATGGTGATGTCTAAATGAGGTTAACTTGCCTTGTATTTATAGGCTTCTAAGGGTGCTCAATTTCTCTTTAAATTCGACCTGTACTTTTTTGCACATGTGGGCTTCCTCCTTAAAAATAAATTTTTCCTTAACCAAATTAACTTGGTCCTAGGGTTAGAAGGGGTATTTCTTAATGAAGAATATTGTCCAAAGGAGGGAATTTGTCCCTAAGCTACCAAATTAACATTCCCTCTAATCTAGGGAGAAATTACAGACTACAACATATGACCCATCTCAAATATCTCTTCATCATGAAATCAAATGTTGTCACTTATCATCTATGCTCGTATGTGTTCATCTATGCTCATATCTCCTCATATTTGTTGAACACTCCCAAATATAAAATAAGAATAATTTGACATTGTAGGGGGTCTCAAGCTACCACCCTCTATCCATCGGTTAGCCTTTTCTAGCCTAGAAACATCACCATCGAGGAGCTTATGCTCCCACCTAAAAGAATCACAAACAATGAGCCTCTACTACCACCTGGGAATCGCCAGTGGAAAGCCTATGCTACTACATGGGAATCCATAGGAAATAGAAGGTATTCCACTTACCATAAGAGGTAAGGATCGTTCATATCATATTTTATGCTAATCTTCCAAACTTAATCCTCAATAATCAATGGTAGAACACCTGCATCTCTAACTTGAGCGAGATGTCACTTACCATAAATGGTAAGGATCACGGATAACTCAAGAAGCTAACACCCATTTGCCATATGGGTGGGAAATTAGATGTCAATTGGGGTGTACTAGGAAAGGGCGTGAGTTCCCTCAAACCCAGGAGTTGTCTCACTCAATCCCTCACCCTCAAATATTAGACAAAGGGGAAGAGCATAGCTTAATGTCTTTGATCAACCAAGACCCTTACCCGAGAGGTTCATACCATGAGCCCAAGATAATATCTGAAGACCAAGAACTTACCTTTTAGAAAAGCCTTGGTAAGTGTATATGTTATCTACTCATCGGTCGAAATGTGATGGCGTCTCACATCTCCTCTCTACACCACGTCTCAAATGTAGTGATACCTTATCTCAATATGCTTGGACTTGTCATGAAATGTATGATTCTCTGTTAATCGGATCCCACTCATTTTTTTGTAGTATATGATGATTGTATCCAAAGCCTGCTCAAATAGATCTCCAAAGAGCTTTCGCAACAAAATTGCCTCGCAACTAGCCATGCTAGAAGCAATGTACTCTGCCTCGATTGTGCTTAAAGCTACGAATTTGTATTTCATGCACATCTAATATATCATTGCAGACCTATGGTAGCAACTACAACCACCCTCCAAAATTTTTCCTATGCTTTGATTTTGGAGCCTTCCTTCTACTCACATGGGCTTATCTTGTACTGTCGACAAGTACTAATGAGTTTGATCAAGACTTATTGTTTTCATTTGTGCTTGTGTTTTTTTTTTCACACTTATCTCATTTTTTAAAGTCAAATTCTAACCTTCTGACTTGGACTTACATTTGTTCTGGGCTTTCCTCCAGAAACTATGTAATCCATGAGGGCAAGCTAGCCTTGATGATTAGAATTTCACAATACACGCTAGAAGTTTTACCTTGAGTTCAGAAATTACGTAGTCATGGATGGAAGCCCAGCATTGAGCCCATAAATTTCAAAATCCATCCCTTGAGCTCAGACACCGCGCAATGCACTAAGCCATAAAGTTTCCCAGTTCCCTAGAATTGTGCAAAATTTCCTAGCAGTTTTCATGGCAAGTTTCTCGAAAAAGGAAAAAATTCAAAAAAACTAAAAAGAAAAAAATCATCCCTCAAATATAGGGATTCATTATTAGTTTCTCAAAGGAGGTACATTCGTTATTTTTTGAAATTTCCGCCAAGTGTCACTTTTTCCCTTATTTAGGCATGCGCGTCATAAACCTAATTTTCTCAAATCTATTTAATTGGTGCCTCTAGATCTTATTTGTACATTCGATCCTAGAGCTCCAACATTCCCGATGAGATCGAGGAACCTTCGGTGGAGTTGTTGACGCTTTTCCGAGTGAGTTTTTCTTTTGTTATATTTTGCCACTTTTTTTTCTCTTTTTGTCGTTTCACTTCTGTGAATGTTGTTTTGCTTGTTTCTCTTCATGGTTGTTGGATTTTTAGCTTATATTAGCTTATAGAAGTGTTTTTTCAATTTTTCATTTTCCTTTCACAAGTGTTGCATTGGTTTTCTTGTTTTTGCATCGATGGTCGTTGTTTCGACGATCCTCCTCACATATTTTATTTTCCTTCTGATTGTTGAGCTTTTGTACTTTATTCACATTGATATATCCATACATACTTCAATCTGCACTCAAAATCACATCATCACTTAGATCTACTTGTTTTCCACACCTTCACTGGGCATATCTGCACTTTCCCTTAGCCATTTTTCACCTTGCCCAGTTGAGCATTGCGCAAGTTTGAGGCTCAATCTGAGAGCTTGGCCTATGAGACTGCGCAATGCACAGTAAAATCTGACCCATCTGTGCATTGCGTAGCTCGAGGGCTCAATATTCCACCTTGGCCACTAAGACTGTGTAATGTGTAGTCTCTCCTAGTCACTACCCAGGCTGAACTATGCATTCCGTAGTCTCAAACCTAAATTTTCACCCTTGGCTGCTGGGACTATGCAATTCATAGTTCCCCTAGCCATTCCCCTTCATTTTCTAATGAAAATTGTGCAATCCCACTCACTAGTTCAATGGTTTTCTTCCTTATCTTGCTTTGAAGGTAGATTTCAAAAATCTAATGTGTACTTGCCATGAGTGCCTTTTTTATCCCACAGGTACCACATTTGTTGAGAAATTCTCTCCATAAGTCATTTTTACCATGGCACCCAAGAGAGTTGCTTCAAAATATACCACTGAGAGCAGTAACACGAAATTATTTTAGCATATGCTAGTAGAATTTCCAATTTATGCAGACACTCAATTGTTCGTGGAAAAGGAGTCAGATCTAACATGGAAGAAAGTTAGATCTAACATGCCAAAAAGATAATGAAGATTTTTCAACAAATATCTTCAAGGCATATTTAGAGGACCAGAAGTTATATGTCATTTTTCAGTAGTCAGGACTATACAGGGTTGCATGCAGATATCCATCCTTCCCCTGTGCAGCTGTCATCAGCTAAATTGTTTCAAGTATTGATGAAAAAACCATGACATTGAATAGTACCAGCGAACATAATCTTGATACTTTTTTGGCAGAATATTATCAGCTTATGTATCATTTTCTTTAGCCAGTAATTCTCATGTACATGTACTTATATGCCACCAACAGCTATGTGATCATAAGAGATATTGTTAAAGTCTGGGTGAAAGAGCCATAAAAGTTTTGACAGACACCTACCCATTCATATAAGGAAATGTCTCTCAGGAGGGCCTACCAGCTCTTGGTTATCTTAGCTTGCAGAATCTACCGTAAGCAAACCACAGAGACCTTTCTTGAAGGGTGGGAAGTCTTATTGAACCAGGTTGCAAACGAGGGGAAGTTGTTCAACTAGTCAGATTTGTTGACTTGACAGTTGAGAGCCCATGTAGCACATGCCTAGTATCCTCCCAAGGGAGGGAAAGCAAGGTTATATATGTTTGCATACTTGCTGGATGTGATCTATGCACAAAATGCATTTCTTGGCATGGACTGGACTTGGACACGTTGAGACCTTGTCATGTACCTTTAATGTAGGGTGCTCTCGGATTGCAACCATCAAGGAGTCATGGATAAGCTTACTAACCATTTCATCATTTTGTTATAAAAACTTATCTTTGAGGAAGAACCACCTTGCATGTCACGTGGGGAAATTGAGGCAATATCAGAGATCACAGATTGGTTTGTCTCACCAGATGACACCTTCATTAGAATGTTCAGTTCTCTAAAGTCACTGCATATTTTTCTAAGATATGCCTCTGAAAAGCTTGTCATGCAATAGGTTTCATATCGTCTCGCCATATGTTTTTCATCAGCCTTGCATAGGAAGAGGAAAGAATGATGGCACAGTCTTCCTATGAAAGTTGGATTGTATGAGATCTAGAATCTCAAATTCGTGAACACCGAAGGAAAGGTGATAGATAAGTTTGCATTCGGTATCTGAGACTTTAATCCGTACGATCCCCGTGCTATTTGCAAAAACCATTGTGAGAGAGTACATTATCAGTGGCTTAGCAGTACATTTCATTAGTTGGAGAAGGATCCAAGGAATAATTGCTACAATGCCTCCAATCCCCGAAAGTTAGTCTGTATAGTAGGAACTACATAGGTCACTCCACAAAAGGCAGCAACTCTAGAAGCAATTCCAGAAGAAGGGAAAAAATCCATGAAGGATAAGGGAAAGAGAAATTTTTCTCATATTCCAGAGGGAGAACAAACCCACAAGATGAAATCAGGTCCAATCCTTATGAGAGAGGATTTAGCAGTAGAAACAAAGAGGAAGCATAGAAAGCAGAGAGTGGAACAGAAGTAGAGAGAGAAACAGAGGTTGCAGGAAGCAGAAATAAGATTGTGGGAAGTAAAATAGAAATTGAGGGAAGAACATGAGCTGAGGAGGAAAGAACAAGAAGAGAATCATAAGTAGGAAGAAGAAGAAAGGTAGTGCACAATAGCAGAAGGACAATCTGAAGAGAAAGAATAGAATCAGCCAGTAATAAAGGAGGAGAGCGGACAGATGCGGGATCAAGAGCTTTCTCAGCATATTGAATAATTGATTGAGATTGAATACATGGAGGAGGAACCAAAGTGGTGTAGAGAATTAACCACTAAAACACACACAAAATTTAATTAATTAAAATCACACTCCAAAAACATGATTTTTCCAAAATATTACATGACTATTTATTTAGAGGAGAGAAGTCTCTTGAATCTCTTCAAGAGGAACTTTCTCCTAGATATTTGGAGGAATTTGTGAGATATCCCTTCCACTTTGGGATTCTATTCTAACTTCCCTATCTCCTTATTAATTCTATAATGACTCACTAATTCTAGAAACTCCTAGATTCTTTAATTAAACAATTACATAAAAATTAAACATGAGATGCTCCTGCATCATACTACCGAGGAAGAAAAAGATACAATCATATGCTTTGCTCTTGAAGTTCTTAAATGTTGGTACCATATTGTCATCCAATAAGCATCTTTGACTAGTTGATTCTTCCATTTGACCAAGTATTGAAAATACTCTTTTTTATGGTCCTTTTAGCCACTTGTTGATCGATGATGGATTCATTTTGATTTGTTGGTGTTGAAGGTAGTTGTTTCTCCCATTGAACTTTTTCATTAACAGGAGCATGGGATTTTAGTTTTTTTGGCATTAGATAATGTCTCCATTTTTTTAGAGTATGTATGATGGCATAAAATTCTTTATCATAAGAAGATTATTTTGTCTTGGCCTTATTAATTTTTTTACTAAAGTATGCAAATGGTTTTTCTTCTTGACTTACGATAGTTCCTCTGAAATGCTTCTTTGAATTAGCCAATTGATTATGGCCTTTACTTTTTCCTGATCCATCTTTAACCCTTCTCTTGAAATTAAAAAGCAAAAGTATAATAGTTTTTTTTATTTCTCGAGAATCTGTGCACATTCTCCATCCTCCATCCTAAGTTTGGAGTTAAAATTGTTGGAAAACATTAGGGAGTTTTGAGGTCTAAAATGGGCCTCCTAAGGAAATTATAAAATAATAATGGAAATAATAAAATAATATTAGATTACATCATCAAATTTTAGAGGGAAAAAAGAAAAAAACTACTTTTCAACTTATCTCCTTAGAGGTTTACTCAAATTTCGAGCGAGAACACTCGTTGGATGTAGAATTTGATTCCTATTCCAAGGAGTACACATGTTGCATACTTTAGATGGATCCTGCTACACGAAAAATGAGAAATACATGAAAAACGTTATTGCAATTACTTTTTTTAATGTATTTCTCAATTTTCATGTATTAAAGTCCATCAAAAGTATGAAATATGGGTACTCTTTAGATGAGGAATTAAATTTTACATCCAACAAGTACTCCCGCTCGAAATTTGAGTAAAAATTTAGGGAGATAAGCTGAAAATACGAGTTGAAAAAGTAGTTTTATTATTTTATTATTTTTTAATATTTTTACTTTTGTACTCCAAAGATGGTAAATCATCCCCCATGGTTGACATCATCAAATTGAATCCTATTGGTTCTTATAAAGTTTATTTTGGTTTTACATTTTTCTGAGGAGGCCCATTTTAGACCTCAAAAGTTCTCTAATGGCACACAGACTTCAACTTTCTCAAATGAGGCATTTATCCATTCATTAATGCACTTCATTTTTAATCTCTTCATTCTCCTTTCGGTTCATTCAGTAATTTTCTTTGTTTCGAAGGCTAGCACTTGGAATGAGATCAATATGATGGATGATACTTCTAATGGGAGGAAATTCATAAGGCAAGTCATCCACTACAATACCAATAAATTCATTCAACATGTTTTTAATTTCTTCTCTAAGATCATTCAAACTTGTACTTGTAAGGACTACCTTTGGCTTACCAATCAAGGCAAAATTTATCTCCTCGTGCTTGATTTATTGGAGAAATTATTTCCCACTATGTAACATTACCTTGGATTGGTCTTCTTTTGGTCCTTTTTCATTCTTCAAAAGTACCTGCTTTTCACCATCCTTCTCAAAAGTGGAAGTATTGTTCCTTCCATCATGCATTTCTTTCCTGTCATATTGCCATGGTCTTCCAAGCAAGATATGACACACATCTATAGACATAACATCACAAAGAACTCTATCCTTATAAAATCCTATTTGAAACTCCACTTCACATTTTTCATTAACTAATATATGATGTCCTTTTGGAAACCATGAAACTTTGCAGGGAGTAGGATGTTTAGTTTTCTT
Organism: Pinus albicaulis; assembly: GCA_034641835.2. Taxonomy (NCBI): domain Eukaryota; kingdom Viridiplantae; phylum Streptophyta; class Pinopsida; order Pinales; family Pinaceae; genus Pinus; species Pinus albicaulis. Next base: position 384,075,913 of record CM076584.1, read on the forward strand.
TAAATTCAAATTTTCTACCATTTCTATGGATACTAAATTATCAGTACTCCCACCATCAATAATGATTTTACAACACTTTCCTCCTGATTTACAAACAATTTTCAACAATTTTTTTCTTTGTGTGGGTTCCTTTAATTCTTCAACAGTGTTTAATAAAGTTCTTTTCATCATCAAAGATTCACCAGTTTCAAGTGCATTTTCATGTGTAGAGGATTGTACACTTTTATATTAGTTTGTGCTATATGTGTGCTTCCGTGATTAGAAAATATTTCTGGACATTCATTAGCTTTATGACCAACTTTGTTACATATATAACATCTTACCATAAAATATTTACCTATGCCTCTTTGATATGGTCTTCATCCTCTGAAATATCCTCTTGATGATTCTGCCCATTGTGAACCAGTGCCTTATTCTCTTCGAAATATTACACTAGAACTTTCTTTACTTGATTGTATGTGGCTTGATGATCCTCTGTTGAATTTTCCTCTTCCTCTTTGACTTTTCTTCCGTGCCAATTTTTCTTAATTCTTAAGGGCTATCTAGTAATATTCTTGAACAGTTTTTAGATACAAAACATTCAATTCATCTTGTATTTCAAATCTCAGGCCATTAATATATCTTGCTAACTTTTATTCATCTGCTTCCATATGAACAGATCTTATACTCAATCTATAAAACTCTTATGTATATTCTTTTATATACATAAATTTCAGCTTGACATTTTTCATTTAACAAAAGAGATTCAACTGATAATCTCGAGGAAGAAATTTACCTTTGAGCTTGGCCACCATTCAATCCAAGATAGTGATCCTCCCTTTATTTCTATTTATTCTTTCAGCTTGCACACTATCCCACCATAGTGGAGCATGTTCCTTTAATTTTGTCATCGCGAACTTAACTTTCTTCTCATCGGCTACATTTTCATAATCGAAATATTTAACCATGGTGCTGATCCAATCGATCAATTATTCCATATTTAAATTTCCTTCATACATAGGCGCGTCCAATCTTGGCTTGGTATTAATTCTCGCAATCATCTTGACCATTTTCTCTTCTAGAGTATCTTCTTCAGCTTCTTCTTCTAAGCTTTCTTCTACTTCACTGAAATCACTGATGTTGACATCTCTTTGATGTGTTGTCTCCAACGTGTCCAATCTGGTTCTAATATTTCTTACTTCATCAAGAAAGAATTTATTTTCAGTTGGTATTCCTTAACCAATTCCAAATCCTCTAGCTCCTCTAGATCCTCTAACTCTATGGGCCATCTTAATTGAAATAAAGTATAATAATACTTACAACATGTTTTCTTAAGGCATCCTTTAATAAATGACCAAAATAAAGTTTCTCTTTAATGAATTACTAAAATACTTTATTTTGGAATTACCCCTTTATTATACCAATAAGTGCTCAACAATATTTATTATTGAATAAATTTCAACCCATTTACATTTTTTTTACATCTATTATTTTTATCTCACCCAACCAAATCTATCAAAAGGAATGGATACAAACACAGTGACAATGGTACTAATGGTAGAATGATAATATTTCCTTCTGGAGAATAATGGTAGAAATGTAGTAATTCCTCATGAAGAAAATCATAATCACATGTACTTACCAGAGTGCCTGTAAACCTTAAGGGTGCCTTAATGTGCAATTTTAACTAATCTTTCAATGATTTGAGGCCAAAATTACACACATTTGGATCCACCCATGTTGTGGAATGTATGCCATATGAGAAACTAACAGCATATTAAAATACGAAAAGAGAGATTACATCATATAGAACCAACATGTTTATCTCAGTTTTCTAGACCTTGAGCACTCTACGATCATGAACGCAGTTACTGTTGTCACTCCTATGACTATAATTCTTGACTATTAATGAGCTCACTGCGACTTTCAACATAACATTTCAACACAAACGCAACTCCATATGTTTTCCACAATCAAAATTGTGTGCTTCTCAGCATAGGAGATGAGGTAGGAGGTAGCTTTAATGCCTTCGACTTACATATCACATAGTCGCTCTTGCAACGTTTCTCATTTTTGCGTTAATATAGATACACAAATATTCAATGCTTTTTGAACAATCACCCATGCATAACTACTCAAAACAATCTCTTCACGCGAAAAAATCTATGGTCACATGCAAAATAATTTCGTAGTCGTTTTCTCTCTTTACCTTGTATGTTTCTCCATGCTCTTTCCAGTGCATTCGACAGTCAAATTATTCTCAAATGTCACTTGATTTTATTCATGCACACCATAACTCAGCGTACCATCTGAAAATATCTCAACGACTCAACTTCAGAAATGCAGCACTCAACAAATCACTATTGAAATGATAAAAAAATGACTCCAATTGCACTCTAAAACATGCACTAGCCACAAGATCCAACTCTAATACCAACAATGGTCCAGAGGATTAACCACTAAAACACACACAAAATTTAATTAATTAAAATCACACTCCAAAAACATGATTTTTCCAAAAGATTACATGACTATTTATTTAGAGGAGAGAATTATCTCGAATCTCTTCAAGAGAAACTTCCTCCTAGATATTTGGAGGAGTTTGAGAGTTATCCTCTCAACTTTAGGATTATATCCTAACTTCTCTATCTCCTAATTAATTATAGAATGACTCACTAATTCTAGAAACTCCTAGATTCTTTAATTAAATAATTACATAAAACATGAGATGCTCTTGCATCACAGAGCCACAGAATCAGGATGTTGACCAGATGTTGAGTGCACAACAGGTCACCATTTAGTCTAGACCACCTCTAGCAATAGAGTTGGCTACAAGAAAGGAAGAGGAAGTTGTTCCTCTTGATGATGATCTGGACATGGACACGTACAATCTTTCATACAATGAACTACAGAAGAAGATTGTTCAAGTGCGTAGAAAGCACTTTCCAAATGACCTCGTATCACTTGCATTCATTAGAGAGAGGGTGATAGTGGCAGACACAAGGAAGAATCCTAATGTCATTGCCGAATCAAACCTAGCCTTAGCAAGTGCAGCAAGATCAAAAAATCAGTATTTAATGGTCGAGAATAAACAATTGGCGTAGGATTTATAGGTTTCCATGCAAGAGGCATAAAAGCTCTGCGCAGCAGCTCAGAATGCAGCTTCTACACAAGTATACTTGGAGGAGATGAGAGCAGTGATAATTGGTGAAGTATTGACACTTGGAGAGACCATGAGGAACCTCTATGAGGAGCTTTTGACCATAAATAAGGAATTTTTCCACTTGCATGGCTTGCAGCAATTGTAATAGCCCTAGTGAAAATTCCAAGTAATAAAAGATAACAAAGAAAATATAAAAACCATGGTTGATGGGACACTTATTCCAAGTTTAATGGTGGTAAAAACATCTTAGTGGGTGTTCATTTTTGTTAATATGGCTAAGGAAATTGGAAAAGGAAATGGCAAAGACTTTGGAAAGGAAAATTGGCATTTTGGCACATTTATTTATGAAAATAATGGAAAATAGGAGAAAAGGAAGGTGAAAGGTCACAGGTTGCATGTGAGGAGGAAAACGAAGGAAAATAATGGAAATTGAAGAAAATAGAGGCCTCATTGATAAATATTCTTCTCGGGATTAGTTGGTAAGTTTTTTCTCACACTTATGGCTCTCATTATATTCTCTCTCTCTCTCTCTCTCTCTCTCACACACACACACACACACACACACTCTTGGATATTTAGAGTTTCTTGGAGCACTTTGGCATTGGACCAAGAAAGGAAAGAAAGCAAGAAGAAGGAGGAAGCAAGAAAGGAGGAGCAGGAATAAAGAAGCTACATCACGATTCTTGGCACATATCAATTTGCATGTGTATTTTGATTGCTATATCTGGCATTTATGGTATTTCATGTGGTTCTTTTTTGTCATGGCATGGGTTTCTAGGTGTGACAATGTTTTCTCAGCCAAGCCTTTCCATTTCCGTATAGCTTTGATGAGATGGGTTTATCATACTTCGGTTGAGTTGGATTACCAATGGATTCGAAGTTGATAGGGGTATATCTCTGAAATGACAAGCACATGGCCTAGTGGTCCCTGAACTAGACTATGGATCACAGTAAATCCACTGGCCTAGTAACACCTAAACCAAATTGTGGGTTGCGGTAAAGCTAGATTGTGTGCCTTAGTGGGCCTAGGAATCCTTGTCGATGAGTGGAGGTATATATGGTAAATCCAAGAGGTGGATTCATCTCCATTGGGCCTAGTATTCCCAAGATGGGATGTATGGTAAATCCTAGAGAGTGGGTATTGGTTTAGGGCCTAGTGATCCTTGGATCAGACTGTGGATTACGGTAAATCCTGAGAGACTAGGAGGCACTCAAATTCCTCACGTTGTAGGCAGAGAACTCTCATAGAAATTATGCTTGTTTTTTTCTTTTTGTTTGGTTATGAGTCTCACATTCATGCTTGGAATATAGCACAAGGGTGATTGGCTAAAGAGAGAATTGGATCAGCCAATCTATGGTCGGGTGGAACGGCATAGTCTCATCTTCAATTCACTTTTACATCCATTAATGAAGAGTTCATTCCTTTGGCATTTGATGTATAAATGCATTGGTTTATATGTGGATTCTATTGCTGTTGTATTCATCGTATTTATGTTGTTATTATGTTGGTTACAAGCATGTATTTTGGCAGTAGTGATGTATGGCTCTCTCCATGTTTTTATTTGTAAATGAATGCACAATGTATCTATGGTAAAATAGATTATATTTCAACTAATGATGTAAGGGATGAATTATTCTTAGTGATTCTTAGATAAGTATGAGACCCCTATGCTCAGATATGTTGTTTACATGTGTAGTTTTAATGTTTGTTACATGTTTGATGAAATTCTTGTCATGGCTAGGAGGGGTCCAGATTGTTGGGTGTGTGTTATATTATTTTGAGGGGGTTTTCATGGGGGTGGTATCCCACCTGCACAGGATTTATGGTAGCGCCCCGAAAAAATAAAACTTTGGACCCTATATTAGGTGGGCGGGCCTATCTATAGTTTTGTGCATGGGTTTGCACATGGTTTTGGGCATGATCATTTTCTTCCCATGTTATTTTGTAGATACGGTCAAGGGAACTACGATTATGTTATAATCCATGGATAATGGATTGGGGTTTATGAATGCTTCGGCATGTATATATGTGTGTGTGTGTGTGTGTGTGTGTGTGTGTGTGTGTGTTCTAACATTGAAAGGAATATATTGAAAAATCAAGCTGGTAGTCCCAATTTTGGGATCTAGGGGAAAATATTTGTATATATTTGTTTTATGTCTTAAGATTTCGTTTACATATAATTTATGTACATGATTAAAACCCACATAGATGAGTTCTTATTTATGTGATTTCTTTTGTATAAATTTCATGTTGTTATTTATCATCTCTGAACTTTTCATGAAGTTCTGGGCAGAGCATTGGGTTCTGGGCCTGAAAGAGTGGCTCAATATCAGAGACGTTGGCACATAACTAAGTATTTGGGGGCCTGGCCGCTGGCATGCAGTGTTATCCCTGCGGCTATAGCCTCCTTGATGTAGGAAAGCAAGCATGTGCCTACGACTATGGCTCAAATAAGTAAAATGTCAATGTGACCTAGCGGTAAGAGGCCTGAATGGTTGGGTTGCCTCCTAGGGGTGTTGTGGTTGTTTTAAAAGTTTTGTAGGTTTTGTTTCCATCGGTTCCACTTTATTAAGGTAACGTATGAGGTTAAATCTTATTATAATGGCCTCTCATCTCATGTTTACCCTGGTTGGTCAGTTACTTGGGTAGATCTAGGAAGGGGGTGTTACAGAGTGGTATCAGAGCATGGTTGCGCTCTCCTTGGGTGGTGTTTGGTTTTTGTTATCTTTGTGTTGTATCTGATACCATAGAGTGGTATCAGAGCATGTTTCAACCCTTGGACTGGATTGGAGATGTGTTGGTCACGTTTTTTTGTTGGTTTCATATGTATTTATCATACCTATGGTGTATGTGCATGTTGCATCCATGTTGTGTTAGCCATGATGGCAGTGGTATCACCAAGGAAGTGTTGATGGTGTTGTTTTCAACATGTTGTCATGAGTGTATGACTAGTTATGTGTTGCTCATTCTTGTGTATTGTCAGTGCGTGCTTGCTTACATATTGTTACATATTGTAAATGCATTGCTTGCTTATGCTAGGGTTACATATTGGTCATGCTTCAGTGTTATATGTGTATGCTTGCTTGTGTGATGTCATATGTTGAACATGCATTGGTCATTCATGATTAGTTATACATGTCAAGTGGGTTAATACGGTCAAGTTTGCATTGGTTTGATTGAGGTATTTTACATAAGGTTGTTGGATACCTTGACTACAAGGTCGAGCTTCGTGACCTTGTCTTCAACTGACTCCTCCTCACAGACATCCATGTCTGTAACTTATCAGAATGTAGCTTAAACTACCTCCTTTAACTTCTACTGTTGTTGTTCTGCCCGGTATTTATCCTTGATGGCCTGGTCAAGATGTTTCTTTAGTGAAGCTCACTCTTGTTCTATCTTAATGTTTAAGTTTTAGGGTTTTTGTTCCCATTGCTTCATCTTGTTTATGATTCCTTGATGCAAGTCATGCAATATCAGATTTTGCAGTGCTACGATGTTCATATTAACATGGTCCCAACCTTTCACTTGTTGCTTCACTTCAGATTCAAACTGCAGAGCTCCAGCTAGTCTCTACATTATCCTCATCCCAAATGTTGTCTCTATTAGTCTTTCTGGTCAGAGTCCAACCCTTGTATGTACTGGTTGTCTATTTTTCTAGGCCAAGAGCTCTAATTCTTCAATACTTTTCTCGACACATGTTAGAAGCATGTTGTAGAAATCTTATATCTTGTTCCAAGACTCCATTATTACCTCCTAAATATTCTCTTTGATATCATCTAGGTCCCCATCATTAAGGACCAAGGGCATAATTTCCTTTGATTTATCGGCGTTTCGTTTCTTCTTGCTCCTTGGGGAAGCTTCACTATGTATCTTCCTCTTTCCTTTATCTGTCTCTATCTTCTCTAACTTTTTTTTGGGTCATCCCTTCCAAGAGGTTCCTTGTCATGATGCTATATTTTTTCTTCCTTTCGTTCGTCCTTATCTTTATCCTTTCTGCTTGGTTATCTGTGCTCTCATGTTTCTTCCTTTGTCTCACTACCCTCTACGTATTTTTCCCTTGCAACCATCCAATCTGTTGTCCATTCTTGTACCTATGTGAAGACATCATCTTCAGTGGCTAAATATGGTAGGGGATTCCATGTCTTTGTCGTATAATTTTAGGCCTATAAATATATCTTGTGAAAATCTACCTTGAACTTCGCAACAGAGTTGTATTGCGTGTACAATCTCGGCGAGAGGCGAGGATGCTGGTTTACCAACAAATGAAATTCCATGTGATATAATACAAATAAAATCTTGTTCTCCTGTGTGGGTGATTGTTGATTGATATACCACAACGAGGCATACCACGTGGGTTCACAAACATATACTTTGACCTGAGGAAACTGCGACTCCTCTGGCTCTTTCCATGCCAGTAATTCTATAATCAAGATCAAGCATGCACAATGAAAGGTTGTACATTTCTCCTGGGCTTCACAGCAGTCATCTAAAAACTACATGCAGAGATATCCAACCCAGTTGTACTAAACCGTGTTGTTTCACTCTGTTGCTAAGGAAACTACTGTCGTAGGGACTTCATTGGCTTGGAAGTTACTCATAATATTTCTAGCTAAAATGTGCTCGGTGAAGCGAACTCCCTGGTCACTGATAAAATTGATGTCATAGCCTAATTTCGCTTTGATTAACGCAAACTTCTCTTTTATGTTCTAAGCTATTATTTTGTCCTGATATTTTCCCACAAATTATTCTACGGGATCCCGTCGTTGATATGGAAACCTGGTGATTCTCCATATCAGCAATTCATTAATGGGGGTCCTCTTTCCTATCCAGAGGAATCTGTCTTGCACTAGCACGAGTAGATGTCTTACACAACCTGTGTTTACTATACTTCTGCCGAAGATGAAAATTACCAATCCTCAAGGCAAAAGTACAATAGAACACTGCTACACATGTGAACCCTAGCTATGACTGCGCAGTCATATGGAGACACTGCAACATGTAAACTGATAATAAAATGATATTACAATAATATCTCAAGAAATGAGGGGGAGCATGCTCTCAACCCTTGAAAACACTACTACAACACTGATACACAATCCTTAGAAGGATTGGCTGCAATACATGTACAAAATATGAAAATAAAATAATGTCGGAGTTGTTGGGTAGCTACAGCAACTCAAAATATACAATAGAAGGAGAAGAATGAATATGGCCTCCAAACTGAAACAACCTCCTCCAATGGATTCCTGGAGTGAAAGGCTGATCCCAGCACAAGAAATCTCTTCCTCCAAAATGGTTGAGCAAACCCCCACTGCAGACAAACTCTGAGATAACGCAGTCTATGGAAGGGACTGCACTGATGAAGGTGGGAGAATCTTTGCCTTCTACCAAAATATGCAAATCAGTTCTAGAAACCCTCCTTTCTGATCCTCCCAATTAATAGGAACTCCTTCCTATGAGAAATGATCCAAGGAATGGTGTTGTGGAATCTCCTCCACAGCAACACCTGCAACACAACCTAGTGACAGCGTTGTAGATGAAGAAGTGGCTATGGCCAAATGCCTGAATATGGAGAAATGAAGAGAAATCCTCCTTGAGCTACTCAAGAGAGGAGAGGAACTCCTAAATAGGAATCCCTCGTGCCAAAGGCACTGCAATTCAGCTGAACAGCTGGAGATTGCAAATAGACTCAAATTCCAAATCTTCAATAATAATCTCTATGACTGCCTCATCCTCCTTATATGCAAAATGATGTCTCTATGCCATGGACCCCACCCAATTAGGGTTTCCTTCCTCTAGAAGTTTCCTCCCTTTCTAACTGCGCTGACTTCCCAAGAAAGCTACACCCTCTCAAGCTGCATTGTTGACTTGGTCAACATGGCCTCATCCTCATGTGTTTGCCCCCTTTTCATACTAGGAGGTGAAAAAATGGCTACTCCATGGATCCCTTCCCACTTCATGTGGAATTTTATTATGCAAATGGGTCTCCTCTCCCATTTTATTTATCTCCTAGATAATATGAGCAAAAATTAATGTTCCAATTTATTTGCAAAAATTTGGAACATTACAGTCCTCCCCTCCCAAAGATTGCTTGCCCTCAAGCAAGTGAAAGGATAGACTATGTCTTCTTCTCCTCTGCCTGTAGCATCCCTGTATGATGATCTCCTCCAAGTGCAGTGATGCTATCTCATCAATCCAATCCTCCACAATGCTCCTCCTTAGCATGCAAGTAGGTGTCAAGCCCTCATTATGTAAGGTATAATGCTCAAGAGGATAGCAAGTGGTGTCTAGAGGTACCTCCTTGAGGAATGGAGTCTGAAATATAATGGGAATTATCTCCCCCATATGGTACATCCATCCCCAAGCTATATGACATGCAAATTGAGTCACCTCCCAACTAGGAAACTCAAGAAAATTGGCATCCACCTTTGGCTCCAGCAAAGACGGTGGGCTGAAAATATGCACATGATAGACCATATAGTCTACCCCATGTTGTCCCTCTCTCCACTTACGATAATTTTAGAGTGTTTTCTGATCCTGGTATGCAATAATGTTGCCATCAAGTGGAAAGAAGAAGGTTGGACCTCTCAAGGTCTCTCCCCCAACGCTGCAAGACATGTTGGCCCAAAAATCTCCATATGTGATGAGTCAGGAATCATCCTCATATGGTCTCATACCCATCATATGGCTCACCTCATAATAAAACGTTTTTGATGCTGTAGTGGCCATACCATTTCTCATGTTCCCATTAGAACATGCAATGCAAAATATGTGAGGGACTCCTCCCTCAACGGACACATCCATCCTATGTGTCTCCTCCTCAATCCTGTTGCTCATAGAGGCATGAACAATAGAATCATAGGGAGAAAATAGGAGCATCATGCTTGCTACCATGTGTAACAAATGAGAAAGACAATGGTCCCTCAAGTGTAACCAGCGCATCTTAGTGCTCCACTGCCACAGAGACTGATAAAAATTGTGGCTGCTCAACCACTAGTTCGTTGCATCAATCTCCTCACAAGTTTGGGGAAGGTAAATGATATCTGCTGAAAGTTGAGCATGTCCTCCATGATCTCTATCCTCCCCAAGTCCTCCAAGATAATGGCCATTAGCCATGCTTATGGCCCTTACTAAACCATGAGGTCTAGCAAAGTGTATGCTCCTCCTTGGAGCATTCTCCTGCATGTGTGTGGTTAATGGATGCATACATATATTATACAAATGATCATGTGAAAATAAATGTACACCCTTCCCATGTTCTCTGCTCATATCAATTGAGGGATTCATAGATGAATCTCTTCTCATCCATAAATGAAAAAAGGGTGGTTGTGCTGATTCCCCCATCTCTATATGGCTGGTGCATCTCCTCCTATGTTGATCATCAGATGTCTTGTAGGTGAAATAATCATTGGAATATTCCCTCAATAGCCGGGAGTTCCAATGCAGATCTATCCTCCATAATGACAACGCTGGTAGTTCCTCATGAAGAACATGTGTCATATGGCTATCCTCCTCCTTGACATCTCCTATGCCCAAGTCACAATTTGGAAGGTTGCTATCCTTCCAATGTTGCTTCTGCCACAGCGCAGAATCTGCAATGAGAGTAGGTGTAGAGGTGGTTGAGGAAATGTATCCCTCCTTCATGAATCCATCCAAAACTCCCACTGCTGTCTCAAGCTCTCACAAGGTTCCCAGCTTTGTAGAATCAATGATTGGTGCCTCCAAGTGTGAAGCAACCATCCTCCTCTGCTGAGCTAGTGGCCCCCTGGGTGAAATGCCTCCATGTGGTGAGACATATCCATCAAGAGAAGACTGAACATATGAATGAACACTAATTTCCATGCCTTGACTGTGCAATCCATCTTCCCTCCTTGGTGCAATGACCCTCAAAAATGGATATGGGTGAGTACTCCCCAAATCATGTTGTTGGTTCTTCTCCCCATCTCCTCCTTGTGACTCCATGGTTTCACACCTCTCTAATAATGGCACATGAATTGTGCCTTGATCTCCACACATGAGATCCTGGGGACTCCCTTGCAAATATGCAAGCATCCCTATATGTGGAGCAAGAGCTCCTCTTCCCTCTGCATGAGGTACTAGATCAACTCCAGATCTGACAACGCTGTTGCCCTCAATATCTACAACATGAGTGGGCAACCTCTCAATGATTGGATCCTCCTTTGGGAAAGAGATACCCATACTCCCTTGCTTCAAGATGTGAGAAGAAAGTTCCTTCTCCAGCAAGTTTTGGTTCATATTTTTGGCCTCCTCCATTGTTTTATGAAGATGCATTATGTTTTCATGCAAGGGTTTTGTTTGGCCTTCTTTGTGCAAACCCATCATGTGTGTCTCAATAATCCTCCCATCAAATCTCTTCACTAATGCCTTAGTGAAATTTGCATAATATGTAATTCCATTATTCTTCAAAGGAAAGGATTCAAAGATCCACCAATCATAGGCCTCACCTCTCATATGCAGCGCTGCAACTCTGATAGCTTGACTTTCCAGAATCTGGTGCTGCTGAAAAAAGGTGTCTAATTCCATCAACCAAGCTTTGGCTGAACCGGCAAGTGAACCATCAAAATGTGATAGATAGGATCTACCATCCTACCTTCTCTCCTTGGTCACTCCTCCTTTTTCTTCCACCTCCCTCATGGGACTGCTGGGACTATCGCTGCGCTGACCTTCATAGTGTGTGGTTGAATGCTCACACCCACTATGTACAAATCTAGAGTTTGCTTTAGTATCAAACCCTCTTGGGGATTCTTCATATGTTTCCCTCCTAATCTCCTTGAGATCTCCATCAATGCTCTGTGCAGATTTAGGAAGAAGCATTGTAAGCTTATCCCCTTTTCCTCCATCAGAAAATGGAGTCTTCTTCCTACTCAAAACTTTGTCTCCTTCTTGATGAGAATAGGAAGTGTAGGGTCCTTCCTCCTCTCTTTCTTCTTTCTCCTCAACCTCCTTGGAGAGGTTCCTTCCGGATCTAAAAACTAATGAGAACAAGCTCATCCTCTTCATCATCTTGATTTCTTATTTCTTGGGCTTGAAGGCCACAGGCTGAGCCAAGAAAGATGCTTTGATACCACCGTAATGTCCCGAAATGGAAATCAGCAAAATTTTTCACCACTGAAATGTCCCTTTGTCGAAAATATTAACAAGGCTATGTCAGAGATGGACTGAGAGGGCTTTTACCATTTATTTCACCTCTAAAGAGAGGATGAGAACCAGAGGCTTCCTGGCCCTTACTCAGACTCTGCCTATAGCTATGTAAATATTTCTTCCTTCAGGAAGATCTTGCTCAAGGGAATGAGCTATAGAAATATACAAAACATAAGCATGAAGAGTAACTTGCTCAAACTTCTGAAAATGCCAGAGAACTCATAGCCATCTCATTATAATAATAGCAGTTGCAAATGTATACAAAATCTTGAGGGGAATGATGCTCAAGATGAACAATACCAATCCTCAAGGAAAAATTACAATAGAACACTACTACACATGTGAACCCTAGTTATGACTGCGCAGTCATATGGAGACACTACAACATGTAAACTGATAATAAAATGATATTACAAGAATAGCTCAAGAAATGAGGGGGAGCATGCTCTCAACCCCTGAAAACACTACTACAACACTGATACACAATCCTTACAAGGATTGGTGGCAATACATGTACAAAATATGAAAATACAATAATTCCAGAGTTGTAGGGTAGCTGCAGCAACTCAAAATATACAATAGAAGGAGGAGAATGAATATGGCCTGCAAACTGAAACAACCTCCTCCAATGGATTCCTTGAGTGCAAGGCTGATCCTGGCACAAGAAATTTCTTCCTCCAAAATGGTGGAGCAAACCCCCACTGCAGACAAACTCTGAGATAACGCAATCTATGGAAGGGACTGCGCTAATGAAGGTGGAAGAAGCTTGGCCTTCTGCCAAAATATGCAAATCAATTCTAGAAACCCTCCTTGCTTATCCTCCCAAAGAATAGGAACTCCTTCCTATGAGAAATGATCCAAGGAATGGTGTTGTGGAATCTCCTCCACAGCAACACCTGCAACACAACCCAGTGACTATGTTGTAGATGAAAAAGTGGCTATGGAAAAATGCCTGAATATGGAGAAATGAAGAGAAATCCTCCTTGAGCTACTCAAGAGAGGAGAGGAACTCCTAAACAGGAATCCCTCGTGCCAAAGGCATTGCAATTCAGCTAAACAGCTGGAGATTGCAAATAGACTCAAAGTCCAAATCTTCAATAATAATCTCTATGGATGCCTCATCCTCCTTATATGAAAAATGATGTCTCTATGCCATGGACCCCACCTAATTAGGGTATCCTTCCTCTAGAAGTTTCCTCCCTTTCTAACTGCACTGACTTCCCAAGCAAGCTACACCCTCTCAAGCTGCACTGTTGACTTGGTCAACATGGCCTCATCCTCATGTGTTTGCCCCCTTTTCATACTAGGAGGTGCAAAAATGGCTACTCCATGGATCCCTTCCCACTTCATGTGGAATTTTATTTATGAAAATGGGTCTCCTCACCCATTTTATTTATCTCCTAGATAATATGAGCAAAAATTAATTTTCCAATTTATTTGCAAAAATTTGGAACATTACATGCTATCAATGACAAGTCAATTTCCTTCACCACCAATTATTTATTTATTTGCATAGCATATTCTCAAGGAGCCATCCCTATGCTAAAAAACTGAATAAAGTTAGCAAAATGGTCATCTTCTACTATGGTTTCAAACAACTGTGCATCAGGGAGATTATCTTCTATGCTAGTTGGTTCTTCTCCTCTTTCCAATCTTGACTGATGGTCAGGTCCTAAATTCATCCTTCTTGGTTTAACAACGACTTCAAAGTCATACTCCTAAAATAAAAATAACCATCTACAAATTCTCCTTCCCAGGAGAGGCTTATTAACCAAATAATTTAATGAAAAATGATCTGTAAACATCTTAAAATGTGATCCCAGCAAATAATGTCTGAAATTCTGCATAGAATACACCATAGCTAGACCTTGTCTTTATGTAGTGGTGTAATTCTTTGTAGCTTTAGATAACTTCCTAATTACAAAAGGTATAGGATGATCAATCTCTCCTTCACTATGTTATGCTAGTACCACTTCCAAAGCTATGCAAGAGGCATCCACATGCACATGAAATTCCTTATTCCAATCAGTGAATACTAGTATAGGCAGATTTACCATATTTTATTTTAATATGATGAGCCTCTTATGGCATTCTTCATCACCTTGAAAAGTTACATCCTTCTTCAGAAATTTCTCCATGGGAGTAGTGATTTGTGCATACCCCTTAATGAACTTTATATAATACATTGTATGTCCCAAAATAGTGTGCAGCTTTCTTATTTTCTTAGGTGGATCCAAGTTCACAATGATACCAATATTAGCAAGGTCCACCATCAATCCTTGCTTACAAACAATATGCCCCAACAATATACGAAAAGGTACATAGAATATGCACTTCTTCAGATTCAAAGATATCTGATGTTTCCTACAAGTGTCGAGCATAAGCCTCAAATTCCCAACATGTTTGCTCAATATTCCAAATACTATCCAGTCATAAAATTATACCTCCAAAAATTTGTGAATGTATTCCTTAAAGTTGTGACCACTGCCCTAGAAAATATAGCAGGGTAATTCTTCAATCCAAAAGGCATCATTGTATACTAATATGAGCCTCATTCTATAGAAAATTTGGTCTTATGTCGATCTTCATGTGCAATTCTTATCTGATGATAACCTGAGAAACCATCTGTAAATAAGTAGGCTTCCTGACCTCCTACATTTTCCAACACTTCATCTGTGAAAGGGGCAGGAAAAGGATCATGTAAACATCCATCATTCAACTTCCTTAGGTAAAAATAGATCCTAATCTCTCCTTGAGTCTTCTTTTCCTGCACCACCATAGGACTTACCCATTCTGACTCTTCGACAGGTTCAATAATGCATGTTGCTATCATCTTATCAAGTTCTAGCTTAAATTTCTCCTTGTACTTCGGGTTCAACCTATAAGGTCTCTGCTTGACTGACTTCGCATCAAGCTTTAGGGGAATTTTTATGACCCCTAGATCTCCTAATATTCCCTTCATATCTTAAAATTTAGTGGGAAACAGTTCTTGATATTCGTGGAGTAGCTTTATCACTTTACTGATTATCTCCTCGTCCCAGTAATCTCCTATTGTTGCAAATTTGGGTTCTTATTTTGATCCTATATTCACCTTCTTGGTATTTAATGGCTTTGTTATTTCTAGTGCTTCTATCTCAGGTCCTTGTACTTCCTAGTGTCCTTTTGATTCTGCTATGTTGATGTTGTGAGGATATTCTCTCTCATCTACAATAATATTATATCATTCTAGCACATGTTCTATTTGTGCGGCCCAATTAGGTTGTTTCCATGTCAGTGTGGTTACACCCTCAAAGGTATTCTCCTTGACTACCTAAAGGGTTGAATCTATGCTTGTAAATTCATCCTCAAAGTTGAATGTTAAAA
Source organism: Pinus albicaulis (assembly GCA_034641835.2). Lineage (NCBI taxonomy): Eukaryota > Viridiplantae > Streptophyta > Pinopsida > Pinales > Pinaceae > Pinus > Pinus albicaulis. The sequence continues at coordinate 384,091,581 of CM076584.1, forward strand.
AAAAACCATCAACCAAGTCTTCCCAGTTCATAGTACCATGTCGCAGTTTTGTTTCTAGGTACCAATTCTTAGGAATTGTCTCCAATGTGTGAATAAATCCATGTACCCATTCCTACTGTGGAATATCCTTCAATATTGTAATGAATAGTTGGATATGATTTCTTGGGTCAGTTTCACCACCATATTTCTTCTGAAGTTTTGTTTTTACTTGTCCAAACCTTATCCACATTAGTCTTCGACATATGTGCCAATCTCCTATATTCTTCTTGTGTGTGCCCCACCATCTAGCAGGGGTAGCTCTCAAGGCTATATCCAAAGATGAAAATCTTTGATTTTCTAGAAATAATTATTCATAAGCAGTAAGAAAAGTATCAACATTTCAAAAACCATCATAAGAACTCGAGTTACATACCTCAAATGTCATACAACAAACTACTTTTGTCATTCTTGCACAACGCTTTGTAAATACTGCATGCAACTTGTTCTGCCAATTATTCTTCTGAATCTGATGTGCAAGAACTATCATTATCCCAATTTAACTTTCCATCTACAGTAGGGTTAATATAATCTTCTTCCTTAGATGTAAATTTATAGATGTTATATATGTCAGTTTATTGTATTCTTCTTTGATTGGTTCTCTATATCTTACTCCTTCGAATGGATCTAAAGGAAAAATCACCCTCATTTGTCTCTTCTTCAGATTGATTATGGCCATATTTTCAAATTCCCAATCAATTCCAAGCAAATAAGGATAAGTATTACTATCATCAACAATTTCTATTACTTCGAAATCAACAATAGTGTCGACTCCTTCAATATCTATTGTGACACCTAGTAGTATTCCCATAGGAAATATCTTTTGTTGATTTGCCAAAATTAAATAAATATTTTACCATTGTAGATTCGGCTTACCCATTAATTCCCATGTCTTTTTTTTCAAGACATTAGCATCAGATCCAAAATCCAAATAACTTGATCCATTTTGTATTATTCTATCTTTGCACTAAGTCTCATCTCTCATAAGGGGAATTTTGAGGTCTAAAATGGGCCTCCTAAGAAAAATGTACAACAAAAATAAACTTTATAAGAACCAATAGAATTCAAGATGGCGATGCCAACCATGGGGGATGATTCACCATTTTTTAAGTAAAAGGGAAAAAAGATTAAAAAATAATAAAATAATAAAACTACTTTTTCAAATCGTATTTTCAACTTATCTCCCAAAGTTTTTACTTAAATTTCAAGCGGGAGTACTCGTTGGATGAAAAATTTAATTCCTAAACTAAGGAGTACTCATGTTACATACTTTTGATGGATCCTGCTACATGAAAAATGAGAAATATATAAAAAAACGTGATTACAATCATGTTTTTCATGTATTTCTCATTTTTTGTGTAGCAAGGCCCATAGAAAGTATGCAACATGGTTACTCCTTGGATGAGGAATTAAATTTTTCACCCAACTAGTACTCCCACTCGAAATTTGAGTAAAAATATTGGGATATAAGTTGAAAATATGAGTTGAAAAAGTAGTTTTTCCTTTTCCCCTCTAAAATTTGCTGATGTCATCTAATCTTATTTTATTATTTCCACTATTATTTTATAATTTCCTTAGGAAGCCCATTTTAGACCTCAAAAATCCCCTAATGTTGCCATTTATCTTTTGTCGATGTACATTATTGACTACACGCATCTCACTTCACGTCATTTATTTTGATGCACAGGAATATATCAATTCCTGAAGCCCTTCTACAGCCTTTTTGTCTCTTAAAAACTTCATACAAGTCTACAGAAAAGATCTCAAAATACTTACTTGATCTATTGAGTTCTGTATCAGAGCTCGATCTTGTGTCGCTACTTGGTTCTTTGTCGGAACTAATGACATGTCGCAGTTACTAGGACCTGGTTGTGCAATAGAAGTAGAAGTTCCCCCATCCATAAAAATTTGCTTGGCTTCCATAAAAAAATTATTTTCTTTGTGAACATCGAAAATAGGAACTTTCTCCATAGTATTTCTAACCCATGCACCTATATTTTCAAATTCCTTTTTTCCATCTGCTTTATACTTCCAATCGCAACTCCGCTTCTAGTGACAATATTAATGCAAGGTTCATCGTTTCTTCTTTCAGAAGTCATCATTTGGATGTTCTATGTGGGATGCTAATTATTTTTCTCTTTCATTTTCTCCATAAGTACAGGACAGTCTTCAATTACATGATCAAAGGGTTTGTAGTACTTACACGTCATAGTGGGATTCTGGCAGTCTCTTGCAAAATGACTTTTGTGGCCGCAGTTATAGAAAATTATTTTTCCACGTCCTTGACCAACTCCACCTCCTCGACCTATTCCTTGATAGCCTCCTCGACCATCGCCTTGTCCATTGTCCTCATATGCGTGATTTTATGCTTTCATTATGTAAGTATCATTATTGCATTCCATCATTAGATCATAGCTTCAACAGTTATTTTCATCATGACCTACTAACTTATAGAACTTGCAAAATAGATTCCTTGGGGTCTGCACATATTTCTGCAACAAATAACATTCCTCTGGGCGATGTTGGCCTCTAGTCCTAAATATCTCACACCATAGGTTGGATCTTGTATTCAAGGGATTAGGAGATCCACTAGCCATGTAATCCTTGAAAACAGGCCATTGTTCCTTAGAATGGCCCTCTGCTTTTCACTTTGTACACCATGCTTATTCTCTAACTTCTTTACCTTTCTTGATATCTTTCAATTGTATGGTCAAGTTCTCCATATGACTCTAAATTTGTTGCATACTTTCATTAGTGTCTCCTATAGGTGAAGCTTCCAACTTCATCGCAATTTCCAGAGCTTCATCTTGAGTTGATATCTTATGTTTCGTTAATGGAAACCTAATATGCGGTAGAAACACAACTATCAACCAATATTTATATCATTGCAGAGGTATGTTGAAGCTTACTTGATCCAATAACACTTTAAATATTTGATCAAACTCCTACACCGACTCATTAGTTTTATGTTTGATCTCCTTTAACTCAGTAATGCACTATGATTCAGACTTCGGCTTCTAGAACTCCTGTATCAATGTTTTCTTAATATCTGCAAATATATCATTCTGATTAGTTGAAAACTGCATATGCCATGTAATTTTTCTATCTTGTGGCATCGTAGTCATAGATCTGCTTCGTTGTCCATACAACTTCAACTAGAAACCAAAACTGTTATGGATCTTCTGATCCAGTTCCTCTGAAAACAAGTAGCTTAATATCATCATCCATACCTCTTTTTGGAGGGAGAGGAGAATGGGGGTGGCGGGGAGTAGGGGGATTAGGGGGAGGGGGAATGATAAGAATACCCTGGATCCTACTATATTTTAGCTTTGGTGAACTTTCAACTTGGTTTGGGGGGTATTGCGGAGTTACCTGGGGTTTCTCTAGGTAGTTTTCTTCTTTTTCACCTACAGATTCGCTTAAAAGAGGGCTATAATTAGTCTCTATGAATGTCTTCGGGTCTTGTTCATGATATCTCTTTCTAGTATCTACTCTATACATTTTTCCACTTCGTGTTGTACCAATATCTTTCTCAGATTTGCTTCTTCTTCTAAACATAAGTAAACTAGCAATCTGATTACATCCGTAAAATTCCATTTTCACATAGAAGCATATTAATCTAGAGTTTCAAATATTTCAAGTAATTACCTCATGTTCCTTTGAATAATATTCACTCTTCTTCATTGTAGGATACATTCAAGTCTACTACGAACTTAGTAATGAAACCTCCCAAGATGCTATCAACCTTAAATTTGACAGCCCTTGAAATCTTGTTGTTACTACTCTTGAGTCGTTGTACCAACTCAGGAGTCCATGTTGTAGGTTCTTCATTCTTAAATCAATCCTTCCTTTCAGTCAACCTTGATACCCACTCGTACAATTCACCAAGAAATTATCCAAAGAAAAATTTGTATTGCTTTGTGAAAATATACCCCTATAACTGAGCCTCGGATGTCAGACGAGGATTTCTGCTGTCTTGATCTGTAAATTCTCACTCCTTCTGGACTATCCAATAATGAATTTCTATCTTTGATGGGTGCCACATCCACATATCCCTGTCTCCATATTGGAACCATGTTTTGGCTTGAATTGGGTTTACCTAGGTTAGATCTATACTACACACCAACAAAAACCTTGATCACTGGCCCTTTCGGTAATGAACTGCAAGCAGATTGCAGTCTCACCCGAAGTGACTATGGGTGGTGTAGAACCAGGTTTTTGTAGCCTTGAGGGACTGCATGATGTGGTATTCTTATGTTTTCTACCTCACAACTTTACAATTTACCTCGCCACATATACTTAATCATAGAAACACATCATATAACATCATAAATAATTACTGCTCTGACATAACATGTAATTGTATTAACTACTTTTCAATAATAGATATTAAGAAAATAGGTATATAAAACACATAAGAACATAGAATATCATCATAAAACTTCTTATTTATTATGATGGATCTTGACTACAATCAGCTCTTCGACCTGTGTACACAGCTGTAGGTGGTCTGCGCACTAAGTTGCAGACTCTTCCAAGGTCTATACGCATTCAGCTGGAGAGCCTTCCCTTTGCTACAAAGTACATATTACAAATACTTTCTCTTAACCATCTAACACATCATGATCTAATGATTTCTAATCATAGCATTATAACCCTTTATATATTATTACATCGACAAAATACCATGGTCCAAATACCATGGACTCCACAAAACAAGCAAATGTAATCCCAAACCCATTACAAAAAGGAGGGGCTTCAACCCATCCCGAAGCCCCTATGATACCACTCAATATATATAATATGCTCCGCTATGTAGTCCACCTTGCACTATGCTTTTCAAAATGTGGAGTTTTAGCAAAAATCTAGGCCAAGTTGGGTTGCGCCCAACAGTTATGATGCTAATGTGTTTGCTAAGATAGAGTAGGAGATGTGGATCATTAAAGTGAAGTTGTGACAATGGAATTTGGGGTAAGATCAGATCATCATACAAGTTTGTATGTTTGGTATGCAGGTATGTGATCCATGGTTGTTGTAAGCATTAAGGTTATTTATATGTTTTTCATTCTATTATTATCATGGTTATATATATGATAAATTCTAGTTGATCAACGTATTCATATGAATTATGGTTATGTGTATGCCTTTCATCCTATTGATTTTATGGTTATATACATGATAGATGTTAGTTAATTAGTGTGATCATATGTACTTGAGTTGGTTAGTCAAGCATGGTATTAACTTGATGATTACGTTATATGTTGTTGATGAGCATGTTATATGTTGACTTATTATTGTTATATGTTAGTTAACTTGATGATTAGGATTATATAATTAATGTCTTGTTGTTATATGTATCATGCTAAATTGGATTGGCCTATGTAGATGGTTATAGTTATGGCATTCAGGTATGAGTCGACTTAGTTGCGACATTGTGTTGTACTAATCTAGATTGGTCGTACATATGTGATTGTTATGCATGAACGACAAATGTTTATGATATTATGATGTGAACATGTTAGTTACTTACTGTTATGGATATTATGATCTTATTTGTGTTTGAGTTGATGTTTTGTGAAGTTATATGGTGCTAACTATATTGATGGTGTAGACAAGATAGCCTCCCCTAGGAAGTATTAAGGTATGAGTTTTTTTATGTCATCTACTTGGTGCTTGAATGTTTGATTATGTCATCTATTTTGTATTTGAGTGTTTGGGTTTTATTATCTCGTCTATCTATTTTTTGAATGTGTTATTAGCTGTATGATTTGTTCTTAAGGTGGTTGTACTAACACACTATGTGTTGAGATAACTGATGTGTACTTGAGTATAAGTAGGTGATAGTTGTAATACTATGATTTTGACTATTAGTTTATCATGACATGGTTGTTAGTCTTGGTAGAGGTTGATTTTAGTTGGTAGATATGATGTCTTGGTATTTGGAATATGTGATTGACAAGTGTGAATAGTTGCAAGGAAACATGCTTGGCATTAGCATGACAAGGTAATAGTTGAATTTTTTATATAACTAAGAGTGGGGTGATGTGATAACATATATTAAGACTCAATTGTACCAAGGTAAATGGTAAAAGAAAGGAATTGAGCGAGAATTCCTTTGGATATGTTTGGAAACCCTAATTCCAAACAAATGCTCTGCATATAGGAAGTCTTCTTAACCTTGAGTTTTTCTAACATTATGTAGATATATTCTATATTCGAGAAAATGTATTTGATAGGTATAGCATTTGGTTTCCATTTATCGATGGATTCATCAAGGAATTTGATTTCCTTGATAGGTGTATGTGTTCAATTATGAGGCAGTGTTCTTGGCACAACAAGGTTAAGATAACTGGTATATTGTTATATTTATTTATGCACTGACAATTATGTGTTTGTGGCAGTATGATGGAGGGGATTGCATGGAAAAAGAGACTGTTATGAAATCTTGAAGAAGGCTCAGGTTGAGCTTTCCCTTATAAGCACTGGGAACCATGGGATTGAGTCATGTTGTTTGTTACTAAGCTTGTGATTTTGGTCTTTTGTGATTTGTTATGCTTGATTTGTGGTCTTGATTGCATCTAGTGCATGGCCATGCCACTTTGTTGCAGTCTTGTATTGCTTTTGATTTTTCATGGTCTTATTCTTGCTTTCTCTTGTTCTTTCCTTTTATGTTTTGAGTCTTGGGAATTGTTTTGGAAAGAGGAAAGTTAATGGAGATCGAGGGGAGTTGTGTGGTACCCAACAATTAATGTAAGACACAAATGAAGCTCAGTGTATGAGCAAGCGCGGCGGAAGGTAAGAATATGACATTCAGTTGGATTGGTTGGTTCCGTTGACGTAAATAGACAGTGGCAAAACAATCGCAAGGAAGGTCACATGAAATTTAAAGTGAATGGATCTGAGGTGTTAGATGCCTTTGCTATGTTGGGAACTATTGATCTCAACATTGAGCGTGAATAAAGGAAGTTCTCTTAACCTAGACCTTATGATATCTAGAAATTGTGTTCTGATCATGATTATGTTGATGTTTATATATGTATACATACATGTATGTATCTATGTATGTATGTCATCTCTAATAGGGTCATCATAGATCGTGGTTGTTTGATGCTAAATGTTTATATCCATATATGTGTGTATGTATGTCGTTGTATGACGGGATCATGATTTTTTATTCTAATGATTATATATGAGTGTGTGTGTGTGTGCCTATGTTACTATATGACAGGGTTTTCAAGGATCATTCTTGTGGAGGAATGATTTCTTATGCAAGTGAATGGCATGAAGAGGTTCTTGGTCGTATGAGAAATCAAGTGGGAAAATTAACTTTGATAGATATATGAGGTCAGTATCATGTGGACATGAATTGATATTATATGCTTGTACTATGCCTATTTTTATGTTATGGACAGGAAATGCTGAGGGGTACATTAGGAAGTGATAGTGTGATATGTGGAATGATAGGATAAGCATGAAAATGTGAGAGACACTAGAAGCAAGGTTGCTTTGTGGGGTCAGTGTGTGGCCTACGGATGTGTAGTACTATTGTTTTGTATATGTTGCACATGTTGTATATTCAGTGATTATACCTATGGTGATGTGTACATGTAACATATGTAGTATTGTGTACCTATGATGTTGCATACATGTTGTATATATGGTGTTGTTTGTATTTCATGTGCAATGCTAGGTATAAATGGTGCTATGTACATGTTGGATATGAGGTGTTGTGTGCATAATGTATTGTGCGCATGTTGGATATGTGGTGTTGTGCGCATGTTGGATATGTGGTGTTATGTACGTATGGTGCTATGTACATGTTGTACATGCAGGGCTATGTACATATGGTGTTGTGTTTGTGTTGTACATATGGTGTTATTTACATCTAGTGTTGTTTGCATGATTATACATGGAGTGTGGTGTGCATGTGGTGTTGTGTACATGTTGTACATGTGGTGTTGTGTGCAGGTGGTGTCATGTACATGTCATGCATGTGGTGTTGGGTACATGTGGTGTCATGCGTATGTCATGCATATGGTGTTGTGTACATGTGGTATTGTGTACACATTGTACAGGTGGTGTGGTGTACATTTGGCGTTGTGTACACGTTGTGCAGGTGGTGTCGTGTACATGTGATGTTGTGCACATGTTGTGTACAGGTGGTATTGTGTACATGTTGTGCATATGGTACTGGTATACATGTGACATCGTGTGCATGCCATACATATTGTGTTGAGGGCATGCGGTACTATGTATGTGCATGGTGTAGTTGTGGTATCATGACACATGTATTCGTTGTATGGTACTCTATATATGTATATGTATTGTGCTATGTTATACAGTGGATATAGGTGTATCTGTTGTGTTTTATTATACACCGGGTGTAGGTGTATGTGTTGTATGTCGATGTAAGCATATGTATTGTGTTATATTGTACATTGGGTGTAGGTGTATGTATTGTATGTCGGTTTAGGCATATGTATTGTGTTGTATTGTACACCGCATGTAGGTGTATGTGTTGTATGTTGGTGTGGGTGTATGTATTGCATGGTGTTGTACACATTGTGTGGATGTAAGTGTTGTACACTATGTGTATGTGTATGTGATAGAAGAGAAGAAAATGCATTAGGTGTTTTTTGGGTGCGGAAATTGATCCGGTGTGTGTATAGAAAGAACAAAGGTAGAAGGACGATGAAGGATAAGTATCGGTATTTTATTTTAGTCTTATTATGCATGTGATCTATGATTCTGAATTATGATAGTTACATATGATTTATGAATGATGATTGGATGTGATTCATGATTTTGATCTATGATGGTTGTGTTTTGAGCTAACCAAATGTGAATTTATTGATGGTTTTGTTTTGAGCTAACAAAATGTGAATTTATTTCAATTTGTTTTGAGACTAATGGAAATTATCTGCTTGGTACCAAAAAGCATGGAAATTCCCAGTTGGGTGGTTGAAACTGACTGTTACAATTGGCAGCAACAACAAAAGGAATTGAAACAGGTAGTTGTTAGGTCCCTATATTACTAGTTTAGCCCCTTGTTGTTATTAGTGTAGCCCCCTTATTGTTATTATTGTAGCCCCCTCTAACCCCAATATTGTTATTATTGTGCCCTTACATTGTTATTGTTAGGTCAGCTAGGATTACATTATGGCCCCACTAGGATTACATTATGGCCCCATGGACTCCTATATATAGAAAGGAGGTTTTTTCATTTGTATCATCCAATAATTTTTCATTCATGTAATGTATTAGAGGTTTCCCCCTCGAAGAGGCTTATTTTTAAGGTGTTGATATCTCTGTTCTTCTATTTTTGGAGTTGGTTTCACAACATTTGGTATCAGAACTTTGGATTCTAGGGTTTCGCTGCTCCAAACAGGTCATCGTGGCATGTTCGCTATATCTTTTTTCTACGAAGGTTCAGAAGCTGAAATTGTTAGAATATGAAGCCAAAATCCTGAGGAACATCTTCGCAAAATTTCAGAGCTTGGTTCGCAATATTTTCGGAGATATGATCTGTGGAAGTTAGGTCTTTTTACAGGCTCCTCAATTTAACCTAATAAGGTCATCACGGCAGTTTTGCTATAAAAAAATTTCTACAAAGGCTCAGAATCTAAAATTTTTAGAGTGCGAAGCATAACTCTTGAGGAAAATTGTCACAAAATTTCAGATCTTGGTTTGCAATATTTTTGGAGATATGGTCTGTGGAAGTTAGGACATTTTCAGGCTCCTGAATTTCATCTCGAAGAGGAGATCGTTGGAAAATCTTCCTAACTCTCTCTCTCTGAGCATCGGATTGGAATTATGTAAAAAGTAGTCGCGAGCACATGGAATTTAGTTTCCTATATATTAATTTCAGAGCCGAAGGAGGAAGTAGTGACACGTGGCAAGTAATACAAGTTCGCTCTACTGAACCAGTCCATAATTAGGACATCATAGGAGATTGGGCACAACTTTGTCTTCAAGAATCCAAATCAGGTCAGATTTGTGGCATTCAAAAGAGGATTCAGAGGGCTACCACAGTACCAAATTTTAGATATTGAAGATCTGAAATCATAGATATAATTCAGTTTCAATATCGCGCTCCTCAAAAGCAAGAAAAAGGTGTGTATTTATTTTTGAATTACATAACTCTCGTTTGAAAAAAATTAGTTAGAATTTATTCCAAGGGCATATTGAAGAATAGATATCAGTATTGGGTTCTAAAATGGACCCTAAAAAGAATTCAACACCCATTAATCCTTCACAAGGCTCTACTATGATTCATGAAGATGAAGAAACACAACATGAGATATCAAAATTACAAGAGCAAGTGCACCAAATTTTGCTATCGCGAAGAGAAAAAAAAAATGAAATGGAAGTTTTGAAGAAAGGCATGGAACCTAAGATGGATGGTTTGAAGAAAGGCGTGGAAGCTAAGATGGAAGGCATGGAAGTGGGCATGGAAGATAAGATGGATGGAATTGAAGCTAAGATGGATGGCATGGAAGCTAAGATCGATGAAAAAATGGAAAACATAAAAGTAGACATCGAAGGTATTGCAAAGTTGATACAAGAATTGTTTCCTAATGGCGAAAAGATAGTAGAGGAAACTCATGATGAGAACAAAATAAATGTTAATCATGATTTCATAAACTCTAATGTTGGATGGAAGAACCACCATATTCAAAAGATGGATATGAGGAAGTTTGATGGCAAGGATCCTGTAACATGGATACTACAAAAGGAGCAATATTTTGAAATCAATAATGTGTAAAACACACAAAAGGTACGCATTGCAACTTTACATTTAGAACAAAATACATTTGCATGGTATCGATGGCTTTTCTCCCGTAAAAAAATTGTCACTTGGTCAATTTTTACGGAGGAAATGAGAGCACATTATGAGGATACAAAGAGCAACACCTTCTTTAGCCAATTGATCAATCTAAAACAAAAGGGTTTAGTGGGGGAGCACATTGAGGACTTCCAAAAATTGAATATAAGGGTAACTAATATTCCAGAGGTACACATTATTGATCTATTCATAGGTACTTTAAAGGATAACATCCAACATGAAGTTCACGTTATGGAACCTGATTCATTGGAGAAGTAATTCTGGTTGGCAAGAAAAAATGAATGTAAAATTATGGCGACAAGGAAGCCTACCACTCACTTCTATAAAGAGGGAAGTGTTGCTCCTCCTAGATTTCCACAACCTACAACGTTGACACCGCAAAAATTAGAAGAAAAAAGAGCAAAAGGGCTTCGCTACAATTGTGATAGCAAATACACTAAGGTCATAAGTGTGCTGAGAAGAAATTATTTTACATAGATTGTGAAGAGGAAGAAGAAAATTAACAAGAAGAGGTTATACACTAGGAACCAACCCTAGAAGAGGAAGAAATGAGTCTGACCATATCTTGTAATGCATTGGAAGGAATTACCACTCCTCAAAATATCAATATAGAAGGACATATCAAGAAGAAAAAGGTAATAGTGTTGATTGATTCAGGTAGTACCCATAATTTTATTCATTGTAAGGTAGCCAAGGAATTGAATTTTTTCCTATACCCAACACCAGAATGTCAAGTGATGGTTGCAAATGGAGGAACTATAAATTGCTCTGGAAAATGCCATAATATCAAGCTAACCATGGGGAATATGTATTGAATAGTCCAATGCTTTCCATTCCTATGGGAGGTGCTGATGTTGTACTAGGAGTACAATGGTTACAATCTTTGGGGACGGTAGCTTTTAATTTTCAAGAACTTTTCTTGAAAAAAATTTTAGAAGGAAAGGAATTTGAATTACTCGGGTATCACAGGTGTGTTGAACCCAATTAAACCGGGGGGGGGTATCAATTTAACACATACATGGACTTTTAAAACTTTTCTCTTAAAACTTATTTACACCTTCACTTCATGATCAACTTAATATGTGAGAAATCTTTATTAGTGAGCAGCAAGTATCAAACAGATTTGTTAATGTAACAGTAGTCTTAATATGTGAGCAAAAAGTATTAAGCAGATTAGATAAACCACATCAACACATAGACATCATGCACAGAGACACCAGATATAAGTGGAAACCCATAAAGGGAGAAAACCACATTTTATTATTGTTGTGATGCAAAGGCAAGCTCCAACTCCCTCTCACCACTAATTTTCTGTAGGCTCCAACCTATAGGAGGCTCCTACCTCAATTCTACAAGCTAAAACTTACAAGGAAGCTCTAACTCCCATCTATTTTCTACAGGCCACATCCTACAGGAGGCTCCTACCTCAGCCAGCTACAACTGACATCTATCAAGCTACAACTTGATATGGAAGCACCAACTTCCTCTATTTTCTGCAGGCTACAACCTACAGGAGGCTCTTACCTCAGTCAGCTACAACTGACATCTATCAAGCTACACATTGATATGGAAGCACCAAATTCCTCACACTACAATGAAAACACATGCTGATTTACCTGGATATCAGCTCTGTTATGTTCCTTCATCACTGTTGTCCACCAGCCTTCATATCTACCTTATATCATCTCTGAGTCTTCACAAATTCTCTATCTTCTCCTCCTTCTTCTTACCCTCTCTGCCTCATTTCTGCATTCTCTAACTTCTTTATGCATATATATGTGATATAATTTATAAAGTTCACCTCATAACTATTTGTATTCTATAGGGAATTCGAAATGAACAGCCATGACTCTTTGCCTTCCACCTTCTCATTTCTTTGTCCAGCTCATTTAGAGGAATATAGCAGTATATACATATTTCAGTATTTCAGTGGGGTTTTGTTTTGCGTTCGGAGACTTTCCAATGCATCACAAACAATATAAAATAAATAAAACTTTACATTTACATTTGCAACTGATATATCTCATTCAACCCTTTCAGTTCTTGGCTCACTGTATGTTTGTCTTTTCTGCTGATGTTGTGTCTTTTTCAGTTTCTGCATACTCTCGTATTTTCCATGCATGTAGAATGCATTTCCCAAATTATGTTCTAAATCTGGCACTGTTGTCATGTAACAGTTCTGCATACTCTCCTGTTCACTGCAATTGTGTATCTGATGCATATATAACTGCTTTACAAGTTTAGCCCCAAATAAATCTCAAAGTCTGGCAATCTTTACATGCAAAAGCTTTTCTTATTTTCTGAACTAGGCAATTTAAATAAATTCTGCATGCGGAAGCTTCTTCAATCAAAGGTGAGAAGCTCATTAAAAATCTACTATTCTAACTCCATGAAATGGATATTGATATCTCAACTTCGGAGTCAAACCCATAGGATAAACCCATATATGCTAATTTCCATTATATAAGTCTCAGCATATACCTCAGGTGTTATAATTTAACCCCAGATTTTAATTCTTCTATGTGGAAGCTTTAATTTCTTTTCTGCTTCAAGGCTATGGTTAAAACCATATATTAACCCTGTTTTTAATGAGTACTCATAAGTGACTTCAAAAAATCTTGCTTCGAAACCCAAAATAAATCTTTTGTCACAGCATACCAATCCAATATACAATTGCATCACGCGGCACTCCAATTCCCTGAAGGGGTAACCTTAGTAACAAAACAATGCACTATATAACGGTTGGGGTTGGACCCACCAATTCATACAACTCCAACTAGATTTACGTTTAAACTCTTGTTATAATTCAACCTTGGAATAAACCATGGCAACTAACATAAGCATTCGATACCTTGTTAACTTCGGTTAATCACTTTAAAGAACTCTGAATGTATTTGGACTTTGGATTAAAAATCCAATTGCCGACAATGGTCGTTTCGGGCCCACCACATATCATAACACTTACCTCTTCGCTTGTTTAACACCCCCATTAACCATCATGCAACTTAATGATGTGATCATTGTTCGATCCTTTGATCGACGCAGCCGATGGGAATCGCATTTGTTTTATCACTAAGCTTTAACACGAAAATATTTTATGAAATAGGTGGATTTGGAACACCACCTGGGCCACGTGTCGATCAATGGGCACTATCGTGTTTTTTTTTTTCACAATACCATTTACCTCTTAAAACTTGTGTGAAAACCACGACTGGATTCCAAAACTACTTCTATTGTTTAACGCTCCAATTCTGCTTCTGCTCATAGTTCCGCCCTTTTTCATTTATACTGTGCCTTCACTAAACTAATTCGATGTTCCATTCGAATAATGTATGCCGTTGATTTCTGCTTTGCTCTGGTTCCGCCTTCTATTAGACACACTGTTCCATTAACTAGTTCTGCTTCACTCCTTCACAGTTCTAACCACTGCCACTGTTCAATGAACTATCCAATCTTCAAGCCCAATTATTCAGCGCCTTTATTTGTGTAAGCTCCACCTTCAGCTTCACATCCTTAACTCGGATTCTAAATATGATCCAACGCCTTTGTCCTTCACTCAAGGATCCACAACACTTGCCCTGCTTCAGTCCATTTGTTTATACAACTCTATGAAATGAGATTTGACCCTATTCAATTTTCGATTGCGTCTTCACAACCTTTTGGTTCTATATGTGCTAGCGCCTCATTATTCCAATTGTTATTTGTTCACAAACCATTCTTTGTGCCTTATGAAGCTCCATTGGCTTCATATTCTTCTGCGCATTTTGAGACTCCACACTTCATTCCAAAAGCACTTGTGGGTGAATTCAACATTCCAGATAAACTTTTAAAGACCTCTACTCCATCGTTTTACTGTCTAATTGCTTCATTTAAGGTCTGAACAACCCCAATATCAAATTCTATAAAATAAAACCCTGAAAGCTAAATTTCTAAAATTTGGGTCTTGCGAGAGGAAAGGAGCTTATTTCGTACTGTCTCTAATAGCCTCTTCCTGCTGCTACAGTGCAAATGATCTTTGAATTTTTTCTTCTCATGCTCCAAACTCTCTTCAGCCTTTATCAAATGTTCTTGAGAGGAAAGCTCTGAGATCCAGATTTCAGCCTTTCTGGAATAGTAACTTCGTGTATTTTGCAACAGGGGTTCCTCAAAGTCACTCTTATACAAATCTATGTCAGCCTCCACAAAAAATGTTTTTCAACAGAGCTTTGTCAATTTTCTCTCCATCTCGCTCTCGATTAATGAGATTAATCACTGCAATCTTCACAATAATGTTCATCGTAGGATAGGCCTGCTCACAAAAGGCATGCTCTCTGTTTAATGCTGGAAAAAACCTTTGCAGTGATGTATTCTTCAATCAATTCCCTGTATTTTTCATAGACTTGCTGATGGTAGTTGTGAGGGGGCTTTTGGTTGCAGAGTTTGTACACAATGATATAAATACCTTTGTACTCCTTTACATGAAACTCCAACTCATCATTTAGAGCTCCTTCCGAGTCCTTTGCCAACTTAAGGAAACCCCCATGAATAACAGCCCATCCTTGCTCCAAATTTGGGTGTCTCAACCTCAACTGAGAGCCCTCTATTCTCCTGTAAATGTTACTACACACTCACCAAAAAAAAAATTGTGCCCCTCTTCTCTACTTCAATTTGTTGCCTTTGCTTCCTCTGCTCCTTGTTATTCTCCTTTGCCTTATTACTAGTTCTTCTTTGTGATAGTTCAGGTGCAACTCCTTTCTTCTCCTTTGTTCAGGTGCAGCTCCTTTCTTCTCCTTTGCCATCAATGACAATATTTCCAACAATCTCCCCCTTTGGCATTGAAGGCAATACTTTAATACTCTTCTTTTGCTTGCTTTTCCTCCCCCTTTGACATCAATGGTAAAGGGTTGCACATTTCCTAGTGTATTTTCTATCTTTGCATTTCCTCTCTCTGAGTTTTGTTTAGGCCCTTCTCCTTTTGACTTTATACCTTGCTGCTCCAAACTGGTGTACACGAGTTGTTGAGAGAACACTTTTGACAATTATTGAACTTGTATATACATAGTAAGTTGATACCATCCCAAAGCACAGACTCCTTGCACTTGTATAAAGCTGAAAGTGAAGATAATGACACTTCATAGAACAGACTTATATAGTTATACTTATATGCTCATAGATGCATCATTTGGATCAATACTTAAAGATTGTGAATGCTCCATGTGACATATCAACTTTTCTCCAACTATACTTTAGTCTATATTATAATCTTCATCTATGATGCATATCTATTGAGGAAGGTTGCAGATGGAGTAATTCTTTTTCTGCAATACACATCTACAGTACACATTTGTTCAAATATGATGATGCCAATATATCTTTTATTGTTGTGGTTCACCTTTCCTGCTTGTTGGTGGTGATATGAGCTAGGATGCTGACAAGGATATTACACTTAATAGAAGTAGGATTTAGATGTAACATTAACAGACTCTTGGGCTTCAAATGTAATATCAACACAACTAGTCCTTCATACTTTAGATACTTTAACTGTTCTATCATGATGATCTTCCACAAAAACATATTCAAGATGTTTAATTTAAGTCTCAGCAAACAGACTTCACACAGTTTTATGAATGATCTTTAGAAAGAGGCCTTGAAGATATCTATACTGACTTCAGGAAGGCATGCCATTATATATAGAAATAGATACTACTTCAATTCTCAATATGATGCTTCAAGTGTAAACAAAATAATGATCCTTTAGCATTGTTATTGACCTTTTCATGCTTTAGTAAGGCAGATAACGCTGGGAATACTACCTTGATGTAATTCTGATCTTGAGGACCTGTACCATACCACTGCTCTATTGAGGACACTTGGTATTCTGCTGATAGGAAAACTGCTTGATACAAATACCAATTGATACTAATTTGATAGACTATGCAGTAATTTTACTTCAACTCGCACATGCACCCATAGTTAAGACAACCTTCATAGTTTCTACTATTGAGCTCTCTGTTCTCAACAACAATCATCAATATACTGAATCTAATCTTGGCATCATTAACCTATTGCTTATTCTGTCATTTTGGTTTAAAATAATGTCATTGCATTTTCCTTTCTAGGACTGCTCCAGACTCATTTCTACTTTATATACAATTCAACTGTTCTAACATAATGATCTTCGGGAAGACATCTTCAACTTTTATACTAGGAATCTTCATGGGCAGATCACTCAGAGATTTATCACTCACTTAATTGCATTCCTCCAAGGGGACTTTTCATATATGAATGATGTAATGATATAATGATGATAGGCACTTCTCTTACTAATCCTTCTTAAAGAGATTCATTGTTAATTCTAGCAGTATGATGCATAATGTGATCATCCTTTGTGGGTCTTTCCAGTTCTGTAGCTTGAAACATAATTTTTGTGATTTAACCATTCATCATTTAGTGTGTTGTTGTCATCTCAGCTTACATGTTCTTGGCTGAAGTTCCCTCTACCATCATGGCTGCTTGCTGCCTTCTCTTCTTCCATCAACCCACTACTACATTTGGGTGAAATTTTGACACTTGGTTCCGACGCTTTTGACCAAATGTCGGAAATTTCCCCAAATTTTTTCAATCTCGCCCAAAACTGTCGCTATACTGACGTTTATAGAAAAGTGTCGCAATACCGACACTTATACAAAGTGTCGCAATTGCGACGTTTGGAGGAAGATGTCACAATTGCGACACTATGCCCCAAAGCGTCGCTATTGCGATGGCTACCTCCAAACGTCGCAAGTGCGACACAATGTCTAAGTGTTGCAATTGTGACATTTGGAGGCATTCATTGCAATAGCGACGCTTTTTCTGCTGTTGGTATAACAACACTTATATGTGCGCTACATAAAAATACGAAACTTATATGCGCGCTACATAAAAATGATTTTATTAAAAATATGAAACTTATATCTATCGCAATAGCTACATTAACGTCTGATATCACGCGCGCATTAGCCCTCCGCTCTTGTAGAATAGCATTCGCCCTCAGCTCTTGCAGAACAGCATTTTCCCTCAGCATTCGCCCTCAGCTCTTGCAAAACAGCATTCTCCCTCAGCATTCGCCCTGAGCTCTTGCAGAACAGCATTCGCCCTCAGCATTCGCCCTGAGCTCTTGCAGAATAGCATTCACCCTCAGAATTCGCCCTGAGATCTTGCAGAACAGCATTTGCCCTCAGCGTTCGCCCTCAGCTCTTGCAGAACAGCATTTTCCCTCAGCACTTGCAAAATGGTAAGTTCTTACTGCAGGCCCTTCCTCCTATAGTAGGGTTGACTCTATTTGGGTTTTTTTGGTCAATTCCATTGGATTGTGTTAGGCTGTAGGGTTCTCTCTAGATGTCAAGAATCAAGATTCAATACCCTCTATTATCTTCATCACCCAATACAAGATTTCAATTTTTCCCAAAGATACGCTTATTAATTTGGCAGCCATTATTTCTCCCTGCTTTAAAAACCCTACATTTAAATGAAAACAAGCATTGCATTTCAACTACAAAAATCTATTAGTGTTCACCCTCAGCATTCACCCTCAGCTCTTGTGGAGCAACATTTTCCTGACATTCGCCCTCGGCTCTTGCAAAGCCGGCATTCGCCCCTGCGGCATTCACCACCGAGCTCTTTCGGAGGCAGGCATTCACCACAGGCTCTTGCGGAAACGACGTACACGCCCTCGGGGTCGCCGAGCTCTTGCGAGAACAGCATTCACCTACATTCGCCCTCGGCGTTCACCCTCGGCTCTTGCGGAAACGACGTCGCCCTCGGCTGCAAAATGGTAGGATTCTTCTCACCCAGGCCCTTCCTCCTATAGTGGGGTTGACTCTATTTGGGTTTTTTTGGTCAATTCCAGTGGATTGTGTTAGGCTGTAGGGTTCTCTCTAGATGTCAAGAATCAAGATTCAATACCCTCTATTATCTTCATCACCCAATACAATATTTAAATTTTTCCCAAAGAAACGCTTATTAATTTGGCAACCATTATTTCTCCTTGCTTTAAAAACCCTACATTTAAATGAAAACAAGCATTGCATTTCAACTACAAAAATCTATTAGTGTTCAAATGTACATGTGTGCATCACTTGAGTAGGGTATTCCTTTTCCACTTTCACATTATCCAAGAATATGTGAAGTATAGTTCATATTTTTTGTGATTTAGATTATCTTGAAAAAGGAAAGGTAAATTATTTCCCATGGAAAAAGAAGGTTTTCCCTTTTTACTACTAGAAATGGTACAACAAAGTTCCATTTCTACCCGAAACTCCTATGAAACAGGAACTAAATAAAGGCCATGTCCTCAATGGACATCATTTGGCTTTGAAAATGGCCATTGCACCGTGTTGTTTCTTATATTACATCATGATAGTTTCTTAGGTCATTTCTTGTTTCTTGAGATGAAAAGCAACCAAAGAAATTGTGAAGATCCTTTCAAGAAATAAATGACCATTTCTCAATCATATCTCAACTATTTTTTATTTTATTCAGTGGTTGCTTACTTTGAGAGAAATTTGACACTTTTATAAGGAATATAACATAAAAACACAAAATGGGAAGGAATTGATGAGGTAGATGTCCTTTAGTTGTTGTCACTTAAGAATTGATAATACACGATGCATGTTCTGTACTACAAACTAGATTCCTTCCTGGAGTTAGGACACAGAGTATTGAATCAAAGTTGTAGTTTCTAACTTCTTGTATTGGTTCATCAATCTTGAAATTCGGACATTGCATGTCTTCATTGCTTCATGTTTGAATAATTTGCATCATATCGTACAATAGGAAATTAGGAATTATGATTATTATTACTTTATGGATCTGTTAAGTTACTTTTAAGTTTTCATGGTTTAGTGTGAAATTATTCTAGTGTGCCCCTAGGCCCAGGTGAAGGAATGCCAAGGACTAAGAACCCTAGTTTTTAAATGGTATTGTTTCTTATACCCAAAAACCCCTCAACATCACTTCTTATTAGTTCTTAAAAATAGTGTTGTAAACAATTTGAGAATTGATATAGCAAAATCTTGCACTTCTCAAGATAAAGTCCTAAAGCTAAAGTGTGATACCATGTGTAATTCAATAGCCCCATTGTCACCTCGCCAACCTCTTTTCACTTCAGGCTAGCTCTCCTCCAACTCAAGGGGGGTTCTCCCTAGTAGATGTTAGGGATATAATGGCCCAACCAAACCAAGTCAAGAGCCCCCTAACTCTCTATGTTTACTACTATCAATCAAAATATTGAACAATAGGGTCAGACATGCATCCTGAAGATAAAATTGCCAGGGTATTTTTGGGTAATTTCAAAGGGAAAGTCCCCAAACACATATAATAAAGGAATTATAACGTGATTTAAAACATTAAATATCAACAAAATCGTTTAAAGGATATTGAAAGGAAAAAGGTGATG
Organism: Pinus albicaulis; assembly: GCA_034641835.2. Lineage (NCBI taxonomy): Eukaryota > Viridiplantae > Streptophyta > Pinopsida > Pinales > Pinaceae > Pinus > Pinus albicaulis. Next base: position 384,111,878 of record CM076584.1, read on the forward strand.
GAAGATAGAAAGTGCCTTACTTAAATGCTCTAAGGATTTTTCAATAGTTGCTCCAAAAGCTTCACTTCAAGGCCCTTGAAGATCGTCTCCAACAATGCTATACCATCAGCTTCAACAATGTTGCTCCAAAAATGTCCTCAAGGTCTTCACAACAAGTTTACTAGAAGTTGCTCCAACAATATATTCAATAAGGTCTTCATTGTCAACTCGTCTTTTGTTTGGGTGCCTTAATGTGCAATGACATGTTTCCAGGACTGAATTCAATGCAAGGCATATTTGAAACTCTAACTCTGTCTTCCGGTGTCTTATTAGAAATTATTTCAGTTTTCATTTGTGTTTTCAAGTTAGATATTGTTTTCAAGTTTTTACATTTATAATTTTATTGCAATGTGGCAGACTGATCAGAGCAGTGCAGGAACAACCCCGAGACGGGATGATCGCGGAAAGAGGCCAACGGAAGAACATGTAAAGTGCCAGCATTGCTCTATCTTCAGGTATTTTAGTTATTTACATAATTGAAATAATATTAATTTTGTTCAAATATGCAGACACATAGCCATGGTACGCTTGATGATTCCCTCTTTGAGGAAGAGCTTTCTTCATCCCTATCTCCAGTGCTCTTGTTGCGAAAAAAGGCACGAGATGCAATGTCGGAATTTAATACTTTGATAGACGCGCCTCAAACACCTGAAACAGAAGAGATGATAAAAAAATTTATGAGCCAGCTAGAAACATATCAGGTAATAATAAAAAGTCAAAAGGATATTTTTTTTGTTCTGCATGAGATGAATTGTGATAGTTTGATTTTTAATTTTTACATTGACTAAACTAACAAAAATTTCTTTTGTATGTAGCATTTTCTGGCACTTGCTGAACCCGGTGTTGGTGGTAGTGGGACACAAGGGCAAGAGATTGCCCAGCAATATGCCCTTCTAGAGATAGATATATGCCCTTCTAATTGAAATTCAGACCTACCCTTCAAATTTGATCACTGTGTGGGACCTTAACAAACAATAAAACTATTTTGCTAGAAGCCCTTTTTGGAGTCGGTACATTTGACAGAACAACGGTGGCTCGGGTAGCCAGCAAATATTTTAAATATACTAGGGACACCTATAGGACGCAATTGCAATTTAACCCTAGATACGAGCATCCTCTCACAGTTCTAGAGAGTGAGTGGAGAGCACTCATCCATGACGGCAAAGAGAAGGAAAAATGCCAACTGGACCCGCAAGGTAAATTACAACTTTAATTCAATAGCTTTAATTTTCTCTATGTCTAAAATAAAAGTGTGCTACGTCATATCTGACTTCAATATTTTGATGCTAGGTTGCCTGACACCTCGAAGGCAACCAAAGCTAGGATTGAAAAAAGGGCCATCACAAGCTAGGCCAGGGCGGCTACTTGAAATTAGCTGCAAGAATTGTAATTAAGTAGCTAAACATCTTATAATTAATTGTATCGCCTTCCAAAGTTTTTGTAATCCTATCAAATATGATTAAAAATACACAATAATATGTAATGTAGGGTGATGACTTCGGAACAGAAACTACAGAGGAAGATAAAAATATCGCTTTCCATTTCGGCTATCAAGCCGTAGTTGAACGTCGCAGAAGCTTGGGGCGGGTCCCAAGATCCAGAATGCCTGATAAGGTAAAACATTAACCTTTCAATATGTTTGTTTTCGTCCATAAATTTAATGTCTAACAACTTTGTTTAAATTAGGGGAGCAGCACTACCGACGAGGCAAATAACCCAGTTTTAGAGCTAGATGTAGATGATCCTCACGTGCAACCTGATCATTGTAGTGGGGACCAGGCCGACAATGCTACTATCAGTGAGGGCCGTGACGGTAATTAATTTCCACTTATAATTTTTTCTAATTATACCTTGATGTTTGTCCTTATAATTTTTTTTGTTTAAATGACAGAGAATGTTTCCCTTGAGGATCTTACCACCAGAGAGGAAGACAGGGCAAGAGTCCCAATGGCGACAACTGGTGCACCAGGTAAATAATCTCATTGCAATTTTTTTTATTAATATTACCGAACTAGTTCAATGATATTTAAAAACTGACAATTAAAATTTAATATTATCTGTTTTTGTAGGCGATGCCCCGTCATTGGATGAGACCAGACATCGTGACTACACAACTAGGTCAGCGCCGACAACTGGTGCACCAGGTAAATAATCTCATTGCAATTTTTTTTATTAATATTACCGAACTAGTTCAATGATATTTAAAAACTGACAATTAAAATTTAATATTATCTTTTTTTGCAGGCGATGCCCCGTCACTAGATGAGACCAGACATCGTGACTACGCAACTAGGTCAGCGACGACAACTAGTGCACCAGGTAAATAATCTCATTGCAATTTTTTTTATTAATATTACCGAACTAGTTCAATGATATTTAAAAACTGACAATTAAAATTTAATATTATATTTTTTTGTAGGCGATGCCCTGTCACTGGATGAGACCGGACATCGTGACTACGCAACTAGGTCAGCGGCGACAACTGGTGCACCAGGTAAATAATCTCATTGCAATTTTTTTTATTAATATTACCGAACTAGTTCAATGATATTTAAAAACCGACAATTAAAATTTAATATTATCTATTTTTGTAGGCGATGCCCCGTCACTGGATGAGCCCAGACATCGTGAATACGCAACTAGGTCAGCAGTGCGGGTTGAAAGGCACGAAACAGGAGCAGAGCACGATGATATTGATGATGTAATTAGGAGCTTTAAAAATAGGAAAAAGAAAAAGAAAATTTGACAATGTAAAATATTGTATTATTATAAGACAAACGTTACCATACTTGGAACATTTTTTTGCGTTATATAAAAAACTCATTTATCATACTATTTTTATGTCAAGCATTAATTGCAATGTTTCCTTGCGTACTTTTGTTGAATTGTTTTTTTACTAGTTATTGAATATATTTTTTTTATGCTCATGAAAGTAAAAATTGAAATATAGATTGGGTATTGGGGAATTGAGAGTGATGTGAGGGGGGGGGAGGGGCCATAAGAGCTTCCACCTTCACGTGGTTGGCCTTGTTTAGTAGAGAATAATTTATTGGAGCGATTTAATCTTGGAGCAAACCTCCCTCGATCCAGCGTAGCAACAAAAAAGTCACTGTTGACTTAGTTGCTACTCTTTCAGATCGTGGGAGGCTTGTTACAAGTTCATGCGACTCCAATAAATTGTTCTTGAAACGAAGAGGAGCTTATTCAGGTATGTTTTGACATTTTCAACATATGTTCTAACATTATCATAAGAATGCATCTTAGAGTAAAAATACTACATCAATTACTTGTATTTATTGTATAGATAATGATGGATTTTGATTGACTTGGCAGTGCAGGTACAAATCCTCTTGCATCATGAGCAATACAACTTGTCAACCAGGGTCATGTCCAGGATATTTTTCTTGTGCGCTTGACCAGGTTCGTAATGTCACATTTTGTAAGTTCCTTTACAGTTCATAATTCAATATTAAGCTTGTTCATGATTATTATCTAGGTTTTTTGTATGTGTTTTTTCATGTATTTGATTGTAAGCAACTTTGCATGTTTCCTGTTGTTCACTATGATTTCTCCCATTACCACTCCCAGGATGAATGGGTATACATTGTTACATGAGTTATTTGTTTTGTGCTCAACTTAGTGTTACTAAATTGAGTTCATTAATTGTCAACCAGGGTTAGTAAACTGCTGAAGTGTGGTGCACTATATGTGCCTAGGTATTTTTTTCTCACTCAAAATGTTTAGTGTTTTATGATGTTTTTGGTTTTTTTTGGTTTTATGTTTGAAAAGGGAAAGAACTAAGTGCTGGTGAAAAGAAGCTAGTGGTTATATTAAAACAGAACACAGCCTAAACTATGGATGGAAAACAACAAATGCAAAGCTTGATAATGACTTCATTGCAAGGAAGTAAATCACAACATGAGCTTGAAATTGTCCAATTCATTCATTAAAGATGTGTTGGAAGAGCTTGAGAAATGGACAAGTTAAGTGTAAATGAAGTTCTCCTAAATAAACAATCAACTCACAATATTACAAAAAAAAATGATTATTTGTAACACAGTAAGGTTTCTATTCTAGATTAACCTATGATGCTGAAGTTACCCTATTCTGCAACTTGACTTATCACTACTAGGCCTTATTCAGAAGTTTAGAGATTTTCTAGAACAATGTTTGGGAAAAAGGCTATAGGTGAATTTGTAAAAGATTTGCAGAATAATCAAAGCCTTAAACTGATATTACTGACCCCTGTTCATGTGATGATGTATCAATATAAATTTAGAACAAAAGTAAGTTGTAAATAATGAAGGCCGAGAGACTAATTTTGACAACTAGTACTACTTGAAATACAATGGATAACACTAGGCTAGAATGCGGTCTATCAATCTTAAAATACAGTGACTAAGACTAAACTAGAATGCCATTAATCTTTTCTTGAAACAAAATGAACTGAGATTGAACTAAAGTGCTACTAATCTACTTGAAGTACAGTGAACAGAGTTAAACTAGAATGCCATTATCAAACTTGAAATGTAGTGACAGAGCTGAACTAAATGCAATCAACCTCTGGAGTGTTATAACTAAATTAACATGTAGCTAGTCTATGGAATTCTACAGCCCATCTCGTTCAATATGAATGATATTTTGGAAGAGTTTGTAAAAACAAGTCTGGCTGTATTATTCAATGCAATTGAACATAAACATAAGATTTGAAAGCAAATACAACTAGGATCTAAGATACCACAGCTATTTCTTATTCATTGTTAATGATGTTTTGGAAGAGTTTGTAGGAGTAAGACCGGCTATGACACTTAGTGTAAACAAGCATAAATCATAAAATTCGAAAGGAAATGCAACTAAAATCTACAACACCATAGCTATGCCTTATTCATCGTGATGATATTTTGGAAGAGTTTATAAGAGTAAGTCTAGCTGTGATGATCAATGTAAACAAGCATGAAACATAAACTTCAGGAACGTGCTTAAGCTAGAAATGAAAAATGAGACTAAAATACTTATCTAAACCATATAAACAAGGCTGCTCAGGAGGCAGGGGCCCTCTACCACCGGAGTAGCATGCAAAATCTACTTCAATATTGACTCAGTGCTTTCAATAAAGTGATACTTCTTGCATTAGAGAGAAATTACTTCAAAACAGAGTATTTTCATACTTCTGAAATCTAGCAGTCAAAATACAAAATCTAACCTTGTCCCTCGGTTTCCCGAGCCATATTTATAATAAAAATTACATAACTGTCTTGAGATAACCTAGGGATAATTGTCTTTCCAAATTAAAATCGAACTAGGACTCTGATGGTGGTCTCGTAACATGATTAAGGACATCTGGATTGTCCTTGTCCTATTAGGAGTCTATCTCCTAGTTTGAGTTCCCACGTGCATAACCACCTACAGAATTCCGTTCAAACTTCGTGGAGAGCAAAAAATGATGAGGGAATGATGTGGAATATGACCATATGTGTTTTTCTCTGAGATGACACCTGGAACTTGCGTAGACATGAAGACAGTTGCAGAATCGGCAACTAGCTACAGAATGTCTGCATTCTGTAGCTAGATCTAGTTCAAAAAGTACTACAATGACAAAATCATAAAAACATAGCAAGTTAGTCATGATATACATTCTTAAAGCAATTTTAATTAATTATATTGATCATTTGAGCCTGTAATTAATAATGGACAAAGGAAATGGAGTGGAATGTGGTGGAAGAAAGAACATCTTTGGAGCTCAACATACCCCCACTGTTAGGTTCTTGCATGTCCTCATGCAACTATTCCATGAACTCTGAGACCTCTGCAAGGACATCCAACCCTCTTCTTCTGCTTTGCCTGGCAGTCAAAGGCCTTCTGGGCTTCCTTATGACTAACTTGAATCTCAAATTTGTGAGTGCCCTAGTTAACTTTTTATTTTTCTTCTTCAATTTTTCACTGGCCTTGTGCAACTTTTGCATTTGTAGAGACAGAGTTGAATTCATATCAGTTTTCAGTTTAACCTGCTCTCTCATAATTTCATTCTCATTCTTGATATGCCTGTTGAGTATTTCTAACTCATATTTATCTCTCCTTAGGATATCAACTGCAGATTTTGGTGGACTAGGAGTTCTGTCTCTACCTTCTGAAGCTCTTTTCTCTAATGTCTCAACATAGTTGTAAATTTCTTGCTGTGCTGGGTCTATTTCAGGAGCTCCTTCATCAAAATCCTCCTTAGTAGGTGTTTCTTCATCCTCTATGTTTATGACTCCAGTTTGTTTAACCTTTGTTTTTTTTAGTATCCCTCTAAGTCTGTGGCTCCGTCTTGGTTGAGATGGTCCTTCTCCTTTCTCTCTGGCAAATTTTCTTATTATCCTCTCTTTCTTAAGTTGTTTCCTAATCTGAGCCAATTTCTCAGAAATCATTTCTTCACTGCCTTCTTGTATTTTTTTACCAGTTTCAGTTTTGGAGGTTTTCCATCTTCTGCTTCTTTTTGTAGGTTTGTCTTCAGGTGGAGGTTCCTTGGGTTCTTCAAAGTGATTTCTCACTAAGAACTCTTCCCAATTATCTCCCATTTTTCTCAAATGATGTTCAACCAAAATTTTGACTAAACCATGGTGGTATAAGGTTGTTTCTAGAAATTGAACTCTCTTTTGAACACTTGAGGCCATTTTCTTTAAACTATGAAGCAAAAAAAATGGCAAATTGAGTTCTTCTTCTAAGAAATGCATTATCAACCGAATATGATAAACATAGAAGGTACCATATCTCCCTTCACAAGTGATGAATTTTTGCAAGATAAGAAACATGTTCCTCCATTTGTTCTTTAGTGCGGAGCTAGGGATACCCTTTTTAAAAATGGAAACATCCATACCTGGTGACTTGAGTATCTGCTTCCATGCCTCATTATGAAATTCTCTATTCTTGAACCACCTTTCTCCTTGTCTGGGAAATTCTGTTGCTTTTTCAATGGAGGCTTATGTAATGGTGAATTTAATATCTCCTATCTCGACCTCAGCTCCATTGAAGGACCGTGCAAACTTTTTAGTCACCTCTTTGTGAAAACCACTGAATTTTTCAAAGAATTGCAACCACCCTGCTTGTTGTAACATTTCTCTGATTTGAGGATAACCTTCCAAGTACTTAGTTCCAACCGGTTCGGTCCTCACTATGAGACCCATAACTTCTCTTTCCAACCTTCAAATTGTTGCTCCTCTGTTCACGGTGACAATGGCTGTTACAGAGATGTTTTTGCCCCACAGATGTTTCCTCTGTTTTACAGACTGAAATGGTTAAGAGTTGGCTACGGGAAAGAATGATATGGAGTGATTACGGAATGAATATAATGAGGTGAGGATGATGTATATGAGTTGAAAGATATCACGGAAGAAAAGACTGCGGAGATATTTTGTAACGAATTCAAAATCATCATTAAATGCTTTGGCCTAGTGACGTGACTAATCCAATCACTTCAGCACTTTAACCGTTTAGATTTTTAAATGATGATCAGATATGGGATTTGAAATGGTGGAATAGAAGGAGTTTTATCCAAAGTTTCTACGGGAGGTTTGTTAGGCATGATCAACAAAATTAATTAAAACAACTTTTTGAATTATTCATAACTTAACTATACTAAAATTTTTCATGATATGTCATTATAATCAAAACTTTTACCTTTGCCTTTCCTCTGATTTCTGTGATCTTTATATGCTTTGTTCTCCCCTGAAAATCATTACTTTTTGAGTCTTCATAACTCCCTTGATTTTTCTTGTTGTCATGGATATGCAGGATCATTTTATTGCAGATCAGGTGATTACTGGACAGTGCTTTTAGGATCTCTGGCTGCAGAATGTCTGACTAGCTGCAGAATGTCTAACTGATTGCAGAATGTACATGTAGAAGACTTGAAACATGAAATGGAATGGTTTGGAGCATGAATGGAATGTTGTATGGAATGAGTGAAGATGGATAATAAAATATGGTGTAATGGAATATGAATGAAGTGAATAATGGAGTGGAATGGATCACAACTTATGAAATGGAGTGAAGTATGAGAAGTGGCCTGCAATTCATGATATGTATTATTTAATGTAGAAAAACATCAAACTTTAAAAATATGGAATGGAAATGAGGTGGACTATGGGGTGAAATGAATGAAGTGTGGATGAATGAATAAAATGGAGTATGGATGAATGAATGAAATGGAGTATGGATGGATGAGTAAATGGAATGAAATGAATCACAAGTGAAATATGGATTTGCACTTATGATTATGTAACAGCTACTTGTAGAAAAAAAAACAAAATGGAAAAGTTAGAGTGTCAGAAAGATTCTGATTTTCACTCTATCTTTTCTGTATAAACATGCTAATCAGTGATTATTTTTCATGTTTATACTTTATTTATTTATTTATTTTTATTTTTTTTTCAATAAAATGACTTCAGAAAATTCAATTAAGTTGATGAAGAAGAAAGATTCTTCTTCATTAACTTCACATCACTGTTTTCCTGGAACTTCTTGACAAATTCTTCTCTTGAAAGTGGCTTATGATACAACTTCAATCTATGACCATTTACAAGAAAAGTGACCTCTTCTTCATCTATTGTCCTGATTTTTATTGCTCCATTGTCAAAAATTCTTATAATTTCATATGGCCCAAGCCAATGTGTTTGGAATTTACCTTGAAAATCCTTGAACTTTGAATCAAACAAGAGAGCCCAGTCACCTTCTTTGAACTTATTTTCCTTGATGTACTTGTCATGCCATCTAGTCCTTTGCTGTTGGACTATACTTGTTTTCTGAACTGCATCTTGTCTGATCTCATCCAATTCATTAATCTGCTCCAATTTGTGCTTTTGTGCCTCTGTTAGATCAAGTCCTAGCTGAACTGCCATTTTGAAAGTTTGAATCTGGAACTCTATGGGAAACAAAACTTGCTTTCCATAAACAAGTTCATAAGGAGTATGACCTTTTGTGCTTCTCATTGTAGTTCTATAGGCCCACAAGGCTTCAGGAAGCCTATCTGCCCAATCTCTTCTATTTAAATGAACAGTCTTTGTTAGGATCCCTTCAATGACCTTATTAGTAGATTCCACTTGACCATTTGCTTGTGGATGATAGGGAGTAGATTTTCTGTGTCTGATTCTGTACCTCTCCATCATTTGTTCCACTAGCCTTGATGTGAATTGAGCTCCTTGATCTGTAACAATTTCCCTTGGGACACCAAAACGAGTAAAAATATCCTGAAAAAGAAAAGTAACTACAGATGCTTCATTAGCAAAAAGTAATGGCTTAGCCTCTACCCATTTGGTAACATAATCAGTGCAAACTAATATATATCTCTTTTGTCTTGATGGAGGACTAATAGGTCCTACAAAATCCAAAGCCCATTTTTCAAAAGGTTCAATATGTAAATGAGGTTGTAATGGCATCTCACCTGAAGGAGAAGGTTTCCCTACCCTTTGGCAACTGTCACACCTTTTGACATACTCTTTAGCATCTTTAAAAAGGGATGGCCAATAGTATCCTAAATGAAGGACCTTATAAGTTGTCCTCTTATCAACAAAGTGTTCGCCACAAGGTTCATCATGACATGCTTTGAGAATCTCAGGCATCTCATCTTCCTGAACACATCTCCTAATGATAAAATCTGGACCTGTCTTGTACAACTCATTAGCAACCCATGAATATTTTGCACTGTCATAAATGATTTTTCTTTTGTCTCTTGCATTCATTATTGAAGGAAATTTCCCTGAAACTAAATAATTAGCAATGTTAGCAAACCAAGGAGTTTGAGTAGAAATTGCAAAAAGATATTCATCAGGGAATTGATCTTCAACTGGAGTATTGTCTTTGATGTTTTGGAGTCTAGATAGGAAATCAGCTACTGTGTTTTGTTTTCCAGGCCCATCTAGAATGGTAATGTTGAATTCTTGTAAAAGCAATAACCATCTTATGACTCTGCCATTAGTAATTGATTTGTTCATTAGATATCTAATTGCAGAGTGATCTGTGTGAACAAAAGTTTCATAGCTTGTTATATAGTGTCTGAATTTGTTTATGGCATGAACAACAGCTAAAAACTCTTTTTCAGTTACAGTATAATTTAACTCTGAAGGAGTCAAATTTTTACTGGTATAGTAGATGGCATAAGGAATCGGGTCTTTTTGTCCCAATACTGCTCCTAGAGATGTATCTGAGGCATCTGTTGAAATATGAAAAGGTAACTTCCAGTTAGGTCCCCTTAAAATAGGTGCTTCAGAAATTTTTGTTTTCAGGGTCTCAAAGGCTAACTGGCAATCATAATTCCATTTGAATTCATAGTCTTTGGTAAGTAATTTGAAGAGTGGAGATGCTATCTTGGTGAAGTTTTCTATAAATATTCGATAATATCCTATAAATCCTAGAAAACTCCTAACATCTTTTTGACAACTTGGAATAGATAAGTTAGAGATGACTTCAACTTTTGTCTCATCAACTCTAATCCCATCCCCTGAAATGTGATGTCCTAAAACAATTCCTTCAGTAAACATCATAAAACACTTCTCATGACTAAGTGAAAGATTTGCTTCTTTACATATTTTTAAAACTTTTTCCAAGTTTGCTAAGGCTTCTTCAAATGTGTTTCCATAAACTGTGAAATCATCCATATATACCTCTACACAATCATGTATTAGATCTGAAAAGATTCCTAATACTACCCTTTGAAATGTTGCAGGTGCATTGCATAATCCAAATGGCAATACCCGATAAGCATAGGTACCCCAAGGACAGGTAAATGTGGTTTTGTCTTGATCCTCAAGTGCTACTTGAATTTGATTATAACCACTAAACCCATCTAGAAATGAGAAGTAATTTTTTCCAACTAAGGTATCTAACACCTGATCTATGAAAGGTAGGGAAAAATGATCTTTAAGTGTAGCTTTGTTTAATTCTCGGTAGTCAATACATACCCTCCATTTACCATTTTTCTTTGGCACAATTACCAAAGGAGAAACCCACTGACTATCTGAAATAGGATAGATAAAGTTGACATTCAACAATTTCTGCAATTCTTCTTTAATAATCTCCCTAAGATTTGGATTCATCCATCTTTGAGGTTGTCTGATTGGTTTACAATTTTCCTCTATGTAGATGTGATGAGTGCAAGTCTTGGGGCTTATCCCTTTCATATCAGTGTACTCCCATGCATATGCAGAAGAATGTCTTTGTAAGATCTTGACTAGCTCTTCTTGTTGAGATTTTTCTAGGTTCTTGTTTATGTTTAAAGTTTTTCCTGGAAATATCTCACTTGTAGAGCTGCCAAATTTATCCATATAATGAAGAGACATCTGTCTTGATGACAAAAACTCAATGTTGGATTCTTCTTGAAATTGTTCATGTTTGTATTCCGAAGAGGATTCAAAGTTTTCTAAAGTATTCAGAATTTGACTATCTTCACTAATTTATGAAATTGTGAAGAGAGGTTGTAAGTCTTCTTCATCCTCTATCCATTGAGTATCATCTAAATCTGTAATTGTCCTTGCTGGAGGATACAAAGTGAATTTCTTAGTTGAACTACCATCAGAGATGTACATATCACCGGATCTACAACTAATGAAAGCATAAGCTGTAGCTAACCAAGGTCTTCCTAATATAATAGTATGTCCTCCTAGATTATTCTTAGGAGTTAGGATCATGAAATCCACAGGGTACTCCCAAGAATCTAGGGACACTGGAATATCTTCTATTACCCCATCAGGTTTGATCACAGATCTGTCTGCTAATTGTAATAATGTGGGTGTAAAAAGAAGATTAGGAAGTTTCAGTTTATCCATGATTTGTCTACTCATAATATTGATTGTTGCTCCTAAATCAATAAGTGTGTTTTGGATCTCAATTCCATTGATGTGAATTTTAACAACTGGATTTCCTGGGTCTAGATACTTTGGAATAGCAATCTTACCCATCATGATATCTGCTATTTTTCCTGCCAATTGAATTTTCTTTGTCTCTCTTATTCTTTTTCTTGTTTTCTTCATGCTCAACTCCTTTATTGTCTTTGCTAAAATTGGAATTTCCTTGATAGCTTTTAATAATGGAATCTTAATACATACATTTCTCAGCTCATCTAGGAAATCATAATTAGGCACCATAATTTGTTTTTCTACACCTCTATCAATTTGTAATATTTATGAAAAGGGAGGTGTAGGAGTGGATGTTGATGGCTACTCTAATACAGGAGTTGAAATTGTTGGTTCTTTTTTTTTTGGTTTTTCAATGTTTGGGTCCTGAAAAGATGTGTCTTCTTCAAGAATTTTATTTTCCCCTAGAGAATCTTCCTCAAAGTTATCTTGTTCTTGTATGATCACAAAAGGTTTCCTCTTTTCAAGTATTCTTCCAAACCTAATTTGAACATCACTAAGGTCTAGAGGAGTAATTAAATAAGTTGGAAACTGTTGGCCTTCTATCATGTATGTATTCTGAGGATTTTTATTATTGGGGTTTGGTATGGGTTGAGCAGGCAACTGATTTGATTTCTGAGGAAATGGAAATGGGAGTGGTTGATTTTGATGTTGTGGGTTCTGAGGATTTTGTTGAGGATTTTGTTGAGGATTTTGAGGAGAAAAATGTGGGTATGGTGGATAGGATGGTGGATATTGATAGTACTGGGAGTATCTTCCATAGGGATTTTGTGCTCCTTGTGCCCAAGCTTGAGATTGATTTTGAAATTGAGGCCAAGGTTGCTGCCAAGAATTCCAATTTAGTGGAGGTTGATTATACAATTGATCATGGAATCCTTGTGTTTGAGGTCCTTGTCAAGGCCTTCTAGAGACAAAATTGAGAGATTCTGTGGAATTTGTAGGAGTTTCCTCTTGAAAGACAGCTTTAAGACTAGGAAGTGAAGGACATCTCTTGGTTTCATGTTTTTCTGAACAAATTACACAGGTCTCTACAAATTTTGCATCCAAAGGACATTCTCTCAAGGCATGCTTCTTTCTACATTTGGGACAAAAGATTGCTAAGGCATCAGATTCAACTTTTTGCTTGTTTTGTAACTTAAGGGTGTCTATTTGTTCACTAAGACTCCCTAAGATTTCAGATTTGAATTCATCAAGCATATGCCCTATCTCTGCCCTACTTACTGTCCCAGAAGCAGACTTACTTGCCCTTGCAAGAGCAGGGTCTCTTGGACCTTTTACAGTTTTGGATTTCCCTCTTGAAAGGTTGATACATAACTCGGATATTTCAGGTAATGTGAGCTGAGATATATCCCCTTTTCCCATCATGTTAAGGATATCCAACCATTCATCCCTAATTTTCTTCAACAAGAGAGCTTTTAAGGTGTCTTGATCTAAGTTCTCCATTTTTGCTCTTTTGATGTTGTAATGAAATCTCTCCAACAAATCTTCCAGGTTTTCATCTTCTTTTTGTATCATCTTGAACACTTCCTCCTTATGATTGACTGGCATAAAATAATCCAAATACCTCTCTAGAAATTCTTGTTTCATATCTTCCTTTGGTTTTTCAATGTTTGGGTCCTGAAAAGATGTGTCTTCTTCAAGACTTTTATTTTCCCGTAGAGAATCTTCCTCAGAGTTGTCTTGTTCTTGTATGATCACAGAAGGTTTCCTCTTTTCAAGTATTCTTCCAGACCTAAGCTGAACATCACTAAGGTCTAGAGGAGTAATTAAATAAGTTGGAAACTGTTGGCCTTCTATCATGTATGTATTCTGAGGATTTTTATTGTTGGGGTTTGGTATGGGTTGAGCAGGCAACTGATTTGATTTCTGAGGCAATGGTAATAGGAGTGGTTGATTTTGATGTTGTGGGTTGTGAGGATTCTGTTGAGGATTTTGAGGAGAAAAACATGGGTATGGTGGATAGGATGGTGGATATTGATAGTACTGGGAGTATCTTCCATAGGGATTTTGTGCTCCTTGTGCCCAAGCTTGAGATTGATTTTGAAATTGGGGCCAAGGTTGCAGCCAAGAATTCCAATTTAGTGGAGGTTGATTATACAATTGATCATGGAATCCTTGTGTTTGAGGTCCTTGCCAAGGCCTTCTAGAGACAAAATTGAGAGATTCTGTGGAATTTGTAGGATTTTTCTCTTGAAAGACAGCTTTAAGACCAGGAAGTGAAGGACATCTCTTGGTTTCATGTTTTTCTGAACAAATTACACAGGTCTCTGCAACTTTTGCATCCAAAGGACATTCTCTCAAGGCATGCTTCTTTCTACATTTGGGACAAAAGATTGCTAAGGCATCAGACTCAGCTTTTTGCTTGTTTTGTAACTTAAGGGTGTTTATTTGTTCACTAAGACTCCCTAAGATGTCAAATTTGAATTCATCAAGCATATGCCCTATCTCTGCCCTACTTACTGTCCCATAAGCAGACTTACTTGCCCTTGCAAGAGCAGGGTCTCTTGGACCTTTTACAGTTTTGGATTTCCCTCTTGAAAGGTTGATACATAACTCAGATATATCAGGTAATGTGAGCTGAGATATATTCCCTTTTCCCATCATGTTAAGGATATCCAACCATTCATCCCTAATTGTCTTCAAGAAAGGTTGATACATAATTCAACTATTTCAGGTAATGTGAGCTGAGATATATCCCCTTTTCCCATCATGTTAAGGATATCTAACCATTCATCCCTAATTGTCTTCAACAAGAGAGCTTTCAAGGTGTCTTGGTCTAAGTTTTCCATTTTTGCTCTTTTGATGTTGTAGTTAAATCTCTCCAACAAATCTTCCAGATTTTCATCCTCTTTTTGTAGCATTTTAAATGCTTCCTCCTTATGGTTGACTGGCATACAATAATCCAAATACCTATCTAGAAATTCTTGTTTCATGTCTTCCCATGTCCTAATAGAAATGTTAATCAAACTCATGAACTATTGGGAAAAATACTCAGGGGGGGGGGGGGTGAATCAGTATTTAGGGCATACTCAAGAATTTTTACTTTTTCTTACTTGAAAACACATACGTGACTTTCATGTAGCCAACTCGCGTATACACGCGGATATACTTAATAAAACATGCATATGTCCAGCAATCTTATTATGCAGATAATTCTTCACTTATATCATTCCATCATTCATTCATTAGATGTTCAATAAATAATAAGCATGAGCAGTAATAACAGAATAAACCATCACACATAACAACACACATGAACACCAGGATTTTAGGTGGAAACCCAAGTTGGGAGAAAACCACTGCTGCCGTTGTCTCAGCCTTCAATATGTTATTATAAAGAAAACATCTTACAACCATGTACTGGCGCAGATTCATACCAGCACGCAGGCACCCACCTGTAGAAGGCTACAACCTTCTCTCGCTATCACTTTCCTGGAAGGGAGCTACGACCCCCTGCTCTTGTTTACCAGCCTCACCTGGAAGGGAGCTACAACCCCCTGATTGAAGGCTACAACCCTCAGCACCACCATGGACCAAGTTTCATCAATTTTCATACTGGATCCAACAGCTTCCATACAACATATCTTGTAGGCCACTTTTCATCAGATTTTAAGACTGGACCCACTCCACACATTTAAGCTCAACATTCATCAAACTGAAACTTATAACCCCATCAATTCATTCATTGAATCATCAACCAATAAACCAACAACTTGATCTTCAAGCAGCATATTCATCATTCAAACAACCCAGTTTTGTATGAATACATCATTGACAGATAGCAGTAAAACAGCAGAACAGATCAGATATTTCATACCACTTACTTCAGTAAAACCCTAGATTCCATACGCGCTTTTTCTTCACTGAACCTGCGTATGTACGTGCTTTCATATAGACCAACCCGCGTATACTTCAGTGCATTTTTCAGAAAATTCTTTCTTCCCATACGCGCTTTTCCTTAAGCAGACCCGCATATACACACGCTTTGGCTGAAGCGAACCTGCGTTAACATCTGTAACTTTTCAGGAATGTGCAGCTCTTCAGATCAGATAAACAACTCAGATTTCATCCCTTACTTCAGAGAGTATTTCGCCTCATCTCAGATCTAAACAATCCATAATCAGATCTAGAAAATACATATACATTTCAGATCTAGAGATCCCTCTTCATCATTTTATTCATAGGTGCATCATAGATTCAGATCTATCAATTAAGAACAGAGTTTATCCATGCAGATATTCCTTAGAGAGATTTATTCATTCACAACCCTTTTTTTAGATCAGATAAACAACTCAGATTTAATCCTTTACTTTAGAAAGTATTTTGCCTCATCTCAGATATAAACATTCCATAAACAGATCTAGAAAATACATATACATTTCAGATCTAGAGATCCCTCTTCATCATTTTCTTCATAGGTGCATCATAGATTCAGATCTATCAATCAAGAAAAGAGTTCATCCATGTAGATATTCCTTAGAGAGATTTATTCATTCACAACCCTTACTCATGCACATTCTTGCACTATGGTTTTCTTCTCCTTAAATAGATTTGGTCTTTATCAATACCATGAGACAAAACCACACAACTTCCGATGGTATTCCTGGACTGGATCAAATAGATAATCCAACACTTAATACAATGGGTCAATACCATGGTAATGCCCCTAGGTATCATAGTTTTTAGAGCGCAAAAGGCATACGCGACTTTGAGCGTGCGTATTCATGTGTATAACGTAACTTTGCTCTCATAAAAATTCATGATATAGTTAACCCCGAATGTATACGCGGTTCCCCCTTCACAAGAGTATATACACAGGTTTCCTTCACAAAAGTAGCGTATACATTATGACATATTATATTTATCATTTTTCTGGCACTTATTGGAAATGTTTTCTCTGTCACATCTGAACTGATCTGTAGATACATCATTCTTACATCTTTAGCACATAGGTTTCTTATCATAGGCGACTCATCAAGTAGGTTTCCATCAAGGACAACTTCATTAAGTAGATTGACATTATCTTCATCAAGTGGGTTGCCATCAAGGACAACACTCTGCATCATATTGCCAACAATCTCCCCCTTTGGACTTGATGGCAACCACGATGGTTTTTGATCACAATAGATAGATACATTATGCATAATGATATTCTCCCCCTATTCAAACACCATGTCACTGTCCCCCTTTGACATCAAGGGAAAAGGGCGGATCAAAAACTGACACAAGGTTTTTCTACTCATGTAGAAAGAAGAGCGTTGTAGATATGATGTGCACTAAAGTTACCATGCTCCCCCCTAAGTTCATGTTGAATGTTCAAACATATTTTTCAATGAAGTACATGACTCTATGACCTTTCCTATCACCAAGGACTCATACTTACATCAATGATCCAACCAAGTGGATTTACATAAGAGACTCAAGTACCCAACCAAGTGGGTTTACACATTTTGACTCAACTTCCCAACCAAGTGGGTTTACAGAATGAACAAGTCCTTACATGACTGAATATTACAATTTTACATCATAGATCTCATCATGACCTTTTCATCAAATTAAAAATATGACCTTTTATTACCACTACCAAGAAGACCTCAAAACAGATCATGTTTCAGAACCATCATAATGCCAACAATGCATTATACTCAGCAAGTCTAATGCTCCCCCTGAAAAATGTACATCCAAGCATCTTTTCCATATGACCAAGGCTCCTCCTTAGCTTGTGCATCCTGAACACTTTCAACAGTAAGTCATCAACAACAATCTCTGCATGATCTGTCCTTATCTCTGAATCATAAGACTTCTATCTCATCCATGTGTGAAAGCAAGGAATACTCTTCAGCAAAAAGCAAACAGGGCTCATTCATATTCTCATCATAAGAAACCATGTATCATTTCATCATCATTTAGAACTGAATAATGTAGATACAGTGCCAATAATACAATCATTAATAGTCAGACTGATGCTCCCCTTGAACCTGTGCTCCTGATCTTCAGCTGTCATACAAATTTTCTTGTCACAAGTGCATACGCGACTGTCTCCATTGTAACTCGCGTGTATACGCGGATTTAGTTCACTGAACCCGCGTATGGTAAGTGAAACATTGAAAGCTTCACATTCCTTCATCTCCCCCTGAAGTTGTACCACCTGTACCTGTCTTCTTCACATCAGATGCTTTGTCAGAAATAAATATAACCAGAATAATGAGAATCATCATACATTGCTCCCCCTGTGATGATACATTACTAATCTCTATAATGTATCTCACATCATTCATGTAGTCATTATGAGAAATAAGCTTTAGAAGCGGATGACTGCAGTAGGGTCAATATTCCCTACGTTTTTGACCGGTCTTCCTTCCTTTTCCAGCTTTTCTTGAAGTTTCTTATTGTGTGTTGGAAATTGTTCAATTTCTCAGATCTGTTCATCCTGCATTCTTTTTCTACATGTCCATACTTGTTACAGGCATAACATCTTGCATGACCAAAAAAGTAAGCATATGGATCATAATGTGTTTTTCTATACTTTCTTCTATTGCAATCAGCTGCTTTATGACCATACTTGTTGCATGAAAAACAATATCCCTTAAAGAACCCATAGTACCTTTCTGTATAGAATCTGTTTGTTTGTGACTGAAACAATCTACTTCTGCAATTTGCTGCAACATGCCCATAATTATGACATTTAAAGCATTCAACATTATTGATCAAAGGAGGGAATGATTTCTTTTGAGAGTTCATGATTGTTGGTTGACCTTTTGCTTCTTTCAACACTTCAGGCTTTGCATTGATATCCTTTGAATCTTTAGCACTTCCTTGTGAACTAGATTCTCCTTTAACAGTTTCATGAAAACCAAGACCAAGTTTAACAGAAGGAGACCTTTGACTACTAAGAATATTGTCTAGAATCTTAGTACTATCTTGAAACCTCAAGAGTTTATCCTTTTCTTCTAATTTACCTTTGAGAATGTTTACCTCAACCTCCAATTTTTAGCATTGCTTCATCATGCTTTCTTCAACCCTTTTTCCTTCTTCTACTTGATCATTCAAATTTAAGATCTCTTCTTTCAACCCATTTTCTTGCTCTTCAAAGATTTGTAAAAGTTCTTCATTTTTCTTATTTGATTTTTCCAGATCTGTTTTGAGCGAGATGATTTCTGCTTCACGTCCTTCCTTTTCAAATGATTGTATAAGTTCTTCATTCTTCTTATTTGATGCTTCAAGGTCTGCTTTCAGAGAGATGATTTCTGCTTCAAGTCCTTCACTGTGATTGGTTACTTTGTCCTGCAGTCTTTGATACATTTCTATCTATCCCTTCATTGTTTCTATCTGTTCATTCAATCTAGAGATCACATCCTTGAGGATAGATTCCCTCCTTTTAAATTGATCCCAAAAATTACTTTCATCATTGACCTTGAGATTTGATTCTAGACTTATACTGTTACTTTCACTATCTTCATCATTGCATGCACAAGTGAGTGGATTACAAGAACAACAATCAATACCTGTTTCTTCTTCTTCATTTTCTACTGCACATGTTTTATGAGATATCTTATTTTCTTGAGTAGCCTTCTTCTTTTGCTTCTTTGCCATGAGCACTAGCAGATCTTGGTTAGAATCTTCTTTATCTTCACTTGACATTTCATTATTATCTTCATTTGCATAATAACTCTTTCCCTTTTCAAATTGTTTATAAGGACATTTAGCAGCATAATGACCCACTCTTCCACAATCAAAACATTTGAAGGGAAGCTTCCCTCTGAATCTTCCAGTACCTAGTTGGAGTCTTCTCACAAAGTTTGCTTCTTCTTCTTCTGAAATATAACTTGATTCCTTGACAACTTCCTTTTCTTTTCCTTTTGCACATGCCTTAAAGGCAACTTCTTTGATTTGAGAGGGACCTCCTTGTCTCATTTCATAAGCAGTTAGGATACCATGTAATTTAACAATAGTAAGAGTTTGCAGATCTTGCCTTTCTTCAGTAGCTGATACTTTAGATTCAAATCTTGAAGTCAAAGATCTTAATATTTTTTCCACCAGAGTAGTATCGGTTATGGTTTCACCCAAACTTCTCATACGATTTACAATATCATCTAGACGCAAAAATAAACTGGCAATACTTTCATCACTTTGCATCCTTAAATTTTCATACTCAATTCTGAGAGTTTGGAGTTTTGCACTCTTTACCTTTGTATCTCCTTCATAGCTCAGAATGATTTTGTCCCATATTTCTTTTTCTGAATTTAGCTGCATCACTTTAGCAAATTCTGGTTCATTCATGCTTCCTAATAAGACATTGACGGCTTTGGCATTGATTTCATATTTCTTCCTTTCTGCTACATCAGTAGGAATACTTGCCAAATACTGATAACCTCCTTCCACGATTGCCCATACTTCTGCACCAAGACTTTGCAGATATGCTTTTGTTCGTATCTTCCAGAATAACAGATTATTTCCATTGAATAGAGGTGGCCTTATAGACATTAACCCTTCATGACTTCCCATTTCGACGGATCTCCTTCAAGCGATCAAGCTTCTGCAGAAGGACCTGCTCTGATACCAATTGTTGGGAAAAATACTAAGAGGGGGCGGGGGGGGGGGGGTGAATCAGTATTTAGGGCATACTCAAGACTTTTTAATTTTTCTTACTTGAAAACACATATGCGACTTTCATGTAGCCAACTCACGTATACACGCGGATATACTTAATAAAACATGCGTATGTCCAGCAATCTTATTATGCAGATAATTCTTCACTTATATCATTCCATCAATCATTCATTAGATGTTCAATAAATAGTAAGAATGAGCAGTAATAATAGAATAAACCATCACACATAAGCAACACACATGAACACCAGGATTGTAGGTGGAAACCCAAGTCGGGAGAAAACCACCGCTGCCGTTGTCTCAGCCTTCAATATTTTATTATAGAGAAAACATCTTACAACCATGTACTGGCGCAGACTCATAACAGCACGCAGGTACCCACCTGCAGAAGGCTACAACCTTATCTCGTTTACCAGCCTCTCCTAGAAGGGAGCTACAACCCCCTGCTCTTGTTTACCAGCCTCACCTGGAAGGGAGCTACAACCCCCTGAAAACCCTCTCACTGAAGTCTACAACCCTCAGCACCACCATGGGCCACGTTTTATCAATTTTCACACTGGATCCAACAGCTTCCATACAACATATCTTGTAGGCCACTTTTCATCAGATTTTCAAACTAGACCCACTCCACACATTTAAGCTCAACATTCATCAAACTGAAACTTATAACCCCATCAATTCATTCATTGAATCATCAACCAATCAACCAACAACTTGATCTTCAATTAACATAATCAGCAACATATTCATCATTCAAACAACCCAGTTTTGTATGAATTGACAGATAGCAGTAAAACAATAGAACAGATCAGACATTTCATACCACATACTTCAGTAAAACCCTAGATTCCATACACACTTTTACTTCACTGAACCTGCGTATGTACGTGCTTTCATGCAGACCAACCCGCGTATACTTCAGTGCATTCTTCATAAAACCCTTTCTGCCCATACGCGCTTTTCCTTAAGCAGACACGCGTATACACGTGCTTTTACTGAAGCAAACCTGTGTATACATTTGTAACTTTTCAGGACTGTGCAGCTCTTCAGATCAAATAGACAACTCAGATTTCATCCTTCACTTCAGAGAGTATTTTTCCTTATCTCAGATCAAAACATTCCATGAACAGATCTAGGAAATACATTTACATTTCATATCTAGAGATCCCTCTTCATCATTTTCTTCATAGGTGCATCATAGATTCAGATCTATCAATCAAGAACAGAGTTCATCCATGCAGATATTCCTTAGAGAGATTTATTCATTCACAACCCTTACTCATGCACACCCTTGCACTATGGTTTTCTTCTCCTTAAATAGATTTGGCCTTTATCAATACCATGAGCCAAAACCACACAACTTCCGATGGTATTCCTGGACGGGATCAAATAGATAATCCAATGCTCAATACAATGGGTCAATACCATGGTAATGCCCCTAGGTATCATAGTTTTTAGAGCGCAAAAGGCATACACGACTTTGAGTGTGCGTATTCGCGTGTATACACAACTTTGCCTCCTAAAAACTGTGTATATGCTAAGCTTGAATGTATACGCGGGTTCCCTTCACAAAAGTAGAGTATATACGCGGGTTGCCTTCACAAAAGTAGCGTATACATTGTGACATATTATATTTATCACTTAGCATAAAATCACAGATATACTGCTTGAATGTATACGCGGGTTCCCTTCACAAAAGTAGAGTATATACGCGGGTTGCCTTCACAAAAGTAGCGTATACATTGTGACATATTATATTTATCATTTTTCTGGAACTTACTGGAAATGTTTTCTCTATCACATCTGAACTGATCTGTAGATACATCATTCTTACATCTTTAGCACATAGGTTGCTTATCATAGGCAACTCATCAAGTAGGTTTCCATCAAGGACAACTTCATTAAGCAGATTGCCATTATCTTCATCAAGTGGGTTTCCATCAAGGACAACACTCTACATCATATTTCCAACATTTTATGATACTCATAACATTTTGTAACTTTGGACAGCTCATATATGCTTTGTTCAACCACACTAGATTTCATTTGTATGCTATCCAATCGCTATTCCAACTTATTCTCAAAGACAATGTATTCTTGCTCATTAATATGATCATTATTTTATGTAAGCTGATTGAAGGAATGACATGAAAAATCAACCCTTTCCTTACCCTGATGGTTATAGAAACTATATTCCAGTATTTCCTCTTGTTGCTTGCAATGATTCACATAATCTTGATGATCAAAGAGCTAACAAGTTTGCTGTAAATTTTTGTCAAACTCAGAAGATGTAACATGTTTTTCATAAATAACATCCTGCTGGGTTTCATTTTTATCTAAAAGAGATGTTATCCTTTCTTCTTGGTGTTCTTCTTGGTGATGAAAGGTATTGTCATGAAGGGCCTCTAAAATTTCTTCATCCATGAACTCATCATCATCATAACAATTCTCCAAATATCTAATAAAACTCACAGAATGCTTACAGCAGTCTTTAACCAGCAACAAAGATGGATGACAGTCTTTATACATCTCATAAAATGCAACATGGAAATCAGCAAGAGAATATAATGAACCATTTGGCAAGCTCTCATACCAAGACCATGCTTTTCCTTCTAAAGTGGCCATAAACATCTTCATGAGACAATCTTCAGAGAAATGAACCTTAAGACTGTGTACATGCATATGGAATCTAACCAAATGAAGGGCATCATTGTCTTTCCTTTCATCTTTAAATATTGGAAGATCATCTAACCATTCAACCTTTGGCATAGGATTTGGAAAGCCAAGGATATGAGACCGATTCATAGGAGCATACCTGGCATTTTTTCTTGCAATGGAATTCATTTTGAAACTTCATCAAGCCACTGATCTTCAAGCAGTGGAGTCACTTTCCAATTGATTATTTGATGTGTGGAGTCGCCAAGGTAGATGCAGCCACAAAAAGCTTCCTGAGCTCCTGCTACCTTCAAAAGTTCAGCCTGAAAATTATGGGAAAGTATAATCTTCAGACTCCCGGCAGACGCACCAAAATGCTTCACCAAAATCGGACCTGATTGGTTGCTGATCAGACAACTTCAGTGTAACTATTTCAAACCAATCTTTTGACTAAGGCTTAGCCTCCTTAGCCTGAGAGGGCTCTCTCAAGGATTAATGATATGGAATAATGATATAGATAAATGGCTAACTCTATGTGTCTTGGTTTTGTATGTTTACAAGTTGAAAAGATGGAAGCTTGCCACCATTGAGCTATAGAGTCAGTGACGGATAAAGATAACAATAGCTCTTCTAATAGAAACTGAGGCTTGTGTATACTTCAATGAAAGAGTGACACATTCAGGAAAATCCCAATAACTTGAGGTTCAAAGGAAGTGAAAGAATGTGATATATGAATTCTGAATAATAATACATCAAGGTAGTGAAAAGGAAAGTATTAAAAGAGATTCATCAAAGCTTAAAACTTAAAGGAAGTCGGAGCATGAATAACCATGAATTCTGAGTAATAAGCATTAAAAACATTGAAGAAAACCTTCCAAAGATAGGACCCAAAAAACTCATTTGACCATAGTTCAACACTTAAAGGAAGTTAGAGCATGACTAACCATGATTTATGAGTAATAAGCATTACAACTATGAAAGGAAAACATTTCTAAGATAAGATATAAATTGATTGAAATATATAAAGAATCTTAGGTCCAAAAAAGTTAAACTGCTTCTGTATATATCATTCAATCTAGAGCTTTACAAAAGCAGTGTTTTGATAACATTTTCCAACCCTTGTTACCTCGAAGTCTTCACTACTTATAGCCATCTAGCCTTTACATCCAGTCTGCCAAGTGGCTAGACCATTAAACTCCATTACTCCAACAAAATCTAACCACTAACTAGATTTTTACAACTAGGATTGACACCTTTCGAATTATGAGTTAGAGTCCTACTATGACTCAAACACCTACTTATTACATTTAAACTGAAGATGATCCAAATCTTCCTCGAAAAAAATCATGACTTTCAACTATGCTGACCATAAACAAGACTTTAATACTCTAATTGTCTTCGTGATGTTGCTCTGCCTACCATTTAGGAGTTGCCAGTTTGATGATTTGCCAATACAGTGAACTGATATCTTCAAACTATATCCTTAACAGAACATTTCCATATAGAAAACCATTGATCTGATACTCTTTGACATTTCTCTGATACTCTTTGTCCTTCTCATGGGGAGCAGCTTTAAATCTCTATTTACCTTTCTTATTTTTTCAAAATTAGCCATCAAAATAAACCGTGCTTTCAAGACAGAGTCTTAGAGCTACTTTCGTAGCTAGTTTCGTAGCACAAGCAAAAAAAGGTGATATGTAGTGATCCTCTGCTATTTTTGACCATTGGATGATATTAAAGGATCAAAAACATTTAAACATAACCCCCAAAACTCTTCATCCCTATCAGTTTAAGTAACTTAAGTCCAAAAAGAATTCTTCAGAAATTCCGCAGCAGAAAATGTGATTCAAGCTTGGCATATGCTGCTAAATTGCCTAACTTATCAGAGGCTTGACAAAACTTAGGTTTTGAGGCTGAAAGGATCCATGAATATACCTACATGTAAAATATGATTAATATAAGACAAAAAAGATCTATAATCCATTATCACCTTCTTATTTACCAGTAGTTTCATCATGAGTAGTTTTCACAGTTTTCTCCATAGTTGCTCTTTCCAAATCTTTCTTGACTGACTCTGTCTTCATCATTTCCATATTTTCTTTCAACTCCTCGACTTGTCTTTGAAGACTTCTCCTCTCTGCCTGTAACCATAAATTTCTCTTCCTTGTATGTGTCATCATGATGCGTAAAGGCTATGATTTCTTCAACAATTGTTTGGCTTTTCCAATAGACTTTTCAAAATGAGTAATATGGTCATTCACTTTCTTTTCAACCTCATTTATCGTTTGTCTATCTTTCTTGTATCTTTCCAGCTCTCTCTTTGTTTCAGTTAATTCTTCCCTTACTTCTCTTAACCGTCCTTCAAGAATCTCCTTTTTAGTTTGCTCTATGACTTTCTCCTTTCCCTTTCTCTGTTTAACTGTTTCTTCCTCGTCTTTGCTCTGTCTCTTTAGAGAGTCTGCTTCAGATTTCTTTTGAAACTTTCTTTTAGATTGAACCTTCTTTTCTTTGGTAACCTCTGTCTCAATAGGAGATATGACTATAACTTCTTGTATTTCTGCCCTTTTTCCTTTATCTTCCTCCTGTTGTTTATCTCTGACATTGATAGTTGCAGAAATCTGGGACCTAGTAAAAGGCTTTCTAGGTTTTAAGAGAAAACCTGAATCTTCTAGAGAAAAATCCAATTTCTTGGCTATAAGTCCTTTTCTTCTGACTCTGGATCCTTCTAAGTTCTATCACAGTTGTTTTCACTACAGGAGCTTCTGCAATGTCTATAGCCTGTAGAATGTTTTCAAGTCTGCCTTTTCCTCCAACAATTTCTTTAGTGTTCCTTTTAGACATTTTTGTTGCAGGTTTGGTCTTGCTATCCATGACACGTTTGTTAACTTGCTTGCTAGTTGCTGGAGGTGATACTGTCCCTTGAATGAATTCAGTTTCTTCATCCATATCTTTAGTTGTAGATTTTAAACCTTCTTGTTGATTCCTTTCTAACTCTACAGTGGCGCTCAGCTCTTGCCTTGAAGAAGAAGTTTTGAGTTTAGGAGTTTTCCTTAGAGACAAAACATCCATTTCATACCCATTCATGAACAAGAAGGATACCCAGTCTCTGTTCAATTTACTTAATTCCTCCAGCACTAGTAATTTCATCAACCCATGGTGAAAAATGGAAGTTTCACTTCTTTCAGGTCTTCCTTGCACTTTGTCTGCCATTTTTCCAAGACTTCTAAAAAGGTAAAAAGGAATATCTATCAACTTCTTCCCTGTAAAAGGAAGCAATAGCTTGAAGTGATACATGTAGATTGTTTGGAATCTTCCTTCGCATGTAAAGTACTTATGTATGACTGTCAATAATTTAGAATAATTATCTCTAAGACAAGTTCTAGGAATCCCTTCAGTCATTTTTATCCCTACATGTTCAGGTTTTAGATAATCATCACAACTTTTCAAGTTAAACTTGGTAGCTTTAAACCATTCTTCTCCGGTTCTCGGGATCCCTGTTGCTTTAGAAATGCTATCAGGTGTAATTGGAACATGAAGACAACCAACCTTTGTATATGTGCCTTTGAAATTGATCACGAAATCTTGTGAGAAATGTTTATGATGACCTTGCAACCTTTGACAGAACTGAACACAGCCTACTTTTGTAAAAAGCTCAACAAAATATGGGTCTTCCATGATTAAGCTTGGACTTGTAGGCTTGTACCTGAATGGCAGACCCCCTTTATAAATTTTCTTTGGTGTAGCCATCTCGTTCTTGTTCTGCAGCAGTGGCCTTCCTTATATTTTTACACCTGTTCAGCAAAATCCTTTGATGACAGCGAGCTGCTATGGTAGAGGACGACTGGCATAACAAGGGATTTCTACGGGAGATGTGAATGACAGTAAGGTGCTTTGGTAACAGATTGCAAAAGCGAGAAACAAAGTATGAGAAATGAAGGATATCTTTGAAAAAGAAAATGGAATGGATTTCAAATGGTGGCTGATGCTAAACGTGCCTAACTCTCGAATGACAACCCTACTCTGACAGCATAACCTCGAAACCTTCAGAGATTAACCACTCATCATTATGCAAAAAACCGTTATAGAATGAGATAGATTTCATAGTACATTTATTTTTACAAGTGTCAGTTTTGCTACGGAATTACTAGGTGTTTCCGCAGCAAAATCTGTTAATTTTGTACTAAAATCGCTACAAACTCAGATCATTTCTGACAAATGGCTAGATTTAAGACTTTAAGTCACTTTAAAGTATCTACTCAAGATCTACTCTTTTGATATGACTCGAGATCATCTCTAACAACTTAAAGAAAAAACTTAAAACCTATGTTTATCATAAAAATTTATCATTTCATGATGTTGTACAACCTAACTAACCTAAAGACCAACTTAACACATTTCAAGTAAAATTTTGAAAAATTTTGGGTGATAACACCAACTATGATACCATGTTGAATTTTTCTGAGGGCTATATTGCTCTTTACTTTAGATAATTACATTTCTTCATTTACATATTAAATACACACAATGACATCATAACATTATTCAATTTTGCCACATTATTCAACAACATATGCAATTATATAGAAATAACAATATCATAATTAATGCAGTGGAAAATAAAGGAACAATAGAAGAAAATGATTCACAACAAGAGATGCCAGGATTGGTCGGAGACCGACCAGGGAAAAACCTAATACGGGGAAAAACCTTTCAAATTCTTCTTCTTATTAAATTGTCATTGAATGATTCAACAAAAGAGAGTACAATGATCCATATATTCAACCATAATCCTATATATAAAAAATAAACTAAACAACATCCATGAGATGAACCCAACAATGCTAATAATCAAAACCCCAATTTAGAAGCTCGCAATCAACTGTCATAGTCTACAGTTTATTGTAAAATTCAAACCCTACGTCTCAACCGTACGGAGGGAGTGTTGTGTGTGTAGCTGAAACCCTTCAACTGCACGCATAGGCCTACATGCACGTGGTTACAACAAAAATTTCCATGTGGTATGCCTATGATTGGGAACCAAAAACCTAAGAACACACATGCGAGCTTCAGATCCATTTGAGCCAATCTTCATGAATTGCCTCAAAACTGTGCGAGCTAAAACCAAAGAAGAGAATAGAAGAATACTTCATGATCATGTCCAAGTGAGGTTGAGGTCTCTTGTATTTATATACTTCCAAGAGTGTCCAATTTTCTTTAGGTCCGACTTGATCAAATGTGCACATATGGGCTTTAATTCAAAAATACACTTTCCCTTGTCCAAAATGAGCACTTCAAATAGTCAAAATTGGTCCTCTCAAAAAAATGAATATTGTCCCATTGTTGAAGATGTGTCACCGAGCTTCAAAATTAACAAGTTTTATTAATTTGTTGTGTGTTGGAGTATCCAAGGGTAAAATATAATAGAAACGATTTCCAACAGTGTGTATTTGCAAGTTCAATGCTCTAGAAACCTTCAAGAAGCCCCTAAGTTGAAGGATGGTAAAGATAGGGTTTCCCTCTTGGGGAAAACAACCAGGGCAAGACAATTTACTGATGAAATTGAAGTGGATTCCCACCAAAAGGATAGATGTTGTGGCACATGATATCCTCTTGATGTTTAGGCTCTTAAACCCAAAAATTCTTATTGCCTAAGGATTCACACCAAGCCCTAGTTTACTACGTTAGCCTTAAAGGGGTCAAAATTTAAAAGAGAGAGAAAATGGATAAGAAAGGTAAATGATCACCAACCAATTGGACCAGGTCCTTATTCCTTGGGAGTATGGATTCAATGATATTTAAAACAATCCAAATAGCTTCTAAGGAAGCCAAAATTTTATCTACCAAAATTCTAACAATTACCTATCCAAAGGAAGAAGGACTTTTCATGGGAGAGATAACAAGAGTTCACCATTAAGGACGTTCATTCACATGCTATGTATGACTAATACATGCAATAGATCATCTATATTAGCATTCAATAGATATTCAACATGTTAAGGCACAAGTGCAATTACTAGAATCAACAAAATCCCATACATTAGACATGCAAGAGATAGATATATAAAATTTAAGTCCATTTACAAGATAACATGCAAAGAATCCATTCCATTCACGTAAAGAATAGTTCCAAAGTGCAATGATGTAGCTCCAAATATCAAAATGCATCAAAGATCCAAGTATATCCACAAGTTTAACAGGTTGAAATGCAAAAGTAGGCTAAAATATCCAAGTGTGATGTGATGAGATACAAAAATGAAGGCCTCCTCTTTTTATATGAGGATTCGAGTTCCTATTTAGGCTAGAAACCCTTTTAAACAATAAAATAATGTACTAGGTCACATGTCAACCTAGTACCCTTTGAAAATAAATTAATTATCCACATGTGTGAGCCGAAAAAGGAAAGAGTGTTGATGTCATGCAAACATAAACCCTCTAAATGGGTGTCAAATGGGTGTCATTATGTGTGTAGAAGCCCTCTAAAATCAACCTCTGAGGTTTGGCCCCTAGATCCGCCATAATCCATCAATGCACCTCTATTTTGGCTTCGAGGCACACAGGTGGTCTCATGGGTTTCTAAGTGCCCAAAATCCCTATATCTGCTCCAATGTTGAGGGATTTCATGGTGGTACTAGCCCTCCCATGTGTGAATGTGTGGGACCATCCTCATCTCGGCCCTGGATTGGATTCCATCCATTTGATTAGTGCTAAGAAGTCCAAAAATGTGGGGTAAAGTGCTAGAACATTGTGGGTGTTGGAGGTTCCCAATGATGTCAGTGATGCTCTGTAACTGTCTGGAGTCCCATGGATCTTAATGCTTTACTTTTGGGTCTCAATATGTCCCTCTAGAGGACCTAGACCCAAATTAAGTTTCCCACACATATAGATGGACCCATCTGTCAATTACACACAATATCTAGTGCTACGACTTTCACCATTGGGTACATTTAATCATCATTGCTTCTAAGTGAACCAAGCCTGAAGATAATGACCAAATTAACACTTCATACAACGCTTCCCTTCCAAAATTGCGGCTTTGGTCACACAATGGTGTTACCTCCCTAGGTAGGAATGGTTAATAGATGATCATATTAGGTGTTTTCAACCCCTAAGGGGAAGTGAGATAACTTTGGTCCACCCTTCAATCGATAGGTTCCATGTGAATAATGATGGAGTGGAAGGGAGAATACTTCATGGACAAGTGCCATGGTAAAAGGGACCTGCATGATGGAAATCCTCATCCTGAGTCTATATATGTGAGGAGGGAGTAATCGTGGATGCATGAGTTACCAGCTCGACCTTTGTTTTTCCACCCATCTTATGCCTTTTAATTTTTCTTGTTTTTTCTTTGTATTATTTCTCATGAATCAAAGGGTTAGAGCTTGCTTTGTATGGTAAATAACCACTATTACCCACTTAAGGATGGGGCGGTTAATCACCCATCAGAGGCTGGGACATGCAATGGTTCCTTGTCTTGTATGAGTTATGGAAACATTGACCTAGGAACTGGATGATGACCATATGAGTGAGGTAGAGCTCATGCTTAGCTTTCATCCAGGTGCTAATTTTTTTTGTCCCAACCATCTTTTGCATTTTGATTTTTCTTTTGTTTTTCTTGTTGCCATTATATGCTATTTATTTTTCTTTTAGCTGCATCAACTTTCAAGTGTACATTTTCAGCCCTACCGAGGCATGAGGATGTGTGGGTGCCAAATCCCAATGAACCGGTGGTTATTTGAACTCGGAGAATGGTGATATAATAGAGGCTTGTAATGTAAGATGGAAATTGGTGAGTATGGAATAGGGAGATATGGGGCAACACTATCTCAATCATGGCTTCCCAAGTAGTGCTCCTCCTATATCTTTTGAGACATTAGGGGAGGTCCCACTTGGTAAGGATTTCAAATTAACCCCCCATTTAAGGTGAGGGAACAAGATCATGATCAAGACCCTTCTTTCTTCTAAGTTACCCCATAATCCATGTCAAATGCACAAATACAAACAAGCATATGCACCCGATTGCAAAATGAATAAAGTACCTTTTGATCATAAGCCCACCTCTAAAATGTGCTCTTGCCAGATGGACAAGGAAACATATGACTAATGAAAGTGGCAGAGATATAAAGGTCACATCACCATTGGCTACTAATGGCTCTCAAGGGCTGTTGGTTGCACACTAAAAGAAATTATAAGAGAGAAAAATTTCCTACGGGGTCACCCACTTTGGGTGGGTAACAATACCAATCACATATGATTATGAATTATTGATTTAAAATAACGATTAATATGAAGATTCCTCAAATGTTGATATAAACTTAAATGAAGTTAGATATTAGTTCAGACAATTTAAGGCATACTTGACGCCCACCCGTGCCAATATATCAAGAACTCTTAATGTGGTGGGACAACTTCAATGAATGATGACAATATAAACAATAATAATAAACACAATTATCTATCATTACTTAGTAGGAATTTCAACAAGTTGAAAGATACAAAATTCCCCCAATAAATATAAAATAAATCTAGAAAAACATAGTAATTATCAAAATAGGGTTTCGAATAAAGAGTGTTTGAATACAATCAAATAATCTTATTAATAAAACAACAAGGTAAAGGTACTCCTTAAAATATGTTTTTTTTTGTTTTTTTGTTTTTGAGGATAGTAGCTATGGTTTGTGCACAATGGGTTCCATTAATTACCATTTGTGGATGACTTTTGGTGTTTTTTATTACTTAAAATAAGTTCATTGGTTTTTATTCCTCAATATACGTGGCCAAACTACTTGGTTGGTTAGTTTTTATTTACCTTATAATCATTATTGGAAGTGGTGATATATAGTGAGGAGGCCTTGAGGTCTTTATCAATTCATTGGTGTGGATTATCAAATCAAATCAAGTGTGGATCTAACAAAGTTTCATGCTCAAATAATATTCAAAGTTATTGTGATAAGCTTGGAGATGAACAAAGTGATGCATCTTAAACAATGAATGTTTTCCCTATAGGAAGGTACCACTACAAATATTGATACATTCGTGTCCTTGATATTTGTTCTTTGAATTGTTTATGTTAATGATGCATGCTCAAAAAACATTATACAATTGTTGATCATTACTCTCTTTCTTCTCTATCATGGTATTAGGAAAAGTTTTTTCAACATGTGTAAATGATGAAGAACCAATTTTACCAATTTAAAATAATCAACTTTGTAATTCAAAAGCATCACAAAATATGATGAAATGTTATAATGTACATTTAATAAGGAAATAACACTTCAAACCAAGAGTATCTAGGAAGAGAACAATCACTTGACTAAACAAGAGAGATGACATTAATACAAAAAGTAGACCTAAAAACAAGTGTGTGGATTAATGTGAATATGTAAACCTAATTGACTAAGTTGATGAATAAAAAAAACAAAAAAACAAAAAAACAAAAACAAAAAACAAAAACTTACAAATAAGAGCCAAGTGAAAACTAACCTACAAGTAGGATGAAGCAAGACATTTGGTAGCACTACTTTAACTAGTTAACTATTTTAACCATTGGTTGACACCTAAACATATAATTGAATAAATTTGTTGTGATGCATCAAATATATAGTAAGTTAAACTAAATTAAAAGAATAAAAAACTTACAATAAATTAAATTGAAAAATAAAAATAAAAAACTAAATTGAAAAAATAAAAAAACTTACAATTTTACTTTATTTTTGGTTCACCTCGAGAGAAACTTCTATCACCTAGATACACAAGGGCTTCCCAACATGCTTTTTGCCAATTGTGCTATAAATTTTTTTATACATATGTAATTAGTGAAAAAAAAATATAAAATATCATAAAATCCTAAATGATACATGAAAATTTTTGAAATAAAATTTATCAATTCATGATTTCAATCTATCCATGTATCTGAAGCAGTTAGTCTTATATGAATAAAGAAAGGAAAATAGGAAGTCATGACCTATTTTATCCATAAATTCTAATTTGCAAATCAATTTATGTACCTCGTGGGTATGTGGAGGGATGAGGAGATGAAATTTTGGCTACAAATGGTTTCCAACTATAGAGATGAGCTTTGGTTGCAGATGTTATTGTTGATGGTGTTGGTGCTGCTGACGGTTTGTTCATATTTTTTGGTGACTTGTGTGAGATTTTAGTGAGCAATGAATATGCAGTTGGTGATGGTGTTGTTGTTTTATTTTTCTTTATAAAATTTCTGAGGCTTAAGAGTATGATACTTATTTATGGTATGTTCTTAGAAGTGTCTAGGGGATGAAGGCATATGTTTTTTTTAGGCTGCATTAACAATCTTTTATTTTATTTTTTGGGTTGGCAGTCAATTTATTTTGGTGGTGGGTATTTGACTTTCCGACATTTGATCATGGGTCATGATAGATTCTGTATATAAATTTATTAGGATCTTAATGATTCTGGTGGTGATTGTTTTGGTGTTGGGTGAACATTACAAATAACTAGTTTCAAACGAGAATACTACGTTCTGGAGCTTCCGTGATGGTTTTTTTTCAGAACTTTGTGTTCATTGTTATTTTATACGATTTGACAGGATTGTTATTATGGATTGATGAGGAGGGCTTGAATTATATGTATATTTTGTATGGCGGACTATATATTTTTAGGCACTACTTATTCCTTTTTATGAAGGAATATCTTATGTTTTTTTGGTGATGAAGACCTCAGGATTATTTTCTTTCGATTGTATTGGTGCAGTTTCAAAATTCATAGAGAAATGACTCAACAATTGTGATTTCAGATTGGAGGCTTTCTTTGGAGAGGGACATACAATGTCTCTATCACGAACAGTAATTACTGTCGGTGTGTTTTTTTAATTTGGTTTTTTCTCTTGGACATGGTTTTGGTTTCCGACATGGCTTTTTGTGGATCTTGCTTCTAGAATTGTCATTCAAGAAACATTCATTCCATCAATTGCCTATGTACATTAGCCATTGTTGTGCCAGGATTGCAGGATTCTTGGTGAGTGAGGCATGGTACTAATATGACTCTGCGACTAGATTTTCATCTATGGAGTTGGTGGGATTTTAATATTTTCATTACAATATCCTTGGGGGTAGATATTTTCTATTAATGCATGGTCAATTATAGATCCTTGTATATCTCTCGGGGCGATTGTTTGACTACACCGGTCCGAGGCACAGTCTTGATCCAACTTATTCATAAGCATACATCTAAGTTTTTTTAATTTTCCTTCCCCAATATTTTTTCATGATCCTACAAGTTTTTAGCAAATGAAAACTCTTTACATTTTGGCGTTTCTTTCTTTTATAGGTGGATGAGAATTTGTTGGAATTTTTGGGGGTTGTAAAATCTTAGGTCTCTTTGGCGTCAATGGTAGATCATGCCCCTATATTTCCTTAGTGGCAGGGGAAAGTGTTACACGTTATTTTGTCACCATGACATTTAACCGTCTATATGGGTTCATCATCACCTATATTATGCTTCCTTAGAAGTCAAAAAACCTCAAAGTTCCTAAACCAAGTCTTGGAGTTCGAGAAAAGTTCATTTAAAACCCTAAAATCCCAACTCCGCACTTTTCCTAGTCCTTACATGCGGACCCGCAACTTTTTGCTCTATAATCTGCAGTACATCCCGCACGTTCTGCTCATTAAAACTGAGGAACCCCGTAAAAGGAAAAATAAAACAAAAAGTAAGTTCTAGAAGCCCAACTGGTAGAATATTCTCCCATCTAGTTGAATATTCTCCCATCTGGAAGCTTCTAGAAGCGAAATCCGGTCGAGCTTCATCCCTTCATTCATGGACTTCTATCCCTTCATTAATGGAGTTTATCCCTTGGTATTTGGAGCTCAAATCCCTTCATGACAGGAATCCATCCCCTTCTTCATAGAATTGAAACTAACTCCATTTCCCTATAAATTGAGCTCATGTTTCAGTCTCAAGGGTAGACTATAGCTTGTAGATGGTAGATGACATTTACTGAGAATTGTTGAAGAAATCATACTCTCTATACTTGGCATCATTGGTATGAGAACGATCACATACTCATATCCATAGTTTCATGCTAGTTTAGAGAGGAGAAGGCTTATCAAACCAAGAGAGAATGATTGTTCAGGACCCCGGAAGAACCTGTATGACATCAAGGCAACAAGGTTGTAAGGTTACTTCTTATTATGCAACATAATACAAATGGATTCTATTTTCTCATTAAATTTTTCATGTATCTATTGAGTAATTTAATTCTTGGATTCCTTGATCACTGAGATAGATTAATGTTTTCTCAATTATTATATCTTGCAGGTGCTTTTAATCCTTTTATCTGTCTTTGATTACAGGTTTCACATGTTGAAGCGACCTCTTTTGGAGCGACTGGATAGAATATTTCAGCAAGCATTGGACTTCAGGTAGGGGCATGTCCTCATACTTTGTTATTTAATAAATTTGAAACAAAAATGATCTAGAGAAAATGGTTTGCATTTGGATGTTTGTTTCTAGATATCCTTAGGATACTAGGGAGATCGTTCTTGTCTGCAAGAAGGATTTATCCGCATAACAAAATGGCGACCCCGCTAGGGAAATAGAACTTAGTTTCTCTTTTTACTTTTCAGTTTGATTTTTCAATTTTGATTAGTCTAAAACTGGGTTGGGTAGATAACTTACCAGAATCCCTGAAAAGGAAATCTGAATTTTTATTTTTTCTGTGTTTTTCCTGGCCTTCGTTGTTTTTGTTTAAAAACAGTGTGATAGCCTCCGCAGTTTTTAGTTCAAAATAGTGTGGTGCCACACTGTTCTCCATTAAAACCTATAGACTTGTGGAAAATTTCTGAAAAAATTAGGAATTCTCTTTTCAGGAGTCAGATTACAGATTCTCTGTGTTTGCCCCAACTTGTCTTGACTGTCAATAGTCTTACGTGTGGATTTCTTTCAGTAATTTTTAAGTCTGAGTGATTTTCATCTGATTTGCATTTTATAAGTACGTGTTTGCCCTACTTTCTTGTTGCTCTCTATTAGAAACCATCATATACCTTAGCTTACTGGTATGTTGATTGTTTTCTTGTTGAGCCATTGAGCTTGTCGCAACTCTTGCTTTTATGAAAATTGAGTTTTATTTTCATTTGCAAATTTAGAAATGTCTTAAGCTTACTAAGGCCTGAAATTCACTTAAAACCATTGAATGTTTTAATTTTTGCTAAGTATAAGCAGAAATTTTTCTTGGTTCGATCACAAACTAAGCAAAACATTCTCAAAATTTTCTAAATAGAATTCAAACATTAGTGTTTTCTTTTGCTTTTGAATTTTATATTTTTACGAATTTTTCATAAAGTTTTATTTTTGGAAAAATTTTGTTAAAAGATTTGTAGTTTCTGATCTCATTGGTGAAGGATTTTATTTTGAATGAGTAATTGATCATCATATGAAATTGAGTTCTCAAAAGAATAGTCTTATTTTTGAATATTTCTGTTTATAAACGAAAGAATTGGTGTTTTAAAAGTTATTGAAATCTCTCAAATATTTCTTTTAAATAGGTTTCATTGAAAAGAAACAGAGTTTCACTCTCATACAAATGCATTTAGTGTATTTTGAGTTGGGTCATAAAACATCATTTAAGTTTCACTTCCATACCTTATGTCTTAAGAAACAGTCAAACTAAAAACAACGCTTTAATTAAAATTAATATAGATATTTTTACACTTTCTAGGGCTCTTTTCCATCAACATAGCTTAGGCTAGTGTCTTGGAATAGGTTGTAATTAACATTCCAAGAAATTTGAAACAAACAAGTAGTAATCTTGTGGTAGGAAAATCCAATTGTAGCATGTATGCTCTAGGAAGCTCTTATTAAAATATTCAAGCACGAGATCATGTCTGAACCAGTGAGGTAATCACACCTATCTCATTCGGAAAGATAACAGATGTGCACGTATTAAAAACGGTAAACCTCAGATAGACCATTTTCGAGGAGCCCGGGGTCACTTGTCGGTAAACCTTGGATTATATCAAGGAGCCTTCAGGGGGATTGAGTTTGTTACTCTTCCCTTGCGTGTATATCAGATCGCAGACTGTTCCCCCAGGTATATTTGTTCTTGTTGGTGACCTTAGTGGCTATAAATTTTAGGATTATTTCCCAAGGTGACAGTGGAGGGAAGGTCCCACTATACCTGGAGCAGATGTCGACTAGACTCACTTGGACTTTCCGGAGGGTTCTCTTCACTACAAGATGGTTTAAGTGGAGAAACTTGTATCGGTATGTTTCATTAAGCAGGTTGTCAGGGTAACTGTTCCAACCACTATTTCTACATTAAAATTCCACGATGTTGGATTTCATCACCAACTAGTGTTTAGTGTGGGAATCTATTGTTTGTGTGTGGATTGATCTCTTAAATTTT
Organism: Pinus albicaulis; assembly: GCA_034641835.2. Lineage (NCBI taxonomy): Eukaryota > Viridiplantae > Streptophyta > Pinopsida > Pinales > Pinaceae > Pinus > Pinus albicaulis. The sequence continues at coordinate 384,149,444 of CM076584.1, forward strand.
GTAGGTGTGTGATCAATTTGATTGTTTCTTTAGAGACTTTACGACATTTTATTGAAATTTTCTTTGATTTCGTGTGTTAAAATTTTTAATCGTGGCAGAATTACCTAGACAATCACGTAGAATGCAAGGGAAACCCCCTGAGTACACACCAAGCCAGTTAAAAAAACTTAAATCTGAAAAAGGACAAACATCAGGGACTGGATCAACTGAACACAAAGAAACATCTATAATTATTCATCATGAATATGAAGTAGATCAACCTCGAACAACAGAGAGTACTCCAAAAATATTTTCAATTTTTGAACTAGCTGAACTTGTCTCTACAACTAGTGAATTATCAGATTCGGAACCTGAAATTTCTAAACCAGAACCTGTAACTGTTATATCTGAGATTACTTCTTCGTTCATCACTCCAACCCCTCGTTGTCCTGATTCACCCAGAGTGAAGTATCGTATCACTGAAAATATTCCTCTTGGTCTCATTAGTATTGAAGAAGTTACTGATACTAAAGAAGTAGTTCTTCCTCCTACTCAGGACTCTTTGGATCTTAGGCCAAGTGAATCGATTTATTATAGTCCTTTCAAAACAGATCCTTGGTATTCTCAGTTGGCAGACTTTCTACACAATACTGGTCTAAATTATTCGCCACCCTGAATTCATTTTTACACTATACCACGAGGTTATAAACCCCCATTAAACATGTCTGGTGAGTCATCCATGTTTTATGCATCACCAGAAACATATTTGTATGGTGGTCCGTCTGTTCCAGTAGGATACCAGTCGCTCTCTGGTACTTTCTCAGGAGAAACTCCTTCTCCCGATAAGCATGCATCATCATCTGGTCAAAATGAATCAAATATCGAAAATTTGAGTACGGAACACGTTTACATGATGTCTGGAAACATCCCTAACCCTGACCCTCAAGGTAGTAATTTACTCCCTGGGGGGCAACCTCAAGGTAGTAATTTACAGCCTAGGGGTCAACCTTAAGGACAATACATACCTCGAGGTTAGAACATACCACAGGGTCAATATCAACCTCAAGGTCAGTACCCAACTCAAGGTCCGCAACCTCTTCAAGGACAGTATCCTATACTAGGACAACCGTATTTCCAGGGACAACAAATTCCTTTAGGGCCAAAATTTTACCTGGAGCAACAATTGTTCCAAGGAAGTGGGAGTTATCCAGCTAATTATCAAACACATGTTCGAAATTATCACCCTGTTTATGGTCCTTCTTATGCTACAAAATATTTCTACCCCGGAGTAAACACAGTGTGGGATTCATCACAAGTTCAACAGAATTTGCAACCTAATGTAAAAGTACCTTATTATCAATCTGGTCAGCCAATGGGTTACAACCAATCTGTCCAACCTGTTCAACCTACTATTCAGGTACCTGCATCTAGTACAGTTCAACAGCCTGGTCCGAGTACACCTAGAACTCCCACTCAAACTGGTGCACCAACTTTGTTCAAGCTGCCACACCTATTCCTGGAGTTTATGCACCCACTATTTCTACAGCCCCTCAAGTATCACAACAAATCCCTATAGTCTCTGCACCACAGCCTGGATCTACAATCTAGACTACCGTTCAGGTACCTACGGGACAACCTAGTACAAGTACAATTGCAACAAGTCAAGCTCAGTTTGCTTATCAACTATATCAGGGGAAATATTCATATGGGCCTGTGGCGCAAAATCCAGTATACCAGCATCAACCATACCCTGGTTACACATATCAGATACCAGCTCAACCCCAATATGGTCTGGCTAATCCTGGTTACCCGGGAGGTATTCCAATCCCAAATGCTCAGGCTATTCTAGGATATCCTAGATATCCTCCTCAAGGTACTGGTATAGTTCCACAAGGTTATCAATTTTCTCAAGACCCTAATCATCGGTTGCCATTCATAGGAACTTTGGATTTACCTGATTTGTCATGCCTTACGAATGATCCCATCTATTATCTTCCATACTGGTCGTCGATGCCAAATAAGTTGCCCAGTGATATCCCTAAATTTGAAGGGAAATCAGGAGAGGACCCATCGAACCATGTCATGACTTACCACCTCCGGTGTGCATCCAACTCTCTGATTTATGATTCTATTCGATTAAGACTGTTTCGGAGAACACTGATAAGCTTAGCTGCTAAATGGTATATTTAACTACTGCGTGGCTCATTCAACAATTTCAACGCTTTAGCAATTGCATTCTTAACACATTTTCAGTTACCAGTTAGACATGACAATGGCACAGAATTATTAACTTTATTAAAAAAATCTACATATACGTACATATCCGATCACATACATGAATGGAGACGTAGAAGACGTTTGGTGAAAGTTTTTATTCTGGATCAGATTTTGGCGGAATGGTTTATCAAATAATTACTTCCAAAGATCACTGAAGATGTGGCTAAGGGAGGAGTTGTTACTAAGGAACAGGTCATTGCTCAAGCTTAGTACTTAGACCTTGTTTATACACAATCTGGTACTTTGTATGAAAAAATTCTTGATTTACCACGCCCTGGTCAAGTAACTACAACTCCTTCAGGACCTCATGTTGCAGATGGTGTAATTGGTTTAGTTAATACAAATAAAAGTAAGAAGAAATCATCTAAGATTACTTCTCCTATAATAACTTTACCTGGTTCACCAAAAGGAGATTCTTCCCTTGAAACTTTTGCCGACATTCATGTTGTAGATTCGTCTACAGCTAAATCCAAAACCGGTAATAAGAAGAAAGGTAAGAATAAAAGTAAGCAGACTTCATCACCCAAAGAGAAAACCAAAAAAACTGAACCGTCTGACAATAAACAAAAACCTCGTTATCCTTGTCTTATCTATGACGAGGATCACTTTACTAAAGAGTGCCCACATCGATATGAGGTCTCTAAATTCATTAAAGGTTCACCAACACCCGTTGTCTTAAAGGATCCTTTTCCTACTCAATATAGAAAAATTATAGGATCTTCTTCACACTCATCAGCAAATATTTTAATGATGTCTGAGGTTATGGTTGCGACATGATCGCAAGACTATGGAAATAAAAATCTTGTTACTGATAAAGATGTAGAAAATTATAATTCAACACCAGCTACATCTCCTTCGGTTTCTGATCCACTCCATATAGAGAAACCTAATCCAGGTTTAGTAATTAAACTGCCTGCTAAAGGTGTACTTCGGAAGTCAACTATCAATCCACATGCAAGAGCTTCTCAGAACTACAACATTGTTGAAGACTTGGCGATTTACCCTTCAGCAATGTCGGCCCTCGAAGTGCTACAATGATGTCCAACACAAAGGAAATTACTTTTATCAGTTATTGGAGCTATAGATCCTCAGGATTCTAATCGTATGGTCTTCGATTTAGAAAATTTTACACCGAGACTACCCCATCAGATGGCTTTTTAGATTCCAGTATTAGTAAAAAACAGACGATTTTTTCGGTAATTGATGAGGGGGAATCTACATGTATAATGTCGTTAAATTGTTGCAAAACTATTGGTTCTTCAACGATTAACCAATCTCCGACAATCTTTAAAGCTTTTGATGGAAGAGGATTCCATCCGTATGGAATTTTACAGGATCTACCTATAGAGGTCGAAGGTAAAACCATTAATCTAGATGTGGAAGTAGTTGATGCCCCTCTAGATTACAACCTTCTTATGGGACGAAGTTGGTCTTATGCTATGACTGTTGTCGTGTCTTCCATCTTTCGGTTAATCATGTTTCCTCATAAAGGAAAGATTGTGAAAATCGATCAGCTCTCATATTATTCGTCTGATCCAGCCTCTACATATAGTATTCAACATGTTGGAAAATTGACTATTCCTTATGAAGATGTTGGAGTAGGTTCAATAAAATATTATGTTTTGATGGGAACTTTTTCTATGGCTCCACCAAACGTACCGCGTACCATTGCTATTATCAATATGATTTCATCAAGCACTATTCCATTTGATGATCCTTGGATAGTACCTTCAGCATCATAAATGGATTCTTTTAATGGCGAGATGCCTTTGAGTCCTTTTGAGATAGCATATACAGCGGTACAATCATTTTCTAACACACCTTCAATTTATCCTGATCCAATAAATGTGGTCATTGAAGAATCTTCTTCACTATCAAGATCAACCTTGACATGTATTTTCGATCCTTTTCAACAAGTGTTTTCTACTGATGAAATTATTCGTGAAATTCTGTCTATGGAGGAATTACCATGGGATGATCTGCATCATAGATCTTCGTTTTTACCTGAACTTGATAGATTTGAACATAATTTTTTGTCAATTGTTAGAGTTGATTATGTCAAGGAACCACAAAATCCAATCATGATTACAAATTCGAATTCTGAGATTATTTGGGAAACATTTCTACAATTGTTCCTATTGACATATCAGTTAAACCCAGAGTTGTTGAAAACATTCATATAGGAGCTTCTTGTAAGATTGATGAAATTAATACATATAAAGTCCTATTTCAATAATTTCGTGACATATTTGCCTAGTCCTACGAAGAAATGCCAGGAATTGGTCCAAAAATTGTCATTCATGAAATAAGACATACCCGGATGCAAAGCCTATTAGACAATGTTTACGTCTGATACATACAAGGAAAGCTGCTGCTATCGAAGCTGAAGTTGAGAAATAACTAAAAGAAGGATTTTTTTATCCAATCCAACTGACAGATTGGGTATCTAATATAGTCCCTGTTACTAAAAAACAAGGGACCATATGAGTATGTGTCAATTATAGGGACATTAATAAAGCTTGTCCGAAAGACAATTATTCTACCCCTTATATCGACCAAATCATTGATGATTGTGCCTGAAATGAGATGTTTTCATTCATGGATGGATTTTTCGGATATAATCAAATAAACATACTCCCTGTTGATCAACAAAAAACAATGTTCATTTGCCCTTGGGGAACATTTTCTTACTGTAAATAACCTTTTGGATTAAAGAATGCTAGTGCAACTTTTCAAAGGGCCATGCCTTACGCTTTTCATGACATCAAACACATTGTGCAGACTTATTTGGACGATTTACCTGCTCATTCATTACACAAGGAAGATCATCCTACTCATCTAATAGCAATTTTTATGAGATGTAGACATTATAAGATTCGTTTGAATCCACACAAGTATGTTTTTTGTCTACAATCTGGACGATTATTGGGATTTGTTGTCTCCAAAGCCAACATTCATGTTGATCCTTCGAAGTTTGAGGCCATCATAAATCTATCTCCTCCTTCCACACTTCGCCAACTCCAAAGTTTGCAAGGGAAAGCAAACTTTTTACGTAAATTTATTCCGAACTATGCTGAGTTAACAAAAGGTTTTACCAGGTTGTTGAAACACAATGTTCCTTTTATTTGAGATGAGATTTTTGATCAATCTTTCGATGCTCTAAAACACGTGTTAACCCATGCACCCTTATTGCATCCACCCAATTACAACCATAATTACTTTTTATACCTAGCAGCCTCTGATTCCACCATTGGAATGGTTTTAGTTCAAGAGGATGAATTTCATAGTGAACATGTGATTTATTATCTAAGTAGGAATTTGAATCCAACAAAAATTAAATATTCACATGTGGAGAAATTGGCCTTGGCAGTTGTTCAAGCTGTCCAAAGATTTTGTCGTTACATACTGTTACGCAAGACAACGATAATTTCTAATTGCAACCCAATGATGTATATTTGGACAAAACAATTACTTGGGGGGAAATACTCTAAATGGATTGTTATCCTACAAGAGTTTTATTTGGAATTTGAAAAATCTAAATCAAAGAAATCACTAGTGTTTGCAGAACTTATGTGTGATTTTCCTAATACTGAGATGGAAACTATGGTAGAGCATCCTATTGCAGATGAATATTTGTTTCTTATTAGTAAATTAGATCCATTGTATGGAGATATCATTGTTTATCTTCAAACCCAAACCTTTCGGCCAGAACTTTCACGTTCAAATTGACGAAAGATCCGTTACCAATCTCAGCAATATAATATTGTTGGGGACACACTTTATCGTCATGGTGCGGATTCTGTTTTTCGACGTTGCATAAATCATGAGGAGGCTGAAAAGGTTCTAAATGACTGCCACTATAGAGCATGTGGTAGTCATATGTTTGGGTACGCCACATCCCAAAAGATATGCGCGCTGGCTATTTTTGGCCCTCATTATTCAAAGATTGCATTCTTGCGGTCCGAAAACACCACAACTGTCAATTTTTTGATCAAAAGATGTGTGCACCACCATCTCCTCTTCACCCCATCATTGTTGTCGGTCCCTTTGTGAAATGGGGCATTGATTTCATTACATTTAACCCTCACTCGGCTGGGGGGCATGGGAATATTATTCTCGCAGTAGATTACTTTACCAAATGGGCTGAGGCGATGCCTACATTTGCAGCCGATGGCAAGACTGTAGCTACATTCGTATTCAATCATGTGATTGCTCATTTCAGTGTACCCCAAGCTATTATCACTGACCATGGGAGTAAATTTCGAAATATAATGATGATCGAACTATTTGATCAACTTGGCCCGCACCATGATAATTCTACTCCATATTACTCGCAGGCTAATGGTCAGGTTGAAGTCGATAATCAAGTTTTAACCACCATGATCAAATGGATTATCAGAACTCACAAATCGAATTGGCATACCATGCTTTTTTTGACATTATGGGCATATCGAACTTCAAAAAAAAAAAAAAAAAATTGTAACTGGTTTCACTTCTTTTCAACTGGTTTATGGTTTAGAGGTTGTGCTACCCATTGAATGTGAAATACCATCACTCCAATTAGCCATAAAGTTACTACGAGCTACCTCTAAAGAGGAAAAATGCTTTTTGTACTTAGCATAATTAGATGAGACTCGACGCACCATTGCATTAGCTGTCGAAGCTCATAAAAAACGCGTTAAAGCTCAGTATGATCAAAGTGTTACACCTCATGTTTTTTCAGAAGGTGACCTAGTCTTAGTATATGATCAAGCTAACGATAGGCTAGGGGCTGGGAAATTTGAACCTATGTGGCATGGTCCCTACATTGTCAAGCGAGTGCTTGCAAAAGGGGCCTATGAATTGACTGATTATGACGAGGACTCTTTAGATAAACCCAGAAATGGCCTTTATCTGAAGATACATTATGCTTGATTCTTGTGTGGAGATCTTACTTGTATATTAGTTATTTTCCTAGTTAGTGTGCCTTAGATTAGAAAAGTGTGCCTAGTTTTTACTACTATCACTGCTTATCTTGATTACTCTTGATATTGCAGATGTCGACGTCCCTTCAAACATACATTGTTTTTGCCGATGGTGCCTGTCGTAGTACACAGAATATTTATTCCACAGCTTGGTTTATCTATTCACCTATTGATGAGTTAGTTTCTATGCATGGGGTAAGCCTTGGTCAAACAACAAATAATATTGCAGAATATAGTACAATTATTGAGTTATTATCTAATGCCATCTCATTTGGTATTTGACATTTGATTATAAGGTTAATTCAGAGCTCATTGTATTACATTTAAACAGAGTATATGAAATTAAAAGTCTAGTGTTACTGAGATTATTTTTGAAGGTCCGTCTCTTGGAAAGGCAATTTGATTACATCGAATATCAACACATTCCAAGAAATTTAAACACATTGGCTAATGCATTAGCTAATTGTGTCCTAAATAGACATTTGCAACACTAAAGCAGTAAACCAAAACAACATTCGATATATGTTGAATAAGGTAGTCAGAGAAAGTATTAATATCATAGATAGGAGTTTTTGTTTTCAAAAAATATTACATCGTCTACAATCATAGGTTTAAAACACCTTACGATCTGAACGATAGTGACACAAACAAAAAAATACAACAGTTTGCAATGATCATCCACTATCCGTGGTGATGATCATGGTAGTAAACTATCACCCGCGCCACCCTGCATAGGAATCCCCTAAACTGGCCAGGAACACCAGTAACGTGTCTCTAGAGACGAAGAGGAATATCATCCGTCGATGTCTCTGGGATATCTATAGTCAACCTCTCTAGGTTGTGCTCCAAGTCCGTAAGGATTTCTGCTGCTTGATTTTGTGGCTGTGCAATAGGCTCTGTTTGCTTCCTTTTAGAAGTGACGGAGAGTAGCTGGCCTTTGTGGACCAACATCTACATTTAGAATTTTGTTATCAATATTGGACGATCAAAAAACAAAATAAAAATTAGAGTTAAAACACATCAAAATGATTCATTTACTTGATTCATCCCATTGTGCCCCTGGAGGTAAGGACATCTTAGGATCACCTCGGAAATCTATGCCCACATATGGGAAATCCTCAATAGTGAAGATTTGGTTCTGCAGCCAATGAAAATATGTTGGAGTGAATCAAACTACCACACAGCCATCGCCACCATGGCGGGCCATCAGTGCAACGCAGCGTACCATACGAGGTTCTCTAAGTTCACCGAGATCAATAGGGATAAGCTGAGGGGCGAGGAATGGAATCCTCTCCAAAGCAAAATAAACCAAGATGGCACCATACCCAAAGTTTTTCAACTTTGAGTTTTTTGCTCTAGTCAATTGGCCTTTCATATTGGTCAATACCCCTTCACACCAATTGAAAATGGTACCTCTGTAACATTCGACTGTTGTCTGCATCTGAGATTTGGTATCCACATGTGGAGTTGCGCTACCACATAGCCTAGTTACGGTGAACGCAATGAATTTAAGATCAAGAAGTAGGATAGTCTTTATATCTATACGGTTATCTTTGGGATCAACTTCTTCACTGCAAAACTCTTGTTTATAGTTAGCAATAGGCAGGCCACCTTGCCTAGCTCCAAACAAAGAGATATGTTCACCTCTTTTGGATAAACCGGTGAGAAAGTAAATATCTTCAAGCTCAAGTTCTAGCTTGTGATTTCCAATGATAAAACATTGTTCTTGGACATCCCATTTGTTCACCAACCATGTCATTAGTTCCACTTGTGCCCTCTTGCCCTGAATTGCCCTGAATTTATACAATCCACAATCTCTCAACACATGCATTATGGTCGGATTATTCATGGCCGCCTCATCTACTTCTTCATGCTCACGTTCTCTTCACTCTAGCATTGTAGAATAGTTTGCAAATGGACGCATTTGAAGATTAGAAACTTTTAGAATGGGAATTTTTAACTATTTTTGAGAGAATTTAACCATTTTACTTTTCTCACGGCACCTCCGCAGTTTTTGTGCAGAGACAGTGCAGACCTCCGCACGCGCTCTTCTTGAAAACCACGGTAGCCCGATAATTGGGGTTCGCAGGTTACACATAGATGACTCGTAGAGCCCTGAGGGCGGAATTTTGAGCATATTTTCTCCTCAAAAAATTATTTTAAAGCCTAAAAAGAGAATTTAATTGGATGAAAATGAAGAGAAGAGTGTTGTGGATTACCTGGTTCTGATGATTTTCGATTTGAATTGTTGGTTCTTCCGTTATCAGCTCTGGAATTTTTTCTACCAAAAGCTCTCAAATTACAACTCTGAAGACAAAAGGTGAAAATAACTTTGTTGAACTGCTTTTTATAAGATTTTTTGAATGAATAAAATATCGTATTTTATTTATTTTCCACTTTAAAAAGTAAAATTTCAGATGTTTTTCCTTTAAAAAAAACAAATATGTTTAATCCTTCGAGTTTTTGTGTAGAATACAAATTTTTGGTGATACGAATTATTTTGATGATGGGTATACTTTTATCACTTTTTCGGGCTCTTGAAAATTACGAAAAATCGAAACCCTGGAGTTCTCTTTTAAGCCCTTTTCAGACTCTTTAAATATGAAAAGATTGCTGAGTACTTGACTATTCAAACTCGTTAAAGGAAATTAACAGTCGTCCCTTCAGTATAAGTTTACCCCTTTTCCGGACTGAAATGGACTATTTACGAAAAATGTATATGTTTACTAATCATGGTCAATAGAGTTTTCTCCTGCATTATTTTATCCTTTTTCGGGCTTCAAAGACTAAATTTATGAAAAATTACACCCACGGAGTTTTCTTAAGTTTTTCTTCTGACTCCCTAAAACTGAAAAACACTGAGTTTCTCCTATACCGGACTCGTTAAAACTTAATAGTAAATGACCTGTCGATTACAAACAGGAACAAACCACTCCTTCTTAGGGTTCAATTTTAATACTAAGTTGGACTCATCCAAAGGATGAAATTACACAACAAGCAAATGTTATCCTCCTTAATCTTGTCAAAAATAAAGAGGTACTTGCCAAAAATGGTGGGAAAAAAGAGAGAAAATGAATCCAGTTGTCATACTTTGTTTTGAAAAAACAATATACCACTCTTGAACACGACACTTTTTGTTACACTCATACCTGGGTTGGGAAAATCCTTTGTCTAAAAGTTAATCAAACCACATTGAAGGTCTTCAATCGGTTTCTGGGTATTAGCTTTAGGTCAATTGTCACCAATCCATCTGCAGTGTCCTTGTGTGTTCGAGAGAACAGTTTAAATAAACCAATCATTGCAAACATTTGTCTCCATTCGCGTTGAACATCCCTGAGTCAGTCCTTGCAAATATTTCTTCAAAACTTGATCTAATGGTTTTTTGTCGTAGGCTTTCCTATGATGAATCACTTTCTATCGACGAGAACTCATTATCTAGAAAGTTGATCTAGAATCCTATTAGTACCTTGGGATCTGCATGCCCTAATGGCAGGTTTCTCACCTTCGAAGATAGGTTGCATCATTGACCTTCGATCGAATGACTCCGTGAAGTGTTCAACTTCAAATCATTCATTCACACTTCGTGGATTGTACTGAGTACTTTGAGAGCCATTGTCATTATTGGTGGTTTCTCTCACACTTGTTAACAATTCACATCATTGATTGGTAATCAAGTGGTTTCTATAATGTTTGACTTCAACACAATCAATCGCATGGATAGAATCGTACTAGTTCGGGAAGCGGAAATCAAGACCTTGGATCTAGTTTCCACCATCCAGGCTGCGAGAGTTTTATTTTTCAATAGACTACTTATGACAGATGGTTGCGCCCATACTGTGTCTACTATTGATGTAATTTTAAAATCATTTATGTACTAGAACATGTAGTTAGTTTTGATCTAAGTACGGAAATGCCTATCTCATCGATGATATATATATATATATTTGAATGTTTTTTTCAAGTTTCAACTGGTATGTACGCAATCCAATCATCAGAAAGATAAATCACTTCACTCTTCGAAACTAACTCAGACTTCGCACTTTAGGGGGCAATCTGTTACACGTTATTTTGTCACCATGACATTTAATTGTCTATATGGGTTCATCATCACCTATATTATGCTTCCTTAGAAGTAAAAAAACCTCAAAGTTCCTAAACCAAGTCTTGGAATTGGAGAAAAGCTCATTTAAAACCCTAAAAGCCCAACTCTGCACTTTTCCTAGTCCTTACCTGTGGACCCGCAGATTTTTGCTTTATAATCTGCAGTACATCTTGCACGTTCTGCTCATTAAACCTGCGGACCCTCATAAAATGAAAAATAAAAGAAAAAGTAAGTTCTAGTAGCTCAGCTGGTCAAATATTCTCCCAGCTGGACGCTTCTAGAAGCGAAATCCAGTCGAGCTTCATCCCTTCATTCATGGAATTCTATCCATTCATTAATGGAGTTTATCCCTTGGTATTTGGAGCTCAAATCCTTTCATGAGAGGAGTCCATCCCCATCTTCATGGAACTGAAACTAACTCCATTTCCCTATAAATTGAGCTCATGTTTCAGTCTCGAGGGTAGACTATAGCTTGTAGATGGTAGATGATATTTAATGAGAATTGCCGAAGAAATCATACTCTCTATACTTGGCATCATTGGTATGAGAACGTCACATACTCATATCCATAGTTTCATGCTAGTTCAGAGAGGAGAAGGCTTATCAAACCAAGAGAGAACGATTGTTCAGGACCCTAGAAGAACCTGTATGACATCAAGGCAACAAGGTTGTAAGGTTACTTCTTATTATACAACATAATACAAATGGATTCTATTTTCTCATTAAATTGTTCATGTATCTATTGAGTAATTTAATTCTTGGATTCCTTGATCACTGAGATAGATTAGTGTTTTCTCAATTATTATATCTTGCAAATGATTTTAATCCTTTTATATGTCTTTGATTGTAGGTTTCACATGTTGAAGTGACCTCTTTTGGAGCGACTGGATAGAAGATTTCAGCAGGCGTTGAACTTCAGGTAGGGGCATGTCCTCATACTTTGTTATTTAATAATTTAGAATCACAAATGATCTAGAGAAAATGGTTTGCATTTGGATGTTTGTTTCTAGATATCCTTAGGATACTAGGGAGATCATTCTTGTCTGCAAGAAGGATTTATCTGCATAATAGAAAGATCCTAGTCTAGTCTTCCCTTTAAATTTAACCATTCTTGGTTATAAGATCTGAGCTTATGCAAATTTATTGTTAAGACGTGAACTGAATATTTGGGGCCTCTAGACAGATCTGACATTTTGCAACATTGTGTACAAACTGATATCGAAAATTATTGCAAACAGGTTGAAGATGTGTCACTCAACTCACATATCCATTGAGTAATTTGGTTTTCATAAGAACATACAAATACAAGAAACAGTTTCTATTACTCAAGAAGATTTGCACACTATTAAAACATTCAAGGCCATCATTTTAAATCTTTATCTCCATCGAACATATGATAGGGTGGACTGGACCTATCTACGGTTGATTTTACTTAGAATTGGACTCACTGTGAGGGGAAAAATGGATTATGGCTTGCATCACATCAATGTCATATTATGTTATTATAAATGGTGTTCCGTCTATTTTATTCCGTGCATTCAAAGGTCTTAGGAAGGGCTGCACATTATCTCCATTGTTGTTCTTACTGATTGTTGTTCTTGCTGGTTGTTGATAGCCTTAGTAGGTGGTTTCTGATGGATAAAGAACGAGGTTTTTTTCAAGGGCTTCAACATATGAGACAAGTATCTATTACACATCTAATGCTTGTGAATGATGGTTTAATTTTTGGAAAACTATCGGTTGATCAAAGGACCCACATAGAACATATCATCTCGACCTTTGGTATTGCCTCTGGTTTGAGAACGAACTCCTCCAAATCAGAGCTCATATATGCTTCTACAAAGTTGGAACAAGTAATGGGGATTTATGATATTTTAGTTGTTAAGTCACAATCTATGTAATCGGGTTTCAAATATTTGGGGTTAAGGATGAAACCAAATAGATACCTCTTGGTGGAATGGAAATGGCTCACAGGGCTAGATTAAATAATTGGACTCACAGATGGTTGTCTCTTTGTGGCAGATTGGTCCTTGTTCAATTGGTTATACAGATCATCTTGGTTTACTAGATGCACCTGTACATACTTCCTAAAGAGATTATCAAGCGTATTGATTCAATAATTACACACTTCATTTGGTCATGCCCAATGGAGTGTAGGAAGATTCAAACGAAAATTAAGATATTATTTCTAAAAGGAAATTAGGATATTATTTCTAAAAGGAAATTAGACGGAGGGTAGGGTATTAAAAGGATTGAATATTTCATATGGATTTTCTATCAAAAAGCTTTTGGAGGGCTATCTTTTGATCTGATATTTGGCACGAGATTGTAAAAGGAAAATATATAAAGAATAAGAGGCCTCAGGATTGGTTGAGACATGGTACTTTCACACTAGGGAGGGATCATACATTTGGAAAGGGATAATGTTAACTAGGTGGTGGGTAATTGAGAATATTTGGTGTTACGTAGGGTCAGGCAAGGAAGCAGTGATAGGTAGAGACTCAATATATGGTATTCTGAACACATATATGCTACTTGTTCAGATCATAATTTTTTTTCCTGAGAAGGACATATTTAACATTGCACGTATTCTTCACCCACCCCAGGTGACTATGCTTTGTGACGAAATGCATATCATGAAAATTGCTAGAAGGGAATGCCACCTGGCCTCCCATATAGGCTCGTTAAGTCGACATGACATCACATTTAACTTCCAAGTGATGCGAGCGTCAATGGTAATCAATCAACAATACACCTAGTTGAATCTCCACATTATGTATTGGTATAATTCTCTGGAATGGTCATCCACACAAGTGGCAGGGTTCATCACCTTGCGTCTACACATGCATTTTAAAGAAATGCCTCAATCTCGACCCAATTCCATCACCCTGCAAGTGAATTTGAGTATGACAGGCGCAATTCTCCATGTTGGTCATGGTTTTGGTGGTGGTTTTCTCACACATTGGATCAACACTGAGCATAGAATTGGTATTTCATGCATGGTGTTTAAGGGATATGTTGAGGATCTCCAAGAATTCCTCTTTTCCGATCTCCCATTCATGGAAAATCTCGAAGCTCTCTCCAACCCACATGGTTATGGCTACTTTACTAGCTCACGCCGTGACTCTCTCTCACAATTTTGGTTCGTTAAATGATATGAGGTTCATTCTCCAACAGGGTCTTATGGGTATGGGTATCAATTCTTTGCTCACTTGAAATTAAGATGGCCAAGTTGATATTTGTATGCAATCTTCCAAAAACGCTTGATCATAAGCAAGTTCAAAATAAAAAGTTTGGTACCTTATGAGATAATGTTGAGTGAAACAGGAGCAACTCCCATTGAAGAAATTGCTATGGTGCGGCTCATAAGATATCTAAAATGAATTTAGCAAATGGGAGTAGGTATATGGCCTAATGTTATCTTCAAGGAAGGCATGAGTGAAAGAAAGAAAACATGGATGAGACAAAACTACACATTGATGCAAAAATGGAATATCTACCTCAATGCTTGTCCCACAAATAGCAAGGAGCTAAATAATTTTGTTATGGAGAAGTTTCCTAAACAGGTATGGGGAAAAAGGTTGGGTAGAAAGAAGAAGTACTACATTGAAGAATTCAACCCTACGTATGATCTCCAACAAAAAGAGAACATTGGAACTAACATTCCGTGGAGGGAAAAGGTTCTTATTGCTCAATTAAGAACTAACTCACATCATCTTCGGTGTGAAACAGGGCGGTGGAAAAGGCCTAAAGAATCTTGGGAAGAACGAGTGTGTACATTTTGCACGTCTGGGGCAGTGGAATCGAAAAAAAAATAAAAATAATAATAAATAAATAAAAATAAAAATAAAAATAAAAATTTAAAATTTAAAATTTAAAAAAATTAAAAAAAAAAAATATATATATATATATATATATATATATATATATATATATATATATATATATATATATATATATATATATATATATATATATATAATCATTTTGGAATGTGATGCGTTCAAAGATATCAGAGAAAGTTATGGGAATATGTTAGCATCAATTTCTTGGCATTGTATTTTTAGCGATGAGATTGTTGGAAGGTTGGGCCAGCTCATCATCAATTTGAATAAGAAAAGAACTGAATTGAAAAAGGTGAAAAACATGGAACTCATAGTCCCATAGACTATTTTTAGTCTCGTGGACGTTAAAATTTCATTCATATAGGAACATGTTTGTGGCTCCATCCCCAAAATTGAGTAAATGGTGGCAATTCTTTGTATGGTTAAGGTCTACCCAGTTCTTAGAAGCATTATCAACTTTGTGGAAACGACATATTTTTTGTAGAAATTTTCGAATCTTAATTCTTATGCAGAAATTATTTGTGTTAATCTGGTTAAGCTTCTCCTACTTATACAAGTTATCAACTGAATAAATTCAAGTTAACATCAAAGCAAGACACATAACATATCTCTACCAATTCATATCTAGAATAAGCACATGCACACATAGACAAAGTGACACAGTTATTTATGGACAAACTGTCTCCAGAAAAACCCAATGTGGGAAAATCGATCTCTGGCTGCTGGAGGGCTCTATTATTAAGAATATTTTTGAATACACAACTATGGGTTCCAGATCTGGAGAACCCTACACAGAAAACTCTAGATCTGCAACACCTGGCTGATCTAAGACCAACAATACTGACTGATCCACACCCTCAAACGAGATTTACAGAACTCAGTCAGATCTATGCCTAGAATCCCAAATCTGCCCCTAAAAGACACTGCGTCAGCCTCTGAAGACCTCCAAATTCTCAACGTTATCACTGGAAGGGACTGCGTTACCCCAGACTGGGTGACGCAGTCACTACGCTGCCCCTAAGGGTCTATGCGTAACCCCTGAAGGTTTCCTGAAAATCACGTTGTCCTTGTTGTTGCTGCTGCCGTCTATTGCTGCTGCAGTTGTCGTCTACTGCTGCTGCTGTTGTCGTCTGCTTCTGTTACCACCTGCTGCTGCTATCGTCTGCTGTTGCTACTGCTGCCTTCCTCTACGCTATATTTCCTAATCTCTTCTCTGCTTCTTGTGTATTCTAGACCCCAAGATCAGATCACCTCCTTGGTCTAAATTCCCCTCTCTGCAATTGAAACACTTGATAATTCTTAGCAATCCCACCCTAGAATCTCAACTTAGCTTCAGTGCTCTGCCTCTGTGTGTCTTACAAATGACCCTAAGCCTTTCCTTTATACTTTTCTCGTTGACAAATCAACGGCCAAGATTAAATCTTTAATCAATGGCTAAGATTAAAAGAAAGCTTGATCCGTGTGACTTAAGACAATTTCATCACATGTTTAATTAAATTCACTTTAATTATTTTATTTTCCTAATTTTTAACTTAGGAAAAACATTAAAATAATTAATTAATTTAATATCTACTAAACCAGATGAAATTTCCCAAATCCATTTCTAGGTCTTGTAGATCAGGTGAACTCTAGTCCTTCCTCAAAATTTGGGACCTAGAGCACAAGTGATGCTACCCCAAATACACAAAATTTCAACACTCCCTCTTAGCATCAAAGGTGTGCTCTAGCAATACATCACACTTATGCATTACATGATTTTGGGCACTGGTTCTGTGCTACTGAAGCTTGGCCTCCTGCCACTCAACTCTGCACTGTTGTTGCCATTCTGTACTGCTGCCCATGACTCTGCCATTGCCACTGCAACCACTATACTGCAACTCCCTCTCAATATGCTGCATCTGTGTTGCTCATAGCATTACCACTGCTGATATGCTACACTGCAACTTCAATTGTTGAGAGAAACAACTGAATCTCCTGCCCAATCTTTGACAAACAAGTCAGATGGGCTGCATCCTCATCACTGAAGCTCCATAGGCTACAGATATGTGCTGGCATCTAAAGAATGATGCACAACTACAACTCTGCCTGCGTAATCAGACTCCCTCTGCATTATTGAAGTCACATCAGCTCCTTGTGCTGAAATCTATTACGTTGTTGCTGCACTGTGTTGTCCCTCTGAAGTTTTCTGCGATGTTGTAGCTCTGCACTGCATAAGCAGCACTGCTCTGCGCTGCTATTGCTTCTACGTTGTTGCTGCTATGCTCTGCGCTGCTCCTCCCAACCTCCAGATCCGCCTTTGCCTCTCCTTCATATGTGATCTATCCACCCAATGTTCCACTTGTCCCGCCACTACCTTAAGACTGTCGTAGCTCGCTTGTTGATCCAAGATATGAGCTGCTCAAGGATCCTGCCTTACTTCCATGTAGCTCCTCTACATGTCCATGTCACCCCACCTCAGTGGTTCATGAGCAATCATGGCTACATCATCTCTTGACCCATCATCTGCCACCGCTGCTTTGGAAGAAGATGCTTCCTCTTCCTTCTTCTTTTTTGGACAATGGCTGGTAAAATGTCCCATTTTTGCATTGGAAGCACTTGATCTTAGAAAGATCCTTCTTCTTCTTCAGCTACTTCTTTTAATGCCAAGGCTGCATCTTCCTCCTCTTCCTCCTTAACCTTGCTCAACGCAGGGCTGTGCTGCTTCTTGGTGAACCTTCGTAGTTCTTCTTGCCGCAGGATCGACCACAAGTTGTCCCAATCTGGGAGGTCCGCTCTGCCCAAGATACTTTGGACAAAATTTTCCCACTCATCCGTGACTGCATTGAGGGAAATACTGACTATCACTACATCATCCATGGTTGCACTCATTGTAGTCAGTTGATCCTTGATTGACTGCAATCTGAAGATGAAATGCTCGATGTCTTCTCCTTTGGTCATAATGAAT
Source organism: Pinus albicaulis (assembly GCA_034641835.2). NCBI lineage: Eukaryota > Viridiplantae > Streptophyta > Pinopsida > Pinales > Pinaceae > Pinus > Pinus albicaulis. The sequence continues at coordinate 384,167,555 of CM076584.1, forward strand.
GACCTCATTTGGGCCTCCAACAACATCTTTCTTTTCACTAATTTTCCCTCATACAAGGAAGTCAAAGCCTTCCACATCTCATTAGTTGTCCTCTTCTCAGCTATGTGCGGCACAATATGATCCTTGATATTGTCCATTATCAGCTGCTTGGCATGCCCAATAGCTTCTCTATGCTTCCGTAGGAGATCCACATCTGTCGGTGTGGCCAAGGCCTGCTCTGCATGATCTCTTAAACCATATGCCTCAAGGACATTCAGGATCCTATCTTTCCACACCAAAAGTTTGAGAGGCCCTCTAGCCTATCCTGATCACGCAGTCCACGAGGAGCCATTTGCTTAGAATGTGTTGGAGCTTTTCTTCTCTATGCTGGAGATATTGGATCTAGGGTCCTTTACGAACTGGGCACCCTCTACTCCCTCTGACACTTGATTCCCCTCCTTGGAAATCTACCAAATCAACTATGGTTCAGCTTCTTCTTTGACCCGTTGACCAAACTGCAAGTTTTCTTTGGCAAGAAACTCTCTCAAAAGCTAATCTCTTCCCAAACTTTGTCACTTGTGCTAAGGCTAGAGATATGAAAACTTCAAAAATTTAACCCCACGAGCTCTTCTGAATTTTCTGCAGACTTTTTCTGGATCTAACAGATTCAGATCTGAATCACACTGGTTGGCTTCAAACCCAACCAGCGCTGTTTGTGAGCTGTCTCTGCGCAATAATTGCGTGGGCTTGCTAGGACACAGCACTGGACAACGTCACCCTTCCCTCTGCGTGATTATGCACCAGAAAACTGTGTTGTCCCTTCAAATCTGCTTTTCTGTTGCCTTTCCAGCTACTTTCTGCAGCTAGATCCTTCAGATTCTTCCGCTGGTGACCCTTCTAGATCTGTAATTGCTCCGATACCATGTAGAAATTTATGAATCTTAATTATTATGCATAAATTATTTTTGTTAATCCGGTTAAGCTTCTCCTACTTATACAAGTTATCAATTAAATAAATTCAAGTTAACATCAAAGCAAAACACATAACAAATCTCTACCAATTCAGTTATAGAATAAGCACATGCACACATAAACAAAGTGACACAGTTATTTCTGGAAAAACTGTCCCTGGAATGAGAAAACCGATCTCTGGCTACTGGAGGGCTCTATTATTAAGAATATTTCTGAATACACAACTCTGGGTTCCAGATCTGGAAAACCCTACAGAGAAAACTCTAAATCTGCAGCACCTAGCTGATCTAAGACCAACAATACTTACTGATCCACACCCTCAAACGATATTTACAGAACTCAGCCAGATCTAGGCCTGGAAACCCCAGATCTGCCCCTGAAAGACACTACGTCAGCCTCTGAAGGCATCCAAATGCTCAACGCTATCACTGGAAGAGACTACGTTACCCCAAACTGGGTGACGCAGTCACTACTAAGGGTCTCTGCGTAATCCCTGAAGGGTTTCCGGAAAATCACACTGTCCTTGCTACTGCTGCTACTGCCTTCCTCTTCGCTGCCTTTCTTGATCTCCTCTGCTTCTTGTGTATTCTAGACCCCAAGATCAGATCATCCCCTTGGTCTAAATTCCCCTCTCTGCAACTGAAACACTTGAGAATTCTTAGCAACTTCACCCTAGAATTTCAACTTAGCTTCAATGCACTGCTTCTATGTGTCTTACAAATGACCCCAAGCCTTTCCTTTATACTTTTCTCGTTGACAAATCAACGGCCAAGATTAAATCTTTAATCACTGGCTAATATTAAAAGAAAGTTTGATTCGTGTGACTTAAGACAATTTCATCACATGTTTAATTAAATTCACTTTAATTATTTTATTTTTCTAAGTTTTAACTTAGGAAATACATTAAAATAAATAAATAATTTAATATCTCCTAAACCAAATGAAATTTCCCAAATCCATTTCTCGGTCTTGTAGATCAGGTGAACTCTAGTCCTTCCTCAAAATTTAGGACCTAGAGCACAACTGATGCTACCCCAAATACACAAAATCTCAACAATTTTCTTGGTAATGAATTCTTTTTGTTACAAATAAAGCTCATCGAAAATAAAATTTAACTTTAATTTCTCAATATATAGAACATGTGTAATATCGCTGCTTCGTATCTTTCTTTTATGCAAAAAAAAAATGATTATTTTAAAATTATAATTATAATTATAATTATAATTATATATATATATATATTAAACATACTTCAACATAATTTTAAATTAACATAATATTAAAAACTAATATAAAAATTTAATACAATAAGAGGTTTTCATAAAATTAAAATAAAATATTTATAAAATATTTTGATTTTAAAATGAATTATGGTTTTTGGACAAATGGTATTGATAACTCATATAACAAACCCTATTTACAAATTAATAAATTGGTAAAATAGAGATAAATACTCATCATTAAGAATCTTGCTATATGATAATATTAAGTTTTAGTTTAAAAAATATTACAAAATTAAATTAAAATAAAATATTTTATTTTTGAAATGAGTTATATTGATGAACCATAATATTATAACAAACCCTAAATTATTATGATATTTTAATTTTTTAAAATTTTAATATAATAATTTAATTTAAAACTACATAATCATCAATCAACTAAAAAAATAATTTACACTTTAAAAAATTTAGAAATAATTATTTAAATTTCAAAATACGTGTCGGGTGGAGGTGGTTAGAAAGAAAGAACGAAAGAATTTTTAATGTCCACGAGGCTAAAAATAGCCTATGGGACAGATTGCTTCTCTATCTGACTCTTGTATTCAGCCCTTTTCCTGTGAAGTTTTACAATGACCACTCCCAACTTATCGACAAACTCTTCGCTGAATAGCTTATCCCAAGAATTAGCTGCCAGAATACCTGCATAGTTTTCCCTGGTGTCTTTGAAGGCCTCACATTCTAGAATGAAATGTTTTTCTGTTTCCACTTTTCCGGAGGAGCAAAAAATACATACTCTTTCTTCCCACATTTCTTTTGGCCTTTTCCAGAGCCCTGTTTCACATCGGAGTTGATGAGAATTAGTCCTTAATTGAGCAATAAGAATTTTAGATCTCCAAGAAATATTAGCCCCTATGTACGCCTTTTGTTGATGGTTATGCGTGGGGTTAAACTCTTCCATGTAGTACTTCTTCTTTCTCTCTAGCTCTTTCTTCCAAGTATGTTTGTGGAATTTATCCATAACAAAAGTTTTTATCTCTTTACTGTTTGTAGGACACATGTTCAAGCAAATACCCCATTTACTAAACCATTTGTTATTTTTCCGCATCCAAGTCTTTTGTCTTTTGCACAATCTGTCACTAAACACCACCTTAGGCCATCTACCCTCTTCCATTTGCTCAATTTTTTCAGATACCTTATGACTCGCACCATAGCAATTGCTTCAATAGGAGCAGCCCCTGTTTCACTTAACATGATAGCATAAGGAACTGCACTTTTAATTTTGAATCTGTTTGTAATCAAACGTTTCTGAATTTTCTCAATTTGTTTCCACTGCATCTTGGTTGTGCTGCTGGCCCACAGTTCACAACCGTAGAGAATCACTGGAATCACTAGAAGCCCAAAAAGAGTTAGAGTGGTTTTCCAGTCCCACAGCTCTGCCTCTCTACACCTGTTTTGAAGAGCATAAAATGATTTCCAACCCCCTAAAGTTCTTTTCTTTCTACAACCATCCCAACTTAAGTTTCTGTTGAAGTCAATTCCGAGGTATTTGTAGTCTGCAACTTCTTCCAGAATGTTGCCTTCAAAATAGAACTGATGTTGGTTATGCTTTCTTTTGTTAGAGAAAACCACTACTTTTTTTTTGCTAATATTGACCTGCATCCCAACCCTTCTACAAAAATGCTCAAGGGAACGTAAATGCTCTTGCAAACTAAGAGTCGATTTAGCAATCAATATAAGGTCATTTGCATACAAAAGAAGCCTGATAACGAACTTGCCCAAATGGATACCGTCACCCCCTTGCGAATTTAGCCACTCTTCAAGCTTGTCAATATATAACCCAAAAAGGGTAGGAGACAATGGGCAACCTTGCTTGACCCCGATATCACTTCTAAAACTTTTAGAAATGCCAGCTGAAGTTCTGATTTTGACTTTCACCTCTTCATACAACCTATGCACAGCTGCTCTCAAATGCTTGGGAACCCCGAGTTCCTCCATTCTACCCCAAAGCTTATCCCTAGGAACCGTGTCAAAGGCTTTTCTGAAATCAACAAAGCAACAGAAAACTTCTTCCTTTTCTTCCCAAACTTTTTCAATGATGTGCCTTAAAGTTATACAATGATCAACTGTGGAATGTTTAGGTCTAAAACCTGCTTGCCCTTTAGCACGTTTATCTCTTTCTTCTGCCCACTTGCTGATTTTATTTTCTAACATGCTTCCAAATAACTTTGCAAACAAGGGGTTTATCATTATGGTTCTATAATTGGAGGGATTATTTGTAGAAATTTGTTGAATAATAAATAATTATCCACCGAGACTATCCTGGTCACATACTATTTGATCTTCATACACAACACATAATCTCTTCCACTCAACTCAACTCAGATCATCACACATGCGGAAATAAAATCAAGCTATAACACATCAAATCATCATACACATTAACACAGTATGTATGGGGAAAGCTTATAGCTGAAAACCCCGCAGCTATTGTGTATATTATAATGGAGAAATCATGTAACAAACTCGGTACAATACTCCTCACAAGTACTCAGTACTTTCTCATGAAGTTACTCACAATCTAGCTCAGTTTTGAACAGGTTACTGGTTCAAAACTCACCGCCAATTGCCTTGCCTCTATTGCGTAATCCAGGCCTGTCTATATAGATATCCAAGGTTCGAATCTCCTTGGCTTCACTGCGCAATTGTCATGGACAATTCCTCCAAGTGTGGTGCAAATCTCATGCACAACTGATGTCGCCACTGATAGCTAACTCCACCCTTTCAACTCCGTCTTTCCTTTGGTCTCCTTGCGTGATCCTTTTATGTAGTGAGCGTGTGTTCTTGAGTTGAATAATGAGTTACTAATTAATGAATTAAATAATATTTAATTCACTCCACACTCATAACTAATTGATTAGCTAGTTAAACTAATCTCAACCAGTTCAACTAAAATAAACAGAACACAACTCCACTATCTGTCTCATTAACTCCTCCAAACTTCTGCCACTGAAGTCCAACTGAAGTCAACCATGCATGATGCCATCAAACTCTTGGGAACCACGTGATTCCTCTGTCAGATGCATGAGCCACTTCTGTAGCTCGAACTGAAGTGCTCCAAGAGAGTAAACTGAAGTTTATAGTCTAAATATTATTAAGGGTAAATAATATTTGACTTCCTATACACAGGAGAGCGGGTCTCTAAAAATAGACTTCGACCTATAGGTCCAAAAAATAGAGTCCCAGCTATTTTTACCAACCTGACCAATACTCCAAGAATAACATCCTGCAATCCCCGGACCATGCTCCATATGTCTAAAAATAGACATAGTCTAAAAATAGACTTTGCGCCAGAATTTGCCTGCGGGCCCACTTAGTGAAGGCGACTTCATTTCACTAAGCTCCATCATCTTGCTGCATTTTCAACACTCCCTCTCAACAAGATATGGATTATATGCAACCCCTATCCTGCCTCTGTGGAATTCGAACTTGCTCCTGGTGAGCGCCTTCGTCAGGATGTCGGCATCCTGATCCTCCGTGGGAACATATGAAAGCATCATGATTCTCCGCTGAACACAATCTCTGATATGATGGTACCTGATGTCGATGTGTTTGGATATATCATGAAATAATGGATTAGCCGAGAGTTTAATGCAACTCTGGTTATCACGGTGAATCCTTTACATGGTCAAATGCAACACGAACAATCCTAACGAGGGATCTTCCTCATCCATATAGCCTCGCATGCAACCAAACTTGCTGCCATGTACTCGGCCTGTTTCGGGCGGGTGCCCCAGGATCTGCCTTTCAGCATGCCGGAACAACTGACGTAAGGCCCAATGTGAAAACTCCTCGAAATGGGCCTTCAGGTCCCGTTGGGCTCTGCCCAATGTTTGCATCGGTGAAACAATTTCCCGCTCCATCTCTGTGTACCATGAACCATATCCCGATGTGCCCCTAATATAGCGCAATACATGCTTGCCTGCCTTCCAAAAGAGCTTGGTAGGCTTAACCATAGCTTGCGAAAGCTGGTTAACTGCATAGCATATATCGGGTCGTGTATTGACCGGATACATAAGCGACCCCACCAACTGTCGATAGACAGTGGCATCCACTACCTCCGCTGAAGTAGCATCCTCCTTCCTCCAACCACCAGGAAGAGGAGTGTCAACGGGCTTGCAGCCTTGCATGTTGAACCTCTCCAGAATCTCCCGGGCATACTTGCCCTGAGAAACAAACAGTCCTCCGCTGCGCTGCCAAATCTCCAATCCGAGGAAATAATGAAGGATGCCCAAGTCCTTCATCTCAAACTCTCGTGCAAGATCCTCCTTGCATGAAAGTATCAACTGCTCATCGCCAGTCAAAATCAGATCATCTACATACAGTACGATGATCAACAGCTTCCCCTCCACCACAATCCGGTACAGGTTAGGATCCGCCTCACTCTTGGAGAATCCAAGCCCGGTGAAGTAGCTGTCTATCCGAGTGTACCAAGCACGAGGTGCTTGCTTCAGCCCGTACAGTGCTCTCTTGAGTCGGCACACATGCGACTCACTGCTGAAGATCTCAAAACCTTCAGGCTGCTCTATGTACACTTCTTCCTCAAT